>OX038872.1:31013690-31573690 GCA_943789525.1 Agriphila geniculea | reverse complement strand
ACCTAACCTAACCTAACCTAACCTAACCTAACCTAACCTAACCTAACCTAACCTAACCTAACCTAACCTAACCTAACCTAACCTAACCTAACCTAACCTAACCTAACCTAACCTAACCTAACCTAACCTAACCTAACCTAACCTAACCTAACCTAACCTAACCTAACCTAACCTAACCTAACCTAACCTAACCTAACCTAACCTAACCTAACCTAACCTAACCTAACCTAACCTAACCTAACCTAACCTAACCTAACCTAACCTAACCTAACCTAACCTAACCTAACCTAACCTAACCTAACCTAACCTAACCTAACGTAACCTAACCTAACCTAACCTAACCTAACCTAACCTAACCTAACCTAACCTAACCTAACCTAACCTAACCTAACCTAACCTAACCTAACCTAACCTAACCTAACCTAACCTAACCTAACCTAACCTAACCTAACCTAACCTAACCTAACCTAACCTAACCTAACCTAACCTAACCTAACCTAACCTAACCTAACCTAACCTAACCTAACCTAACCTAACCTAACCTAACCTAACCTAACCTAACCTAACCTAACCTAACCTAACCTAACCTAACCTAACCTAACCTAACCTAACCTAACCTAACCTAACCTAACCTAACCTAACCTAACCTAACCTAACCTAACCTAACCTAACCTAACCTAACCTAACCTAACCTAACCTAACCTAACCTAACCTAACCTAACCTAACCTAACCTAACCTAACCTAACCTAACCTAACCTAACCTAACCTAACCTAACCTAACCTAACCTAACCTAACCTAACCTAACCTAACCTAACCTAACCTAACCTAACCTAACCTAACCTAACCTAACCTAACCTAACCTAACCTAACCTAACCTAACCTAACCTAACCTAACCTAACCTAACCTAACCTAACCTAACCTAACCTAACCTAACCTAACCTAACCTAACCTAACCTAACCTAACCTAACCTAACCTAACCTAACCTAACCTAACCTAACCTAACCTAACCTAACCTAACCTAACCTAACCTAACCTAACCTAACCTATCCTAACCTAACCTAACCTAACCTAACCTAACCTAACCTAACCTAACCTAACCTAACCTAACCTAACCTAACCTAACCTAACCTAACCTAACCTAACCTAACCTAACCTAACCTAACCTAACCTAACCTAACCTAACCTAACCTAACCTAACCTAACCTAACCTAACCTAACCTAACCTAACCTAACCTAACCTAACCTAACCTAACCTAACCTAACCTAACCTAACCTAACCTAACCTAACCTAACCTAACCTAACCTAACCTAACCTAACCTGACCTAACCTAACCTAACCTAACCTAACCTAACCTAACCTAACCTAACCTAACCTAACCTAACCTAACCTAACCTAACCTAACCTAACCTAACCTAACCTAACCTAACCTAACCTAACCTAACCTAACCTAACCTAACCTAACCTAACCTAACCTAACCTAACCTAACCTAACCTAACCTAACCTAACCTAACCTAACCTAACCTAACCTAACCTAACCTAACCTAACCTAACCTAACCTAACCTAACCTAACCTAACCTAACCTAACCTAACCTAACCTAACCTAACCTAACCTAACCTAACCTAACCTAACCTAACCTAACCTAACCTAACCTAACCTAACCTAACCTAACCTAACCTAACCTAACCTAACCTAACCTAACCTAACCTAACCTAACCTAACCTAACCTAACCTAACCTAACCTAACCTAACCTAACCTAACCTAACCTAACCTAACCTAACCTAACCTAACCTAACCTAACCTAACCTAACCTAACCTAACCTAACCTAACCTAACCTAACCTAACCTAACCTAACCTAACCTAACCTAACCTAACCTAACCTAACCTAACCTAGCCTAACCTAACCTAACCTAACCTAACCTAACCTAACCTAACCTAACCTAACCTAACCTAACCTAACCTAACCTAACCTAACCTAACCTAACCTAACCTAACCTAACCTAACCTAACCTAACCTAACCTAACCTAACCTAACCTAACCTAACCTAACCTAACCTAACCTAACCTAACCTAACCTAACCTAACCTAACCTAACCTAACCTAACCTAACCTAACCTAACCTAACCTAACCTAACCTAACCTAACCTAACCTAACCTAACCTAACCTAACCTAACCTAACCTAACCTAACCTAACCTAACCTAACCTAACCTAACCTAACCTAACCTAACCTAACCTAACCTAACCTAACCTAACCTAACCTAACCTAACCTAACCTAACCTAACCTAACCTAACCTAACCTAACCTAACCTAACCTAACCTAACCTAACCTAACCTAACCTAACCTAACCTAACCTAACCTATCCTAACCTAACCTAACCTAACCTAACCTAACCTAACCTAACCTAACCTAACCTAACCTAACCTAACCTAACCTAACCTAACCTAACCTAACCTAACCTAACCTAACCTAACCTAACCTAACCTAACCTAACCTAACCTAACCTAACCTAACCTAACCTAACCTAACCTAACCTAACCTAACCTAACCTAACCTAACCTAACCTAACCTAACCTAACCTAACCTAACCTAACCTAACCTAACCTAACCTAACCTAACCTAACCTAACCTAACCTAACCTAACCTAACCTAACCTAACCTAACCTAACCTAACCTAACCTAACCTAACCTAACCTAACCTAACCTAACCTAACCTAACCTAACCTAACCTAACCTAACCTAACCTAACCTAACCTAACCTAACCTAACCTAACCTAACCTAACCTAACCTAACCTAACCTAACCTAACCTAACCTAACCTAACCTAACCTAACCTAACCTAACCTAACCTAACCTAACCTAACCTAACCTAACCTAACCTAACCTAACCTAACCTAACCTAACCTAACCTAACCTAACCTAACCTAACCTAACCTAACCTAACCTAACCTAACCTAACCTAACCTAACCTAACCTAACCTAACCTAACCTAACCTAACCTAACCTAACCTAACCTAACCTAACCTAACCTAACCTAACCTAACCTAACCTAACCTAACCTAACCTAACCTAACCTAACCTAACCTAACCTAACCTAACCTAACCTAACCTAACCTAACCTAACCTAACCTAACCTAACCTAACCTAACCTAACCTAACCTAACCTAACCTAACCTAACCTAACCTAACCTAACCTAACCTAACCTAACCTAACCTAACCTAACCTAACCTAACCTAACCTAACCTAACCTAACCTAACCTAACCTAACCTAACCTAACCTAACCTAACCTAACCTAACCTAACCTAACCTAACCTAACCTAACCTAACCTAACCTAACCTAACCTAACCTAACCTAACCTAACCTAACCTAACCTAACCTAACCTAACCTAACCTAACCTAACCTAACCTAACCTAACCTAACCTAACCTAACCTAACCTAACCTAACCTAACCTAACCTAACCTAACCTAACCTAACCTAACCTAACCTAACCTAACCTAACCTAACCTAACCTAACCTAACCTAACCTAACCTAACCTAACCTAACCTAACCTAACCTAACCTAACCTAACCTAACCTAACCTAACCTAACCTAACCTAACCTAACCTAACCTAACCTAACCTAACCTAACCTAACCTAACCTAACCTAACCTAACCTAACCTAACCTAACCTAACCTAACCTAACCTAACCTAACCTAACCTAACCTAACCTAACCTAACCTAACCTAACCTAACCTAACCTAACCTAACCTAACCTAACCTAACCTAACCTAACCTAACCTAACCTAACCTAACCTAACCTAACCTAACCTAACCTAACCTAACCTAACCTAACCTAGCCTAACCTAACCTAACCTAACCTAACCTAACCTAACCTAACCTAACCTAACCTAACCTAACCTAACCTAACCTAACCTAACCTAACCTAACCTAACCTAACCTAACCTAACCTAACCTAACCTAACCTAACCTAACCTAACCTAACCTAACCTAACCTAACCTAACCTAACCTAACCTAACCTAACCTAACCTAACCTAACCTAACCTAACCTAACCTAACCTAACCTAACCTAACCTAACCTAACCTAACCTAACCTAAGCTAACCTAACCTAACCTAACCTAACCTAACCTAACCTAACCTAACCTAACCTAACCTAACCTAACCTAACCTAACCTAACCTAACCTAACCTAACCTAACCTAACCTAACCTAACCTAACCTAACCTAACCTAACCTAACCTAACCTAACCTAACCTAACCTAACCTAACCTAACCTAACCTAACCTAACCTAACCTAACCTAACCTAACCTAACCTAACCTAACCTAACCTAACCTAACCTAACCTAACCTAACCTAACCTAACCTAACCTAACCTAACCTAACCTAACCTAACCTAACCTAACCTAACCTAACCTAACCTAACCTAACCTAACCTAACCTAACCTAACCTAACCTAACCTAACCTAACCTAACCTAACCTAACCTAACCTAACCTAACCTAACCTAACCTAACCTAACCTAACCTAACCTAACCTAACCTAACCTAACCTAACCTAACCTAACCTAACCTAACCTAACCTAACCTAACCTAACCTAACCTAACCTAACCTAACCTAACCTAACCTAACCTAACCTAACCTAACCTAACCTAAGCTAACCTAACCTAACCTAACCTAACCTAACCTAACCTAACCTAACCTAACCTAACCTAACCTAACCTAACCTAACCTAACCTAACCTAACCTAACCTAACCTAACCTAACCTAACCTAACCTAACCTAACCTAACCTAACCTAACCTAACCTAACCTAACCTAACCTAACCTAACCTAACCTAACCTAACCTAACCTAACCTAACCTAACCTAACCTAACCTAACCTAACCTAACCTAACCTAACCTAACCTAACCTAACCTAACCTAACCTAACCTAACCTAACCTAACCTAACCTAACCTAACCTAACCTAACCTAACCTAACCTAACCTAACCTAACCTAACCTAACCTAACCTAACCTAACCTAACCTAACCTAACCTAACCTAACCTAACCTAACCTAACCTAACCTAACCTAACCTAACCTAACCTAACCTAACCTAACCTAACCTAACCTAACCTAACCTAACCTAACCTAACCTAACCTAACCTAACCTAACCTAACCTAACCTAACCTAACCTAACCTAACCTAACCTAACCTAACCTAACCTAACCTAACCTAACCTAACCTAACCTAACCTAACCTAACCTAACCTAAGCTAACCTAACCTAACCTAACCTAACCTAACCTAACCTAACCTAACCTAACCTAACCTAACCTAACCTAACCTAACCTAACCTAACCTAACCTAACCTAACCTAACCTAACCTAACCTAACCTAACCTAACCTAACCTAACCTAACCTAACCTAACCTAACCTAACCTAACCTAACCTAACCTAACCTAACCTAACCTAACCTAACCTAACCTAACCTAACCTAACCTAACCTAACCTAACCTAACCTAACCTAACCTAACCTAACCTAACCTAACCTAACCTAACCTAACCTAACCTAACCTAACCTAACCTAACCTAACCTAACCTAACCTAACCTAACCTAACCTAACCTAACCTAACCTAACCTAACCTAACCTAACCTAACCTAACCTAACCTAACCTAACCTAACCTAACCTAACCTAACCTAACCTAACCTAACCTAACCTAACCTAACCTAACCTAACCTAACCTAACCTAACCTAACCTAACCTAACCTAACCTAACCTAACCTAACCTAACCTAACCTAACCTAACCTAACCTAACCTAACCTAACCTAACCTAACCTAACCTAACCTAACCTAACCTAACCTAACCTAACCTAACCTAACCTAACCTAACCTAACCTAACCTAACCTAACCTAACCTAACCTAACCTAACCTAACCTAACCTAACCTAACCTAACCTAACCTAACCTAACCTAACCTAACCTAACCTAACCTAACCTAACCTAACCTAACCTAACCTAACCTAACCTAACCTAACCTAACCTAACCTAACCTAAGCTAACCTAACCTAACCTAACCTAACCTAACCTAACCTAACCTAACCTAACCTAACCTAACCTAACCTAACCTAACCTAACCTAACCTAACCTAACCTAACCTAACCTAACCTAACCTAACCTAACCTAACCTAACCTAACCTAACCTAACCTAACCTAACCTAACCTAACCTAACCTAACCTAACCTAACCTAACCTAACCTAACCTAACCTAATCTAACCTAACCTAACCTAACCTAACCTAACCTAACCTAACCTAACCTAACCTAACCTAACCTAACCTAACCTAACCTAACCTAACCTAACCTAACCTAGCCTAACCTAACCTAACCTAACCTAACCTAACCTAACCTAACCTAACCTAACCTAACCTAACCTAACCTAACCTAACCTAACCTAACCTAACCTAACCTAACCTAACCTAACCTAACCTAACCTAACCTAACCTAACCTAACCTAACCTAACCTAACGTAACCTAACCTAACCTAACCTAACCTAACCTAACCTAACCTAACCTAACCTAACCTAACCTAACCTAACCTAACCTAACCTAACCTAACCTAACCTAACCTAACCTAACCTAACCTAACCTAACCTAACCTAACCTAACCTAACCTAACCTAACCTAACCTAACCTAACCTAACCTAACCTAACCTAACCTAACCTAACCTAACCTAACCTAACCTAACCTAACCTAACCTAACCTAACCTAACCTAACCTAACCTAACCTAACCTAACCTAACCTAACCTAACCTAACCTAACCTAACCTAACCTAACCTAACCTAACCTAACCTAACCTAACCTAACCTAACCTAACCTAACCTAACCTAACCTAACCTAACCTAACCTAACCTAACCTAACCTAACCTAACCTAACCTAACCTAACCTAACCTAACCTAACCTAACCTAACCTAACCTAACCTAACCTAACCTAACCTAACCTAACCTAACCTAACCTAACCTAACCTAACCTAACCTAACCTAACCTAACCTAACCTAACCTAACCTAACCTAACCTAACCTAACCTAACCTAACCTAACCTAACCTAACCTAACCTAACCTAACCTAACCTAACCTAACCTAACCTAACCTAACCTAACCTAACCTAACCTAACCTAACCTAACCTAACCTAACCTAACCTAACCTAACCTAACCTAACCTAACCTAACCTAACCTAACCTAACCTAACCTAACCTAACCTAACCTAACCTAACCTAACCTAACCTAACCTAACCTAACCTAACCTAACCTAACCTAACCTAACCTAACCTAACCTAACCTAACCTAACCTAACCTAACCTAACCTAACCTAACCTAACCTAACCTAACCTAACCTAACCTAACCTAACCTAACCTAACCTAACCTAACCCATTCTGGCTCTGACCGCCGCCGAGAACGCCACGAAACCACGTGCGCTCCGCATTTAAAAATTCATAAAAGTGGTTTTTTCGAGTCGTAGCATCAAGTGCGATATACCAAAAGTTGCGCATTCACGAGGCGCATCCGGTGGTGCAACGTTTGTGAAGTTTGGATCACAGTGCAAAGAGTTATTCAAGAAATTGTGAAAATTAAGTGCAAAAGTGTAAAAATTTCATCGGTTTTATCCCACTGCGTCCAGAGCTCTTGAGACGCGTGGGATTTGAAATTGCCAGCGTGTGCGCGTCAGCGCCCTCTACATTCCTGCGCAAGTCCCAGATTTTTCCCTTATATAATTACCGAAATATAAGGGAAAACAAAAATAACCTCAAACCACGAGGTCAGTCTTCCCGGGGCGGCCGGGTGGTTTTGAGGCAGTCATCAGAAGCGGCGCAGCAGGGCGAACCACGCGACACTTCAAGCACAGAAATCGGCAAAGAAACAGCTGAGTTTTTGCATTTTCAAAATTTCAAAAATTTCGAAATTTAATAACTCAAAATTTTTATAGTACATTAAATTTTGTTTAAATATTGAAAAATTATACTAGTAAATACCTCCCTATAGAAATTTAAATTTTGAATTTTGGATAATAAACAAGCGAGTTATTAATTATCGAAGTTAGGGGTGAAATCTTCCCCCGTTAATTGTGCCTTTGTTTTTGGTTTTATCTTTTATTTGTTTTTTGTATATTGTTGCCCTTTGTGTGTTCTATTTTTAGGTACTTTGTTTTTAATTTTACCACTTGTATTGTAGGAGCTATTGGATTTTTAAAGTTTTATTTAGACTTAGCGTTTTAGGGGTAGTAGATAGGGGGCTGGAGGGTCCATATTCACCTAGGACTCCTCCCCGGACATCCATAAAGCCCAAACACCGGTGGCCTAGGGCTTAAATTGAGATTTGACCCTAATTGCCGCCATTTTGTTTGGGAATCCTCACTTAGGGTAAAATTTTAAAACTTCAATAGCTTCCAGGTTCTTGGGCGTAGAGAGTCGGGATTTTCGGTGAAAGGGTTCGAATAATACCATCTTTCGGACCCCTGGGAAATTTTCCCGAAATTCCATATTGTTGGAATTTCGGGATTTCACATAGTGGACGGGGTAGCCCACGTCCCCCCCATAGTCCCAGAAAAAACCCCGACTCTGTAGGCCCAATAGTTAAGGCGTCAGAATTTTTCCAAAATTTTTTGGAATTTTCCCGGGAAATTTTGGAATTGCTCTGGCTCCCTTGATATAGGAGCTAGCGTTTTTGCGTTAAGGGCTAGGGTGTCAGGAATTTTGCCCTCTACAATCTCCCATTATTGGAATTCCTGATTTCCCACTTTTATTTTTGCCCCCCCCCCTAGCGATCTTGCGGGGTAGAACTCGACGGGGCACCCCGGTGACACCAAACCCGGAGTTTCTAGCTCCAATAGCGGCGGAGATACGACCCTTCAAAGTTGGCGTCCGCCATCTTGGACGCCATTTTGAAAAACTTTGGAAGGTCGTACCTCCTAAACTATTTGAGCTACAGGGCTGGGGATTTTTCCGTAGGGGCTGCCTGAGGGACCACCTTCCACCTGGTAGGGTTAAAATACCCTATCGTCACCTTGAAATTTATTTTAAGGTGACCTTGCTATCCGATAGGTTTCGGGCTCCTCTACGGGAATGTCCAAAGTCCCACTGCTAGGGAACCAATAGTTTCCGAGCTACGGACGATTTACCCTTAGTGAGGATAGTTTCCCCTAAATTGACCTTAGGGATAGCTCGGAGACTATTCGTCTCAGAGGAACGGGACTGGTGTCGAACAATAGGGCTTAACGAGGGCTACAAACGCCCTATAGAACGTGACCCGGTCGGAGCCGCCATTTTGGCCGCCATCTTGTTTTTCACAAAATTAGTTAGAACTTTGCGGCAAAAATTTTTAAAATTATTCTGTTTTTACAAAAGGGTGTATTTGGCCACCCTTTACAAATTAGTATAGTAGGTATAGACGTAGAGTCAAATTTCAGGACTCTACATCCATAAAACAAAATTTCACGAAAACTAGGTATTTTACCTAAAAATATTAAATTTTAACAAAAAATCTTTTGACTGAGCGCAGGCCGCTTATACACCTACACATTATAGGTAAAGACAGACTGATACGCATATACACTTTTTACAACTTTTACAATTTACACTACACATATATACTTTTTACACTTTTGACGATCTGCTCCTCATTATTTTATCTCATTTCCAACTCCTGCAAGAATGGCCTTCGTACACACGCCAGTGAACAGACCGGTCAAGTCCCAAAGCCCCAAGAAAACCCCGGGAACCCCAACATCCGGCTCCACGGAGCCTTATACTGGGCTACAGGACCCCGGCAAAACCTTCATTAGGCGTGCAGATTGCAAACGAAGGTCCATTGACATCATGGACTCGTACAAAAAGAGACCACACATTGTCCGGGGCACTTCGGTCAGCGACCTTATCCAGGAGATGATGGTCATAATGGAGAACATCCCCGAAAAAATCAAGGAGTACCCGCAGATGCGGAGAGACATAAAATCCTTCCTGGAAAAGAACGCTGACCGAAGCCTCACCATTCTGTTTGAGCTGGGAAACCGTTTTGGTGACCTCGAAGAAAAGGTAGAGTCACTCCAAGCTGCACCACAGCCCATCACCACTACAGAAACGGCAATAACATCAGGCCAGGAAATGAAACAGGTGATGGAGAAACTGGAAGCAATCGAAAATAGCTTGGGTGACATTCACTACATGAGCGAAAAACACGCAAAGAAGCTCGACAGCTTGAATGAGGCACAAAATGAAACACACACGAACGTGGTCGACTCCCATTCCAGCATATATGAAGCTGTCATGAATAATATCCCATTGATGCACAAGAAAATTGATCGGATTCAAGAATATTCCGAGGTGACAAACAACGATGTGTGCTCAGTGCATGAAATGGTAGAAAAGATACCAGAAGAGTTGGAAAAACTAGAAAAGTTGGAAACCATTATGGAAAGTGCCAGGGTAGAGCAACAGGCAATAAAACAGACAGTGGAGACCCTCCAAACTAGAGTGGAGCAGGCAGACTATCAGCCGATGACAGCAACCTTAGGCAGCAAACCAACATATGCCGCTGTCGCTTCGACTCCCAAGTTCCAGCCGGCACCGGCGCTTCACTCAATCGCAGTGACCTCAGAGGACGCCATGGAGACGAGCGGAGAGGTCCTCGATAGGGTGAAGCGAGCGGTGGATGCCAAAAAAGAGGGCATCAGAGTCGAGAAGATCCGGAAAGCCAAGAACCAAAAGGTCATCATAGGCTGCCGCACGAAACAAGATCTAGACCTGGTGGTAGACCGGATCGAAAAGAAAGGTGAGAAGTTGAAGGTCACCAAGATCGCTAATAAAGACCCTCTCGTGTTACTGAAGGATGTACTGCTGGATGACGATGAAACCATCGTCGCAGCAGTACTCCAACAAAACAAAAATATCTTTGAGGACCTATCGGACGAGGAAACAAGATTAAAAATAAAATATAAGAAAAGGACAAGGAACCCATCGGCAGTTCATATGGTAATGCAGGTTAGTCCCGCGATCTGGCATCGAATGGTGGAGACTGGTGCACTCCACATCGACCTGCAAAGGGTCAGAGTGGAGGACCAGTCCCCGCTAATTCAATGCTCGCGCTGTCTCGCCTATGGACATGGTAGAAAATATTGCACGCAAACTGTGGACAAGTGCAGCCACTGCGGAGGACCACACTTGCGAGCCGAGTGTGCACTTAGGATCGATGGATCACCTCCGGAGTGTTGCAATTGCGCACACAGTGGGCATAAAGACACCAACCATAGTGCTTTCAGCGACGACTGTCCGGTGCGCAGAAAGTGGGATTACCTTGCCAGATCCACTACCGCGTATTACACGGAATAGGCACTTCACTCCAACACACCTTAAAACACACCACAGAACCTACAAATAAAATTTGGAATTTTAAATGTAGGTACAGTAGTACCGGCATAAAATTAGAACAAATATATTATGATAATATATAAGTTTTGATAAAATTTTTGGAAATAATTCAATTAAATAACATATTTTAAAAATTAGAAAAAATTTTTGGAAAATAATACTGATATAGAACCCATTGACACCATAAAATTTTTACTAATAACTAAATTCATTCACCCACCTTAATAATTTAAATAAAACGACAAAGTTAAAATAGTTTAACAACAATTAAATTCATATATAAAATAACTGGAGTGAAAGCCCAAAACGATAGTAAACAAAAACAAGGCAAAGAATCGGGAAAGTTCTATATATCTGCAGAATATATAACAACTACCCTAGTAAATAAGAATGTAAATAGATAATAAGTTGAAACTGTGTAAACGTAGAATAGAACTAGATAAGAATAAGATTATAAAATGTCAAAGAAAACTCAGCTAGTATTAAATGTTTAGAGATAATAAGTTAATAAATGTTAAACAAAAGTCCGTAATACAATAAGGAAAACATCAATATAGATATAAGAAGCACTCACAAACATTGTTGTGAGAAGCAATAGATTGTATAAGAAAGAAACAATAATGTAATTAAATGTATAAGGTCTAGAGAGTAAGGTCAAAATAGTACTAGAATAAGAAACAAAAGTTATATTAAATATAAAATTGCATAAAAATTGTACTTAAACAATAAGATAAGAACTTATTGTAAATAAGATCTGTAGAACGTAGTAGATAAATAAAATATTATAAAAAAGAGCACAAAATGTATTAGAAAAAGATATAAATTAGTACATAAATGATAAAGTTGTAAACTAATATAAAAAGAAAGTAATAGAAAGTAACAATTTAGAAAGTAAGTAAGAAAATTGTAAAATTTCTGCTAAAATGGTGTACCTTCACTTACCCTGTGTTTATAAATAAAGAAATAAAAAGATAGGTTTATATTAGGCGGTAATCCCAACCGCAAATGAATGAATGTGGATGAATGCAAGAAAGAATCGTATGAGGCATGGAAGTACGAGAGGCATGATAAGCGAGAACTTGTATGTATGAGAAAATAAGATGTATAAAGGCCTGGACCTATGTCTGGGGAGCAGAGAAAAAAAAAAAAAAAAAAAAAAAAAAAAAAAAAAAAAAAAAAAAAAAAAAAAAAAAAAAAAAAAAAAAAAAAAACCTAACCTAACCTAACCTAACCTAACCTAACCTAACCTAACCTAACCTAACCTAACCTAACCTAACCTAACCTAACCTAACCTAACCTAACCTAACCTAACCTAACCTAACCTAACCTAACCTAACCTAACCTAACCTAACCTAACCTAACCTAACCTAACCTAACCTAACCTAACCTAACCTAACCTAACCTAACCTAACCTAACCTAACCTAACCTAACCTAACCTAACCTAACCTAACCTAACCTAACCTAACCTAACCTAACCTAACCTAACCTAACCTAACCTAACCTAACCTAACCTAACCTAACCTAACCTAACCTAACCTAACCTAACCTAACCTAACCTAACCTAACCTAACCTAACCTAACCTAACCTAACCTAACCTAACCTAACCTAACCTAACCTAACCTAACCTAACCTAACCTAACCTAACCTAACCTAACCTAACCTAACCTAACCTAACCTAACCTAACCTAACCTAACCTAACCTAACCTAACCTAACGTAACCTAACCTAACCTAACCTAACCTAACCTAACCTAACCTAACCTAACCTAACCTAACCTAACCTAACCTAACCTAACCTAACCTAACCTAACCTAACCTAACCTAACCTAACCTAACCTAACCTAACCTAACCTAACCTAACCTAACCTAACCTAACCTAACCTAACCTAACCTAACCTAACCTAACCTAACCTAACCTAACCTAACCTAACCTAACCTAACCTAACCTAACCTAACCTAACCTAACCTAACCTAACCTAACCTAACCTAACCTAACCTAACCTAACCTAACCTAACCTAACCTAACCTAACCTAACCTAACCTAACCTAACCTAACCTAACCTAACCTAACCTAACCTAACCTAACCTAACCTAACCTAACCTAACCTAACCTAACCTAACCTAACCTAACCTAACCTAACCTAACCTAACCTAACCTAACCTAACCTAACCTAACCTAACCTAACCTAACCTAACCTAACCTAACCTAACCTAACCTAACCTAACCTAACCTAACCTAACCTAACCTAACCTAACCTAACCTAACCTAACCTAACCTAACCTAACCTAACCTAACCTAACCTAACCTAACCTAACCTAACCTAACCTAACCTAACCTAACCTAACCTAACCTAACCTAACCTAACCTAACCTAACCTAACCTAACCTAACCTAACCTAACCTAACCTAACCTAACCTAACCTAACCTAACCTAACCTAACCTCTCGCACAATTTGTCCCATTGGACCTCAGGGTCAAGGAGGTTCATTCTATCGAGCAGATGCGTCTCACCGGTATCTTTCCGGAACTCCCGAGCGACATCCTCCTTGAAAAACCAATTGCTCCTAGAGACTTACCACACCCTAGCGAACGCATATCACCTAAGTTTGCCAGAGCAACCAATCAACATGAGGTGCAGCAGCTACACCAGGGCACAGCGCATCAGATATACACAGACGGAAGCAAGCAGGAGGACGGATCAGTCGGCGCTGCTTTCGTTTGTTTCGCCCCTGGTGCGGACAACCCCTATGTGACCAAGAAGCTCAAACTTCACAAAGCCTGTAGCGTTTTTCAAGCGGAACTTCTCGCTATACTACACGCCTGCCGCTGGGCAGAGAAGAAAAACTACCAACAGAGCACAATCTTTTCAGACTCGATGTCGTCGCTACAGGCCATACAGAATCGCAGTAGCACCCACCAACTCGTAGCGGAAATACATAACATCCTATTACGAAATCCCGGCAAAATACAGTTCGCATGGGTTCGCAGCCATATTGGCATAGTCGGCAACGAGTTGGCGGATGTTGCAGCCGGACAAGCTGCTAATCTTAGACGTAGTTTTGACTACGACTATTTCTCAGCGACTTACGCAAAAACACAACTGCGTAAAAACAGCCTAGCAATCTGGGAAGGCAGATACTTATCGGCCGCCCAAGGCTCCACCACCAGAAATTGGCTACCAACTATCAGTGACTGCAGAAGTGCCAAAATTACCATGGGCATATCCTTCGCGCTAACACAGATCCTGACTGGTCATGGCTATCATAAAACATACCTTCACCGTTTTAAAATCACAGCTGACGATTTATGCCCATGCGATGGACAAACCAGTCAGGATCTACAACATCTACTTGAAAACTGTCCCATGTATGCTAGACAACGTCTTGACCACACCCTACTGTGCCAAAACCTCAGAGTTAATCCGTTCAAAATACGCGACATAATCAAGAAGGAATCTGCAGTAGATTCCTTCAACAAGTTCATCTCTCACATTGTATCTACGCTAAAGCGTTACAACAACACCTAATAATATACATTTATAAATTGCACACAAACATATATCTCATATAACAACATTTATATATAAACATATATATTATATAAATTATACCAAAACTAAATACATAATTAAAAACATAAAACATGCAAAAACCAAGTTACGAAACAGCAAAACATAAAACAAAAGTTTTATAAACTTACCACCAACTCGCATCATGTAAGAAGTAGGTATCAAATCGCCTCTTCTATAACTCCTCCTAAAACAAAACTGACAGATTAATATAACAAACCAAATTCGAAACAAATAAGTTTGATAAAAAAAAAAAAAAAAAAACCTAACCTAACCTAACCTAACCTAACCTAACCTAACCTAACCTAACCTAACCTAACCTAACCTAACCTAACCTAACCTAACCTAACCTAACCTAACCTAACCTAACCTAACCTAACCTAACCTAACCTAACCTAACCTAACCTAACCTAACCTAACCTAACCTAACCTAACCTAACCTAACCTAACCTAACCTAACCTAACCTAACCTAACCTAACCTAACCTAACCTAACCTAACCTAACCTAACCTAACCTAACCTAACCTAACCTAACCTAACCTAACCTTTTTTTTTTTTTTTTTTTTTTTTTTTTTTTTTTTTTTTTTTTTTTTTTTTTTTTTTTTTTTTTTTTTTTGTATGCCGAGGAAAAACGCATTTACGCGCTTCCCTTCCCGCTGGTGATCGGGAAGGGGGCATGTGGGACTCGCCAGGAGGGGACCGCAACATTCAACGTTGCGGCTCCCTCCACGACTGCCTCCCGTAATTCCACCAGGTCAAAGCCCGATGGAATCCCAGGAGGAGGGAATACCCACTAAAAAACCCCGGCACCTGCCCTCTCGCCACCGATCGGTCATACGGGGGTCCATGGGTGGTAATCACCCCAATTGACCCGGTGGCTCGCCCGGCTACCCGGGCCCCTCGCGGTTGGGAGATGGCCGGGCAAGTTTGGCCATCTCCCCAGACGGTCGGGACCGTGCAATGCCGGTGATGGGTCACCACCCCTCACCTGCGTGGTCCCTGTTAAAGCGGAATGAGGTGCGCAAAGCGCCTCCTCCTTACGCCCACCCGCCTGCGTCGGAGCCGGTTCGCATGAGCCTCCTCTTCGCGAACCCGCTCCGATGCCTCCTTCTGGAGGATAACTTCCTCACAGAAGGAGACTACCGCCTCCCAGGATCTCTCGGTGGCCAACATGGCGCGTACCACGCTGGGCAGCGAGAGATCCCCCCCCACCACAGTGACCAGATTACCGCGCTGCGGAGCCCAGGCAGGACACACCTCAAGGGTGTGCTGTGCACTGTCCTCCGCATCGCCGCACTCATAGCACTGTGGGGACGCCTCCTTTCCAATCCGGCACAGATACTTTCCGAAGCACCCGTGCCCGGAAAGTATCTGTGCTAGCCTGAAGGTAAGCGCCCCATGCTTTCGGAAGCACCACTCCTGCAACAGGGGACGGATCGCCTCCAGTGTTCTGGTCCCATATTGCTCCCGTTCCATGCACTCCTGCCACACCTCCATTTTAACCTCTTCGGCCATTTGTCGGAGGGCTAAAACTTCCTCTAGGGCGGGTCGTTCACCCCTCTCCAGTGCCATCCGGCGATCCCTGTACACCTCCCTGAGCACCTGGGCTTCTAACTCCCAGGGAGGTGTAC
The DNA here is from genome assembly GCA_943789525.1 of Agriphila geniculea. Taxonomy (NCBI): domain Eukaryota; kingdom Metazoa; phylum Arthropoda; class Insecta; order Lepidoptera; family Crambidae; genus Agriphila; species Agriphila geniculea. The sequence goes on along the minus strand of OX038872.1, from coordinate 31,557,071 downwards.
CGGCGATTGCGCAAGCTGCCGCACCCGCAACTGTTCTGTAGCCCCGGATAATGCGGAGCGCCGTGGCCCTCTGCACCCGTCGGAGCAACCTCTTATTGTGATCGTTAAGTCGATCTGCCCACACCGGCGCGCCGTACATAGCCATACTACGCAGCACGCCGGCAAACAGCTTTCTACACTTGTCTCCCGGGCCCCCAATGTTGGGAAGTATGCGCCCAAGGGAGTTTGCAGTCTTTGTGAGTTTTGGGGCTAGCTGACGGAAGTGCTCCTCAAACTTCCACCTTCCGTCTAAAACTAGCCCCAAATATTTAATTGAGGGACGCAGTTGAATCACGGCGTCGTCCACCGTTATAAATGTCCCCGCTGGTGGGCCCCTCCTTGGGCCGTGGAAGCAGGTGGCTTCCGTCTTTTCAATGGCCACATTCAGCCCCAGTTCCCTTATTCTTCCAATTACCAAGGAGGTTCCCACACTAGCTAGGCGTTTTGCATCGTGGAGAGTCTCGCCCCGGGCGACCACCAACGTATCGTCTGCGTAACACAAGACATTCATCTTGGGCAAGAGTATCCCACGCAGGACCCAATCGTAGCCGATGTTCCACAGGAGTGGCCCTAGGACCGACCCCTGTGGAACACCGCATACCATCTCTCTAGCGACCATGCCTCTCTCGCCGGAGGGGTAGACAACTTCTCTGCCTTCCAGGTAGCTTCCTATCATTTTTATCAAATAGGGGGGTAAACCATGATACAGTAGCCCATCCCTAATGACCCCAAACGGAAGCGAATTGAAGGCGTTCCTTATGTCTAAAGAGACCGCTATTGCCACTTCCCCTCGCTCTATGGCCCTCTCTGTTATGTCCCTAAGGGCCTGTATGGCATCTATGGTCGACCGTTGTCTCCGGAAGCCATACTGGTTTTCGGCTAGGTTAGGGCCCACCGTTTCCATGTGTTGCACGATCCTGTCGGCGAGAATCCGCTCCAACATTTTTGCTACCTCGTCGAGCAACACAACGGGACGGTAGGCCGACGGTGAGTCTAGCGGTCGACCCTCCTTTAGGAGAAGACAAAGGCGCCCTCGTTTCCAAGCCTTGGGGAACTCTCCCGCTTCTATACAGTCGCTGAAAAGCTCCCGGAGAGATTCCCCAAGGTGTTTTAGCGCTACGGGCAGCACCCTCCCAGGGATGCCATCAGGGCCCGGTGCTTTCTTCTTTGATTGGAGCCTTTCTATTACCCCTTCCATCTCCGCCTCCGTTACCCGATAAAATCCTGATTCCTCTTCCGACGGTCTTTGTGGGCCGAACAAGGGTGCCACCAGCGGCGAGAAGCCAGGAAATAGGCTAGTCACCACCCTTGAGAGGACTTCTGGCTCCATGGAGGCCATAGGAGGCGCTTGATGGCGGAGTTTGTTCCTTACCATCTTAAATGGGCGCCCCCATGGATCCCTGTCCAGACTAGCCAGAAAATCCTCCCAAGCCTGATCCTTCGCTTTAGCTATTCCCACTTGAAAGGCCTTCTTGGCATCTTTGTAGGCCGTCAGAAGTCTCCGTATCATCCCTGGCCTTCTCCTGCGTCTGCGCCTGCCTCTCTGTAAGGCACGTCTGGCCCTTAAGCTGGCTGCCCTTAAGACCTCAAGCTCCGCCGTCCACCAATATACTTGCGATTTCTCGGGAGGGCCGTGGACCCTGGGCATAGCCGCATCGCATATCGCTGTAAGGGAGCGAGTAAATTCCCTAACACGCTGCTCAATGCTCCCTTCCGTTCGACGGGCTTCGCTGCACCAGGCCTCCACAATCGCAGCCTCCTCTGCCAACTCCTTGTTAAGTTTCGTAATTGCCCATCTTGGAAAATAGGAGTTTGCTGGACGTGGGTTTACCGCAGATATCCCTGCCCTTGGTAAGACGTTGAACCGAATATACCTGTGGTCCGACAGGGATTCGGGTTCCACTAGGACCCTCCAGTTTCTCACCCTGTCGGCCAAGGCAGGAGTCGCGAAGGTCAGATCGACCCTTGATCCCCGGACCCCCCGGACACAGGTGGGTGTGGTGCCCCTGTTAAGAATGACCAGCCCAGCAGACATTGCCCAATTGTTTACCATTGTGCCTTTTCTATCAATGGTGGGAGAGCCCCACGCTGAATGTTTGGCATTAAAATCCCCTGCCACAAGCACCTGCATGGGACTCAACCGCCGAACCACTCCGCTCATTACCAAATCGGCCAACGGCCGGTTGGGGGAGAAGTAGGCGCCGACCAGGGCAAAATCTCCCCAGGCCACAGCCACATAACCCGGTCCCCTCTCTCTAACCGAGAGGGGAGGGGAGAGGGTGGCCCTAACCGGCGCCAGAATAGCGACGGTGTCCTCGTCGTCTCCTACCCAATTGTCGCGCTGGGGCACACAATACGGCTCGGAGATCACTAGTAGATCCGATCTAAACTCCACTGCGTACTGCATCAGGAGATCCTGTGCAGCAGCGCAGTGATTAGTATTTGCCTGTAAAAAGTTAAGGTCCCTATTGTCCATTAAGAGGCAATTTCGACTATCTCCATGGCATCTCTACCATTCCCGCTTCCTGCCTCCTTAAACCTGGTTGGCACTTTAACCTTGACAGGCGGAGCTCGACAGCTTTTCCCCCCCATCACATGACCTGCAGGCAGTTTTGCTGCAAGACACAAGGCGCAATTAGGGTCACTGACACATGTTGCAGCTCGGTGCCCTTCCTTGCCACACCTGTAGCAGACTTTTGAGCGGTCTATATCCGCCTTACAAACCTGGCGCGTATGTCCCGCCGCCATACATCTATAGCAGCGGAGCGGAAGGGCCTCCAGCAGTTTGACCTGCGCGCAACTCCACCCCACCATTATTTTCCCGGCTTCAACTAACACCTTCGCTGCGGCGGTGGGACATTTCGTCATTACCATTCCGAGACCGCCCGGACCAGCCCTGATGGGTCCCACCTTAATGTGCTCCTTAGGGCACCCACCTTTTACCGCCATGGTTTCCTGGATAACCTCCACCGTAACCGAGTCATCCAGCCCGGAAATGCGCACATCTACGCACTTCACGGGTCTGGAGACTTTAGCAAATCCCTCCAGTGCACCCCGAAGCTTGTCCGCCATCAGGTCAGCTTTTGCAGCTCCGTCCGAGCCTGGAATCTCAATTAAGCGAGCCCCTGTTTGAGTGATCTTGAAGTTAATTTTATCCAACCCCAGATCCTCCAACTTTACCGCCTGCCTGGCCTTATTGATTGCCTCTGCATACGTAGCACCCTTTTCCAGCTGTTCCGTTGGGATTGTTATTACCAACGCTGCCGTTTTAGGAGTTGTTATCTTCCTGTTTTTCGGCTTTCTCTGTGCCTTCTTTGGCTTTTCCGTATTGGCATTTGGCTGCGCTTTAGGAGTTTGCTTTTTCTCCTTTCGCGGTTTCCCCCCCTTCCCAGCAATTTGCCAATCCGTCTCCTTCGCAGTGTTTGGAATTGGTACTCCCGGAGACTGCGTCTCCGCTTCCCTAGCCGGCCGAGGATTTGCCCCCGCAGCTTCAGCATATGAGGAAGGCATCCCAGGCCCTCTCGGCGTCGCTGCGGTGTGATTAGCCCTCCTTTTATCCGCTTCGAGAGGGGGACGGTGGATTGGGGCAGGCGGGATCCTTCCATCCACCTCTAAGCCATCAAACCTAGCCTGAAACACAGACTGTGCTGCCGCAATAGCAGCTTTCCTAGCCTCCTCCAAATAAAGTTCAGACATCTCAGCGAATGTTCTCTCATCTGCCCCTGCATTAGTCCGTTTCTTTTCAGCTCTTTTAAGCTTTGCTAGCTCCGCATTCGTTTCTTGTGCCGCTTCTTTAAAAGCCTTCAATTCCCGTGTTAAGTGCCCCAGCTGGTTTGACAGTTTTTGGTTTTCCGCCGTCAAACGTCTTACCTCCTCGCCAAGCGACTGACTCTCGCTTTGATGAACCATTTCCATTACCTTATTGGCCACCCTCCGAATTTCTTTCTTCACGTCATTTTTTATAAACTTAGCCCCATGAACTGCGGTCCATAGTCCAGTCAATTCTGAGTTAACCGCCTTACTCAGATCCTCACCCGAACTGTTTCCCTTCGAAATCTCCCCCCTTTGAGTATCCTTCATAAACTCCTTGGGTGACCCTCTATTCGATCCCTTCTTATTCGGTGACCCTTTCTTTTGGAGCTTTCTGCGATCCTCAGACTCCGCATATGATGACGCATCAAATTCTCTGTCCTCATCTTCTTCGTACAAACGCTTCTTGGCAGATCCCACTCCTTTATGAGTACCTACTCCCTTCAACTGTTTCTTTTCCCCCGCTTTACCTGTGTTTTGTTCTTCAGGGGTTTCTGTACCGTTCTGAGTGTCTACCTCCATATCTATCAACTTCCCTTTAGCTCTCTTCTTACGGTTTGGTCCCTTTCTTTTACCGTTGGCAGGAGCCACGATAGTACTGCCTTCGCTTTGCGCAGAACCATCCGCATCCCCATCAGCATCCCCGTCAGTAATTGATGAAGGGTGCTTAAAAACACCATCTGAGACCGACTCCGGCCTTTTGACCAACGAATGCATCCTATCAACAACTGCATTCGTGAAGCCTAACGACACGCTTCCTCTACTCTCCGAGCCCGACCCACAGCTTTCGCGAGCTCCTTCCGCATCCACTAACTTCTCCGACGCGGTCGAAAAAGAACTCTCAACAGAGTTACCCCTTCTTTTCCCTTCCTTGCGCGGATCATCTGAGGGCGATGAATCGCCCTTCAGGAACTTCGAGCACGAAGGGTTTCCCAACGAGGAATTCGATCGAGTGCGAACACCCTCCGAGTTCCCCAACAAACTTGATCCCGAATGGTCGGGTTTAGAATCGGCGCAGTTTTTCTTCGGACTCAGCGCTTTGTCCAACGAACATTTGCTGCTCCCCCCAGAATCCGTGGAGCATTTGCCAACCACCGAAGTGGCCGGGAGGGATTCTGTTTCCTTACGGTCCCTACCCTCCTGAGGTAATACTTGTTTACAACTGTCCATTACATGTTTTTTAGTGCCTCTTTTAGAGGGGGTAGGCTCCCCTTGGTTTTTATAGTGGTTTCCTTCCACGCGGCCCCCACTAAAAGTGGCGGCCTCCAGCCCCGCACCACGTACGGGGTTCCGGCGCTCCTGACACTACGTCCGAAGACCGCTGGGCCTACAAAAGGCCCCCACCCTTCGACCCGCACCGCCGCTGCTCGGAAACGTCCAAGACGCCGGCCGGGTCCCACCTCGCCAGACTATTCGCCGCCACTGCAAAAGCAGTGGCGCCCAGGGTGCACCGCGTGGAGGTTGTCTGGCACGCACCCCTAACCTAACCTAACCTAACCTAACCTAACCTAACCTAACCTAACCTTTTTTTTTTTTTTTTTTTTTTTTTTTTTTTATGCCGAAGAAAAACGCCTTTACGCGCCTCCCTTCCCGTTGGTGACCGGGAAGGGGACATGTGGGACTCGCCAGGAGGGGACCGCAACATTCAACGTTGCGGCTCCCTCCACGACTGCCTCCCGTAATTCCACCAGGTCAGAGCCCGATGGAATCCCGGGAGGAGGGAATACCCACTAAAAAACTCCGGCACCTGCCCTCTCGCCGCTAAGCCGACAGCAAAGGCTGTATGTGGGCCCGTGGATGGCAATCACCACAACGGCAAAGCGCGGCCTGCCCGCATCCGGGCCTCCTCCGATGGGGAATGGCCGGGCAAGTTTGGCCATTCCCCCCCTCTCATCAGGGCCGTGCAAGGCGAGCGGTGGTTCACCTCCCACCGCCCGCTTGGCCCCGACAGGGGGACAAATCCCCCCCCTCAACTGCTCCCGTGCGCCTCTCCTCGCCGAGAGGTGTGGGGAACATCCTGGGGCGTACTCGCCCGCTCGTCTGCCGTAACCCGCTGGCGCTCCGCGCCCTTACCCCTTGTGACCGGTGGGTCACACATTCTGCAGCCCATGATGTGGTTGGTCGGCCGCCCACTGGCAGCACAGACGGCGCATCTGGGCTCGGCTCTGCAAACCGCAGCCATGTGGCCCGGTTCCCCACAACGGAAGCAAAGATTGCTCCGGTCGACTTCCGACGGGCATTTGGGCTTCGTATGCCCTACCCCCAAGCATTTAAAGCACCGCAGGGGAGCGGGTTTTAACACCCTCACCTTAGCGGTGGACCACCCAATTCGCACTCGGCCTCCCTTGGCGATCGACTTGGCTGCTGCGACCGGGCATCTCACCCTAATGCAGCCTGTGCCATCCGAAGAGAGCATGAGCTCTGTCGACTTGATGCTGTGTGGCTCGCAGCCTGTTATAACCGCAAGCTCTCTTAGCACGTCTTCTTTCCGTACGGAATCATCAAGGCCTGCAATGTGCAGGTCTGCCGTCTTTTCAGGCCGGCGAACGACCGCCACCTCCGAGAGTACGTCGCGGAGTTTTTCGGCCAACAGATTGGCCTTTTCCCCAGTCGGGTCCCGCAGCTCTAAGACTCTGTTGCCAGTTTGGCCCTCACGCATTTTACAGCCTTCCTGGATACCTAACTCAGGAAGGGAGATCTTCTTTTTGGCATCAGCCAACACCTCTGCATACGAAAGACCCCTTTCTATCGCTTCCGGCAGCAGGTCAACTACCACCGCCGAGGTGCGCAGGGTTTTTATCTTCACCTTTTTCCTTGAGGCCGTCTTTGTTTCCCCTGGAATCGGGGGGACCGACTTGTCTTTGACTTTCGCCTTCTTCTTTTTCCTCCTCGAGGCTGACTGCCAGGCGTTATCCTGGACACGGGCGGGGGGAGGATCGACTTGATCTACTCTATTCGTGGAAGGTGGCTCCACTCGGCTTCGCGCTGGATCTAGCGTCTTTTTGGCGGGAGGGGATGGGAGCCGCAGTCCGCTCAACCTGTCCTCCAGCATTCTATCCATCTTTGCCGCCAGGAATTCCATTAGCCCCTCCAAAGCCACCTCAGAGATGGTAAACCCGTCTGTGGCGTTCCTAGCATTCGACTGCTTGCGGAGATCCGCAACTTCCTTCTTAATCGCCTCCAGCTCCGTGCGAAGGTTGGCGTTTTCAGCTTTCAGGCGAGCAACCTCGCTCTCCTTGGGACGGTTTTCACAGGCCGTGGTCAACGGTGCGGCCTGGAACTCCATGACTTCCGGGCTCGTTTGAGGCCTCTCTCCAAACGAGAAGACTGGAGACATCTGCGGCTCAGTCTTCGTCTCACTACGCTCCCTTTGACAGGGCTCATTCCGGCTTTGTGTTGTTCCAGCTCTAGTTTGAGTAATACGACCCCTTTTCGACTTAGACTTTCTTGCAGTCGCTTCGGCTTCCCGCGAATTTGGTTGCACTAGTGGTGAAGTGGCTGGGACCGCCTCTTCTTTAAGGCCTCCGCCGGACTTTTTACTGGCAGCAGCACAACCCCGTACTTCTTCTTCAGAGTGAGTCGTCGAGGATGACTTCCCCGATGACAATCGCCTTTTAAATGCCTCGGCGATAGCTTGAGCCCCAAGCTTACGGTCGATGATCTCATCGAGCTCTAACGCGAAATCTTCTTCAGAATTGGCACTGTTTATTGATGGACTCCGTGCTTCGTCCGTACGTTTACCGGCACCAGAAGCTGGCGCCGTAAACCTCCCCTTAACATCACGACATTGTTTTTTAGACTTATTCATATTGGACCCACGAGTGCGGGAGAAATCGCAGTCCGCCCGGGCAGAGATCCCAATACCCGGGTAACCCTTCTACACCTTGGGGGGCGGGAAGTGCCCAAGGGTGGCGATCCAAGGTTGGCTTCCTCAACCAACCACCTGTAAACAGGCTTCCGGCACCTCGTCCTCAAATACCGGAACTTTAAGGATTTCTTTATAGAGGTTGTCTCCTCGCGGTCCCCATGAAGGCGACCCCCGCTCCTGCACTACGTACAGGGCTACGGTTTGGGTTTTTTATTGGGGTTGTCTCCCCTCGGCCCCCCGAAGCGGGCCCCTGGTCCTGCACTACGTACAGGGTAACAGGAGGGTCGAACTATTAGCCATCACGGTAAATGGGACCAAAATGAATTGTTCGCCATTTACAGTGACGCCCAGGGTGCACCGTCCCTCCCACTGCCTTTCCCAATCCACATACATGGACGGGGACAAGCAGTAGAGGGAACACGGGGAGGTTGTCCGACCACGCACCCCAACCTAACCTAACCTAACCTAACCTAACCTAACCTAACCTAACCTAACCTAACCTAACCTAACCTAACCTAACCTAACCTAACCTAACCTAACCTAACCTAACCTAACCTAACCTAACCTAACCTAACCTAACCTAACCTAACCTAACCTAACGTAACCTAACCTAACGTAACCTAACCTAACCTAACCTAACCTAACCTAACCTAACCTAACCTAACCTAACCTAACCTAACCTAACCTAACCTAACCTAACCTAACCTAACCTAACCTAACCTAACCTAACCTAACCTAACCTAACCTAACCTAACCTAACCTAACCTAACCTAACCTAACCTAACCTAACCTAACCTAACCTAACCTAACCTAACCTAACCTAACCTAACCTAACCTAACCTAACCTAACCTAACCTAACCTAACCTAACCTAACCTAACCTAACCTAACCTAACCTAACCTAACCTAACCTAACCTAACCTAACCTAACCTAACCTAACCTAACCTAACCTAACCTAACCTAACCTAACCTAACCTAACCTAACCTAACCTAACCTAACCTAACCTAACCTAACCTAACCTAACCTAACCTAACCTAACCTAACCTAACCTAACCTAACCTAACCTAACCTAACCTAACCTAACCTAACCTAACCTAACCTAACCTAACCTAACCTAACCTAACCTAACCTAACCTAACCTAACCTAACCTAACCTAACCTAACCTAACCTAACCTAACCTAACCTAACCTAACCTAACCTAACCTAACCTAACCTAACCTAACCTAACCTAACCTAACCTAACCTAACCTAACCTAACCTAACCTAACCTAACCTAACCTAACCTAACCTAACCTAACCTAAGCTAACCTAACCTAACCTAACCTAACCTAACCTAACCTAACCTAACCTAACCTAACCTATCCTAACCTAACCTAACCTAACCTAACCTAACCTAACCTAACCTAACCTAACCTAACCTAACCTAACCTAACCTAACCTAACCTAACCTAACCTAACCTAACCTAACCTAACCTAACCTAACCTAACCTAACCTAACCTAACCTAACCTAACCTAACCTAACCTAACCTAACCTAACCTAACCTAACCTAACCTAACCTAACCTAACCTAACCTAACCTAACCTAACCTAACCTAACCTAACCTAACCTAACCTAACCTAACCTAACCTAACCTAACCTAACCTAACCTAACCTAACCTAACCTAACCTAACCTAACCTAACCTAACCTAACCTAACCTAACCTAACCTAACCTAACCTAACATTAGGCAAAACAGTGCGCAAAGTTATTAGTGAAAAAAGTGAAGTTTGGTGAAATTAGTGAAATTTTTGACCAGTTTTTCGTCCACTGCGTCCACATTTGTTGTGACGCGTGGATTTTGAAATTATCGTCGTGTGCGCCTCAGCGCCCTCTATCCAGCGGTGCAACTTGCCGATTTTTATCGGTAATAGTTGCCGAAATATTTGCATTTACCTACTTAACCTCTCGCCACGAGGTCAGTCTTCCCGGGGCGGCCGGGTGGCGGAGAGGACTCCATCGGAAGGAGCGCAGAGCGACGAGACATACGACGGTTCAAGCATCGACGTGGGACCTATAAAAGTTAAGATTTTTAATTTCAAAGTTTCGAACAATTTTATCTCAAAATTTTTATATATGATTAAATTTTCTCTTATTTTAGTTAATTAGAACCCATTAGGCCCGTGCATACAAATTTTAAATTTTTGAAATCGGTTGGATAAATCCGGAGATAAAATTTTTCGAAGCTAGGGGTGAAAACTTCCCCCTTAGTTTGTGCCTCTGTGTTAATAGTTATTTTTGATTTGTTTATTGTATATTATTGTCCTCTGTGTGCACTATTTTTAGGTTTTTAGTTTATAATTTTAGGACATATAGTGTAGGAGCTATTCAAATTCTAAGTTTTAATTTTGACTTTGTGATTAAGGGTATTAAAGTAGGGGGTTGGAGGGTCCATATTTGTATAGGACTCCTCCCCGGACTTCCAAAAAGCCCAAACACCGGCGGGCTAGGCCTTTGTTTGAGAATTTACCCAAAAGTCGGCCATTTTGTTTCCGAATCCTCACTTTGGGTAAATTTTTAAACGGCCAATAGCTCGCTGGTTATTGGACTTAGGGAGTCGGGCTTTCCGGTGTAGGGGTTGGAATTTTACCATCTTTTGGGTCCCGGGGCAATTTTCCCCAAATTCCAATTTATTGGAATTTCGGGATTTCACGCCGTGGGAAGGGTAGCCCACGACCCGCCAACCGTCCCAGAAGAAACCCCGACTCTCTGGGCCCAATAGTTTGGGCGCTATATTAATTCCAAAATTTTTTGGAATTTTTCCAAAAAATTTTGGAATTGATTTATCTCAGGAGGTATAGCTCCTAGAGACTCCGCGTCTTCAGCTAGGGTGCTTGTAATTTTGTCCCCTACCCCTTCCCATTCCTAGAATTCTCATTTTTTGACTTTTATTTTTGCCCCCCCCCCTAGCGATCGCGCGAGGTAGAGCTCGTTGGGGCATCCCAGCAGCACCAAACCCGGGCTCCCTAGCCCCAATAGCGGCGGAGATACGACCCTTCAAAGTTGGCGTCCGCCATCTTGGACGCCATTTTGAAAAACTTTGAAGAGTCGTACATCCCAAACTATTTGGGCTACAGGGCTGGGGATTTTTGCATAGGGGCTGCCGGAGGGACCTCTTTCGACCTGATAGGGTAAATTTACCCTATCACGACTTGGAAATTTATTTTCAACCAACCCCACCACCTGGTAGGTCACCGGCCCCTCTATGCGAAGATCCAAAGTCCCAGTTCTAGGAGACCGATAGTTTCCGAGTTACGGGCAAATTACCTAAAGTGAGGATAATTTACCCAAAATTTACCCAAGGGATAGCTCGGAATCTATTGGTCCTAGAGGAACGGGCTTGGTGTCGGGTTGTAGGGCTCCAATAGGGCTACAATCGGCCCATAGGATAGTTTGCGGTCAGAGCCGCCATTTTGGCCGCCATCTTGTTTTTTACGGAAACCTTTATAACTTTGCGGCAAAAATTTCTAAAATTACTTTGTTTTTACAAAAGGGTGTACTTGGCCACCCTCTACAAGCTTGTTTAGAAGGTTAAGACGTAGAGTCACTTTTTAGGACTCTACATTCAAAAAACAAAAAATTTGGAACATTAGGTAAATTACCTAAAATTACTTAATTTTGACAAAAATTTCGACCGAGCGCAGGTCGCTCACATATATTAGATTAAGCTGACTAGGATATTCACATATACAATTTACATTTTAACACTTATACAAATTTACACCACATTATACACTTTACATTTGACGATCTACTCCCCATCATACACTACACACATTTTACACACCCATACAAAAGATGGCATTCGTGCACACGCCTGTAGGCAGACCGGCGAAACCTCAGAGCCCACGGAAAACCCCGGGAACCCCAACATCTGGCTCAAAAATGCCAAACACCAGGGCTCGAGATCCCAGTCAAACCTTCATAAAGCGTGCGGGCGTTAAACGTAGGTCCCTCAACATCATGGAATTGTATACCGTGAGAGACCCTTTCCATGAGAAATCCTCTCATGATCTTTTCCACGAGGCGATGCTTATCATGGAACTGATTCCAGAAAAAGCCAAAGAGTACCCGCAGTTGCGGAGAGACATAAAATCTTTCCTGGATGAAAGAACTGATATTGGCCTCACAATTATGTTTGAATTAAGTAAACGATTTCTACAATTAGAGGAAACAGCAAACACAAAGCAGAATGCTCCTCAGCCCAATGCTTCACAAACGGTGCAAACATCCAGCCACAACTTAGAAGCAGTTATGGCAAAACTAGCCGAAGTTGAGAGTAGCCTGGGCGATATCGTCTACCAAAACGACAGGCACTCAAATCAACTTCAAAAGATGGAGGAAGCATTCTCAGCCACTGAAGAAAAGATCGAAGAAATCGCTGGCGGTATGGTAGATACGGGTAATAATTTTATTATTCACCACCGCTTACTGGATGCCATCGAATCAAAAGTAGAATTAATTAGAGTGAACATGGGATATGACGACGAAGACCACACGGAGGGGCAAACACCAATAGTAACACTGCTGGGAAACTTAGGTGAACTTATAGGGAATGTCCAGGAAGAACAAAAGACCACCAGACAACTGGTTGAGACAGTCCAGGATAAGATAGAAGAGGCAGAACACCAGCCAACGCAAACCAGCCCAGCTCAAAAACCCACGTACGCCTCAGTCACCGCAGCACCTAAACACCGGCCGACACCGGCGCTTCACTCCGTCGTTGTGACCTCTGAAGACGCTGAGGAAACCAGCGGAGAGGTCCTCGAGAGGGTGAGGCGTGCGGTGGACGCCACCAAAGGAGGCCACAAGATAGACAAAATACGGAAGGCAAAGAACCAGAAGGTAATAATTGGCTGTCGGGACAAGAAAGAACTAAATGAGGTGGTAAACCGTATAGAGGAAAAAGATGCAAAACTGAAGGTAGCACCTATACCAAATAAGAACCCACTGGTTGTCCTTAAGGATGTTATACAGGGAGACATTACTGACGACGAACTACTTCAGGCAATAGAAACACAAAATCCGTTTATTAGAGATGATTGCAAAGAAGGAACAGAGATGAGAATGACGATAAAATACAGGAAAAACACAAAAAATCCAAATGCAGCACATATAATTCTCCAGGTAAGCCCCCTTCTATGGCATAACATGACTAAAAATGGTTACCTCCACATCGACCTACAAAGGGTCAGGGTGGAGGACCAATCTCCGCTGATACAGTGTTCTCGTTGTCTAGCGTATGGGCATGGCCGAAGATATTGCACACAGGACGTGGACAAGTGCAGCCACTGCGGAGGACCACATTTGCGGGTCAAATGTGACTTATGGATCGCTGGATCCCCTCCGGAGTGCTGCAATTGTTCACGTGCTGGCAAAAAGGACGCAGCCCACAGCGCGTACAGCGCGGAATGCCCTATCCGCCAAAAGTGGGATTACCTGGCTAGACAGACAACGGCATATTACACCGACGATAACTAAGGTAGTAACTCCACTTCGTACACATCCACACCATCCACAACACACCACAACATGTTTTTAATTTTTTAAACTTAGTTTAAAAATAGAGACATAATGTGACAATAGCACTTAAATTAAAACAGTTATGTTTTGATAAACATACAGTTTTTGATAAAATTTTAATAAATACAAAAATTAAATGTAAATGTAATCAATTCTTAAAAACTAGTCTAAAATCTTGGTAAAAATATTAGTCAGATATAGTAAACATAATAAAAATTTATTTTAAACGATTGGCAGTATAACTAACTTTAACTAAAAATATATGGAGTGAAACCTATGTAACAAGTTAATAAATAAATAAGAATAAGAAATGGGAAAGTCATATATATTGACTATATATATATAAAACTACCCTGATAAATTATAAGAATAAGAAAATAGTAGATATAAGTGTAATGTGCAACAGATATAGAATAAGAAATAGTAATATGTATAGATAAAAATGTTATAAAAGTTGATTCGCAGCATAAAAGCTAACAAGAAACAAAAAGGAAATAAACTGTTAAGAACTAGAATTAAGCATAGACAAATAAAGTAAGAAAACAATTCACAGCGCATCTGTGAAATATATGTAGATAAAGAACAATGTAAGACTTTAAGAAACTCAATAACAACTATTGTACAAAATAATGTCTAAATGTATAAAAAACAAGAATCTAATGTACTTAAGAATATTCAGAAACAAAAATTGTATTTAAAATGTAGTAGAAATTAAGAAGTAGAAAATACTGTAATGTCAATTAAGAAATAAAATACTACCTGTATGAAAAAGCCTACCAAGTGTATATCAGGAATAAGAAACAAAAGAAAAATTATGTAATAGAAAGTAAGAATTAAAATGTAAGTAAGAATTAAAATGTATAAAGATAAGAACATAGGAATAAGAAAAAGAAAATTGTAAAATAAGGATAACCACAAAAGTGTACCTTTATTTTCCCACGTGTTTTTAAATAAAGTTGAAAAGTAGAATAGAAAATAGTCAGGCGGGCATCCCACCCGTTATGGAATAAAAGGTGATGGATGAAAGAAAGATAAAGTATGTAGCATGAAAGTACGAGAAGCATGTCAAGCGAGAACTGGTATGAATGAGGAAAACAGATGTATAAAGGCCTGGACTCCATGTCTGGGGAGTAGAGAAAAAAAAAAAAAAAAAAAAAAAAAAAAAAAAAAAAAAAAAAAAAAAAAAAAAACCTAACCTAACCTAACCTAACCTTTTTTTTTTTTTTTTTTTTTTTTTTTTTTTGGCCAGGGGGAAATGCCTTCGCATACCCCCCTGCGCGGGGAACGCAGGGGTGGTTATGTGGTGACTCCACTAAAACCCCCTGGGTGTTCCTCAGCCGTTACTGCGACGGACCCCGGGGATAGTGTGGTATTCCTTCCGCAGCCCGCCGCCGGTCATCCCTACGGACCCAACAACAATTCTTGGGAGCTCAAAAGCTCCCCCAGTCGGTGAGGCGCGCCGGAACACAGGCACGCCGTTCCACCACGGAGACCCTGGAAAGGGCTACGGAAGTTCCCCGCTTCCGTAGCCCGGTCCCCTCAGCTGCGACTCCTCCGAGCCATCTGCCCGCTCAGAGCCCACTGCCTCTCTGCCAACAGTATCGGCTATCTCCATGCCCTCTTCGTCTCCCTGCTGGGTAGACGCCTGCTGGGCAGTTGACTTTTTTGACTTCTTCTGCTTAGGGGGATTGCAGGATATTCCCCCTAGTATGTGGTCTGCTTTAATGTTATGCGCAGCGCACACCACGCAGCGCAACGCCCTATCACAATCTTTGGCCTTATGGCCAGGACTGCCGCATCTAAAACAAAGATCACTGCGATCAACGCCTGTGCACCTTGATTTGACATGCCCTGCCTCAAGGCACTTAAAACAGCGCATCTTTCTTTGTGGCAGTATTTCAATTCCCGCCGAGACCCATCCAACCAACAACCTCTTCTTTCCGCCCTCAGAGAGCTTAATAGCTGCAGCCACCGGGCACCTCACTAGTGCAGACCCTAGACCAAGTCGATTTTTCCGCACTTCTCCGACTGTAACGCTGTCTTTGTTGCAACCACCTTGCTCAGCTACAGCCACCTGAATATCGGCTGCCTCGACCGAATCATCCAAACCCGAAACACGGAACGCGGTGGTCTTCATCGGTCGGGTTACCTCAACCAAATTTGGGTCAAGTATCTCCTGCAACCTACTGAGCAGCTTTTCAGCCCTTTCGCTGTTGTTGTCACCTGGCACCTCCAGGAGACGGGCACCAGTAGCCGCCACTTTACATTTGAGGCCACCTGCAACTATGCTGTCATCGAGTTTCCCCTTAGCCCCAGCGAGAATCTCGGCATAACTTACACCCTTCTCCGTAGCCTCAGGCCGCAGTTTAACCACCACCGCAGCCGACTTAGGCAGACGAAGCCGTACCTTCTTCTTCTTGGAAACAACTTCCTTCTTGTTAGGCACCTTATCTTTAGCCGATACTGGAGCCTTAGACCTCTGCTTTTTAGGTTTTACCTCTTGCCAGCCTTCTTCCGCCAGGTCTTGAGAAGGCGGCGCAGTCTGTGTCTCCTGCGTCATCTCCTGTTGAGGTGTCACTTCTGTAGTAGCCGCTTTGGCCTTCTTCGCCTTTTTCTTTTCCTTTTTCGCTCCCTTACCTTTGAATGGAGTAGGAGCTTCTGCAGGAGGATCCAACCGAGGCACAACTGGCGGCATAGGACTGACCGCTGGTTTCCGTCTGGTGGCTGCTAGAGGCGGCCTTAAATTTTCCTCGGGTGGTAGCCGGCGACTGAGACCCTCAATACGGGCGCTAACCATGGTGCCAGCTTGCTCAGCAATTAAACGTTCGAGCTCCTCCACCGTCATATCGCCAACGGTATTGCGTTGACGACCACCTGTGTCCGGGATAAGGGGCAAGTTAGACGCTCCCTTTAACTGATCGCGAACCAGTTTTAATTCACGCCGGATCGCCGCCATCTCCTCTCTCAGTCGCTGATTCTCGACTGAGATGCGAGCGTTTTCCTCTTTCGCTTGTTTTAGATCAGCTAAGGTCTTCGTAAAACGCTCGTCTATCTGCTTGGTACAATCCGTGGTGTTACGATTGTACAGCTCACCCAGCATGTTCTTAATCAAGGTTGCCGCATCTTTCAAGGCCTTAATACTGGTGCCCTTCAGATTGCTCGACTTCGCAGCGACCTCAAAAACCAACTCAACACCGTCCATACCGCGAGCAAGCACCTCACAGTTCGCCATCAAGCTCGGATTTTCCAGACCGGAACCCTCTCTAGACCTAGGGGCCCGACGAGGCTTAACGGCTGATTGAGCCAACTCGCGATCTATTTCCTGCTCAATAGACCGAAGTCGGGACAGCTCGGCTTGGGCCTTGGAAAGCCCAACGTACTCACCAGTCGTTGCTGGCCGGCCTCTTCCACGCTTATCAGTTACAGCGCTAACCTTTGACAAATGCGCCTCAACTCCATCTGAGCCTTCATCTCCTGACAGACTTGGCTCACGCGGTCTAACACGTTTCCGTCTTCCTACTGTCTCCACTTCATCCGACACATAAGACATCTGGGAGGAGCAAGATGAGCTCCGACTCCCTCCCGCACTGCGTGATCTGGTCCCAACCGTCGACGCCACAGGGACCGGCGAACGTTCAATTTTAACGACCGGAACGCGAACTTCAGGCTGTTTAAAAGCAGCCTTCTCCTCCTCATCATTGGCAGCGGATGTTTTTGCCGCCGTTGACTGCTTTGAAGCAGCCTCCTTCACCTCACCACCATCGGACTTCATGTCCTTTAAACTAGCTAAGATTTTTTGTTTGAAAGCATTTCTATCCATACTGAACCCACGAGAATGGGGGAAATACAAGTCCACCCGGGCAGAGACCCCTGTACCCGGGTAAGCCAAAGGTTCTCGAAGCAGGGGAGACGGCTGGTCCCCTGCTCCGTTGTCGCGTAAAAACCGATTTCCCACCGGCCATACACCCTCTCGCCTTGCACGACAACGAGCTTAGGGTTGGGGATTATTTATTGAGGTTGTCTCCTCGCGGGGACACCCAATTAAGGGCAGCCCCACCGGCCCTAAGACATGACTAGGTCACCGGTTTGGCCGACGGTTGGCAAAAATGCCCGTCCGCCGATTACGTTTTACCGCAACCGGACGAACCCGCCGCCCACGCTCGCACTGCCGCTTCCCGGACTCTCCAGGGCGCCAGCCGAGCCCGAACCGAGTCGCCGCTACCCAGAAGATGTCTGGGACGCCAAATCGGAGCCTACGCTTCCCGCAAAATCGGAAGAGGACCAAACGGTCCCCGCCGGGTAATTTTTTCTGAGGTTGTCTTCCTCTCGGCCCCCATCCGTTGGGATGGCGGCCCTCGGTCCCGCACCACGTACGGGGTAACGAGATTGACAGCACCAGGGCAGAACTGGTGTCGCCGCCACCGTATCAAAAACAGTGGACCTCATCCGCAGAGCGGATCGCAGCCCGAAGGCCGCCCACCACCGGATGCGACATCCCGGGCTTCTCTCCTAGGAGAGTAGTGGGGAGCCGCACCCCTTTTCTGATTTTTTATAGAGGTTGTCTCCTCGCGGTCCCCATGAAGGCGACCCCCATTCCTGAACTACGTACAGGGCTACGGTTTTGTGTTTTTTATTGGGGTTGTCTCCCCTTGGCCCCCCGAAGCGGGCCCCTGGTCCTGCACTGCGTACAGGATAACAGGAGGGTCGGACTATTAGCCATCACGGTAAATGGGACCAAAACGAATTGTTCGCCATTTACAGTGACGCCCAGGGTGCACCGTCCCTCCCACTGCCTTTCCCAATCCACATACATGGACGGGGACAAGCAGTAGAGGGAACACGAGGAGGTTATCCGACCACGCACCCCAACCTAACCTAACCTAACCTAACCTAACCTAACCTAACCTAACCTAACCTAACCTAACCTAACCTAACCTAACCTAACCTAACCTTTTTTTTTTTTTTTTTTTTTTTTTTTTTTTTGTATGCCGAGGAAAAACGCATTTACGCGCTTCCCTTCCCGTTGGTGACCGGGAAGGGGGCATGTGGGACTCGCCAGGAGGGGACCGCAACATTCAACGTTGCGGCTCCCTCCACGACTGCCTCCCGTAATTCCACCAGGTCAAAGCCCGATGGAATCCCGAGAGGAGGGAATACCCACTAAAAAACCCCGGCACCTGCCCTCTCGCCACCGGTCGGTCAAACGGGGGTCCATGGGTGGTATTCACCCCAACTGACCCGGTGGCTCGCCCGGCTGTCCGGGCCTCCTCGCGGTTGGGAGATGGCCGGGCAAGTTTGGCCATCTCCCCAGACGGTCGGGGACCGTGCAATGCCGGCGGTGGATCACCTTCCACCGCCGGCGTGGTCCCCGTTATAGCGGAATGAGGTGCGCAAAGCGCCTCCTCCTTACGCCTACCCGCCTGCGTCGGAGCCGGTTCGCATGAGCCTCCTCTTCGCGAACCCGCTCCGATGCCTCCTTCTGCAGGATAACCTCCTCGCAGAAGGAGACTACCGCCTCCCAGGATCTCTCGGTGGCCAGCATGGCCTGTACCATGCTGGGCAGCGAGAGATCCCCCCCAATCACAGCGACTAGAGTGCCGCGCTGCGGAGCCCAGGCAGGACACACCTCAAGGGTGTGCTGTGCACTGTCCTCCGCAGCGCCGCACTCATAGCACTGTGCGGACGCTTCCCTACCAATCCGACACAGATACTTTCCGAAGCACCCGTGCCCGGAAAGTATCTGCGTCAGCCTATAGGTTAGCGCCCCGTGTTTCCTAGAACACCACTCCTCGAGGTACGGACGGATTGCCTCCGTCGTTCTCCTTCCGTATCGTTCGGCGTCGAGCCTCTCCGCCCATGCCTCTAACTTTACTTCCTCCACCATGCTTCGGTAGGCCGCCACTTCCTCTGGAGCGGGTCGCTCTCCCCTTGCGAGCGCTGCTCTGCGCTCCCCGTACACCTCCTTGAGTACCTGAGCTTCTAGCTCCCAAGGAGGTGTACCTGCCAGTGCGCATGCTGCCGCACACGAGACCGTTCTATAGCCGCGAGTTATTCTACCGGCCATTGCTCTCTGGGCTTGGTGGAGCATCCTCTCATTATGGCCATTAAGCCGGTCTGCCCACACCGGCGCACCATACATGGCCATGCTCTTTAACACACCGGCGAACAGCTTCCTACACTTTTGACCTGGGCCACCAACATTCGGCAGAACACGCCCCAGGGCATTGGCCGTTTTGACCAATTTCGGGGCCAGCTGCCGGAAGTGTTCCTCGAAGTTCCACCTCCCATCGAGGACCAGCCCAAGGTATTTAATTGTAGGATTGAGCGGGATCCTGGCGTCATCGACTACTAGATATGCCCCAGCGGGAGGGGCCCTTCTTGGCCCGTGAAAACAGGTTGCCTCCGTCTTTTCGATGGCAACGTTGAGCCCCAGAATCCTTATTCGCTCGATGACCAGAGACGAACCTACGCTGGCCAACCTCTTCACGTCTCTTAATTCCTTGCCCCGGGCAGTGACTAAGGTGTCATCCGCGTAACAGAGAACCTGCATCCGGGGCAAGAGTATCCCGCGCAGGACCCAGTCATACCCTATGTTCCACAGGAGTGGTCCTAGGACCGACCCCTGTGGAACACCACGCACCATCTCCCTAGCAACCAGTCCTCCATCGCTGGAGGGGTAGACCACTTCCCTGTCGGTCAAGTAACTCTCCACTATTTTCACCAGATAGGAGGGGAGGCCATGGAACCTTAACCCATCTTTGATGACTGAGAAGGGGAGGGAGTTGAAGGCATTTCTTATGTCAAGAGACACTGCAATGACTACCTCCCCTCTCTCTATTGCCCTCTCTGAGAGCTCTCGAAGAGCTTGCACAGCATCTATCGTCGACCGGTGCCGCCGAAAGCCGTACTGATTATCGGACAGGTTTGGGCCGACCGTCTCGAGGTGTTGAACGATCCTGTCCGCGATGATTCTCTCTAACATCTTCGCCAGTTCATCCAACAACACCACGGGACGGTAGGCCGACGGTGAGTCAAGCGGTCGACCTTCCTTCTGGAGGAGGCATAAACGTCCACGCTTCCAGTCCCTAGGGAACACTCCCGTCTCAATGCAGTCATTAAACAATTCTCTGAGAGGTTCACCTAGGTGCTTAAGCGCCGTGGGCAAGACCCTTCCCGGTAAGCCATCAGGACCCGGCGCTTTTCTTTTGGACCGGAGCCTGTCAATCACCCCCTCCATTTCCACCTCCGTCACCGGGAAAAACCCTGAGTCCTGCTCGTCCGCCCTCCGGCGGGTGATCAAAGGTTCCATCGGCAGGGCGAATCTGGGAAACAGGCCGTCTACGACTCTGGAAAGGACCTCCGGCTCCATTGAGTCCATCGGAGGCGCCTGATGGCGTAGTTTGCTACGCACCATCTTGAATGGGCGTCCCCATGGGTCCCTATCCAGACTGGCGAGAAAATTGTCCCAAGCCTGGTCCTTCGCTCTAGCAATCCCGATTTCGAAGGCCTTCTTCGCCTCCCTGTATGCCGTCAGGAGCCTCTGCTCTAAGCCGGGTCTCCTTCTGCGTCGTCTTCTGCACCTTTGTAAGGCACGTCTGGCTCGAAGACTCGCGGAACGAAGAGACTCCATCTCCCCCGACCACCAGTACACTTGGGACTTCTCAGGGGGACCATGGAATCTCGGCATTGCGGCATCGCATACAGCTGTCAAGGAGCGAGTTATTTGCTGCACCCTGTCTTCGATGTTACCCACCGCTTGCTGTGCCTCCAAACACCAGGCCTCGACTAGTGCCGCCTCCTCAGCCCGCTCTTTATTGAGTTTGGTGATAACCCATCTCGGGAAGTGATTATTTACTTGACGCGTGACCGCCGGCATATCCGTCCTAGGGGAGACCCTAAATCGGATATACCGATGATCTGACAGGGTCTGCGGACCCGTCAGGACTGTCCAACCGCTCACCCGGGAAGCCAGGGCAGGGGTTGCGAACGTCAGGTCTACCCTGGAGCCTCTTGTCCCCCTTACGCACGTAAACGTTGTACCTCTATTCAGGATAACCAGGCCAGCAGACATCGCCCAGTCGTTGACCAGCGTTCCCTTTCTATCCGTAGAGCGGGAGCCCCATGCCAGGTGTTTGGCATTAAAGTCCCCCGCGACTAACACCTGCATGGGGCTCAACCGTCGGACCACCCCACTCATCAGGTTAAGCCAACTCACCAACTCATTTACGGGTCGGTTTGGGGAAAAGTAGGCTCCCAGTAGAGCAATATCCCCCCAGGTTGCGGCCACAAATCCCGGTCCCCTCTCCCTAACTGAGAGGGGAGGGGAGTGGGTGGCCTTAACCGGAACTAATATAGCGGCCATATCATCATCGCTACCTGCCCAGTTAATACGCTGAGGAATGCAGTAGGGTTCGGATATGATAACTATGTCCGACTTGTATTCCACTGCGTGCTGCATCAGGACGTCCTGTGCAGCAGCGCAGTGGTTTGTATTCGCCTGGAGAAAGCTGAGGTCGTGTCTGATCATTGGGGTGTGATCTCTGCTACCTCCATGGCTTCATTACCAGTCCTACTAGCATTTTGCCCGGTAATCACAGACGGTCTCACCTTTACTGGTGGGGGGCGACAGCTCTTACCGCCCATCATATGGTTGGCAGGCAGTTTTGCCTCAGAACACACTAGACATTTCAGCTCCATGTTGCAGTGTGCAGCTACGTGTCCCTCCCTACCGCACCTATAACAGGCTTTGGAACGATCCGCGTCCACCGGGCACATCTGGCGTACATGTCCCACGGTCAGGCATTTAAAACATCGGAGCGGGAGAGCCTCTAACACCTTAACATGAGCGCAGCTCCACCCCACCATTAGCCGCCCCGTCTTAACCAGAACCTTCGCGGCCGCCATGGGACATTTCGTCATGACCACTCCCAATCCATCCGGGCCGACCCGGATGGGCCCAACCTTTATGGGTTCCGAAGAGCATCCACCCTTTTCAGCCATGATATCCCGAAGAATTTCTGCCGTGACTGAATCATCCAGCCCGGAAATGCGTAGGTCCACGCACTTCACGGGTCTGGAGATGTTTGCGATCCCTTCCAAAGCTCCCCGAAGCGTTGCGGCCATTTGATCTGCCTTTTCCGCCCCTGTTGCTCCCGGTATCTCGATCATTCGAGCGCCTGTCTGTGTGACTTTCACGTGCACTCGATCCAGCTCTAACTCTTCCAATTTCACCGCCTGCTTTGCCAACCCAATAACCTCCTTATATGTATGTCCCTTTTCTGCAGACTCTGGTGGGATGGTTATTATCACCGCTGCAGTATTGGGAGGGGTTATCTTTTTCTTTTTCGGCGCTTTCTGTAGCTTTGGAGCAGGAGAGTTCTTCTTTTGCTGCCCCGTTGCCGTCTCTGACCGGTTCTGTTTTTTCGCCTTTTTTGGCTTGCCTCCCTTTCCGATTTCTTCCCATTGGCCTTCATTCTCCTCGTTAGGGACCTCGGGTTCCGGCACCTGTGCCGCAGAGTTTGCTCTGACGCCTGAGGTTCCTGCAGTAGCAGCAGCATATGATGGTTTTGGCCCATTTTTCGCCGTTCCGGTCTTTGACGCCTTTTTCTTGCTGCCCCCTAGGGGAGGACGATGATTTGGAGCAGGCGGAATTCTGCCATCTACTTCCAATCCTTCGAGTCTGATATCAATCAGGTTTTGTATGTCCGCCACGAGATCCTTCCGTATTTGCTCATATATCTCCCTATGAGCGTTGGGATTCTCTTCTGTGTTTTCGACAGTGACCTGCTTCTTTGCTACCGCCCTTAGTTTTGACGCCTCTGTACTCTTCACTTGATAGTCATTTTTCAATGCCTTCAGCTCTCCTGTTATGTGCTCAAGCTGTTTACTTAGCCTTGCGTTATCCGCCTTCAGTCGCTTCATTTCCTCCTCGTAGGATAGACAGGATGCCGCCATTTCCTTAAACCTATTTAGCGATCTGATGCAAGACTCCTTTTTGGTTTTCCCCATCCTTGAGCCCGTGCCACAGAGGCTGTCAAAAAGGATCTTGTGCAGTATCTCAGACTCCTCTTCTGGGTTGGGTTCCGGTGCGGGCTTGTCCACCTTGCTACCCTTTTTGACGCTCTCCAAGGACCCCTTTTTAAAAATTTTAGGGCCGCTTTTCTGAATAGTCGGCTCAGATTCCGACAGCTCAAAGCTTTCATCACTGTCCTCCTTCGTGCGTTTCAAAGCTGCACTGACTCCCCTGTATGCACCCTCCGGGGCCCCGCTTGTGCCTGCAGATCCCGGCTGTGCACTTGCCTGTGCGCTTGTCGCCTTCTGAGCGTTGGCCTTCGGGGTCACATTTGCCGTCTTCTTTGTAGCCCCTTTAGCCGCCCCTTTGGGAGGTTCCGTACTAGCTCCCTTTTCAGGCTCCTTAACTAACCGGTTCGGTTGGGTTCTCCCACCTTTTCCAGTTGAGGCCGATTTGGCCACCCCCTTCTTGTTTGGATCATCTTGGTTCAAACACACAGGTGTTTCCCCAAGGAACGTCAAACGAGCCGCCTTCGACTTTTCCGACAGGTTCGAAAGATTCGACCTGGAACGGTTAAGTGGTTTTTGTTCGGCGCAGTTTATTTCCGGACTCAGCGCATTGTCCTCAGAACAAGTGTTCCCCCCCCCAGAATACGAAGGGGATTTGCCGACCACCGGAGTGGAAGGGAGGGATTGTCTTTCCGCAGAGCGGTCCGTACCCTCCTGGGGTAGTGTCTCTTTACATTTGTCCATATTTCATTTAAATTCGGCCTATTTTAGAGGACAGGCTCCCTCGGTTTTTTATAGTGGTTTCCTTCCACGCGGCCCCCACATATAAGTGGCGGCCTCCAGCCCCGCACCACGTGCGGGGTTCCGGCGCTCCTGGAACTACGTCCACGAAAGACCGCTGGGCCTACACAAGGCCCCCCGACACCGACCCGCACCGCCGCTACTCGAAAACGTCCGAGACGCCGGCCGGGTCCCACCCCGCCAGACTATTCGCCACCACCGCAACAACGGTGGCGCCCAGGGTGCACCGCGAGGAGGTTGTCTGGCACGCACCCCAACCTAACCTAACCTAACCTAACCTAACCTAACCTAACCTAACCTAACCTAACCTAACCTAACCTAACCTAACCTAACCTAACCTAACCTAACCTAACCTAACCTAACCTAACCTAACCTAACCTAACCTAACCTAACCTAACCTAACCTAACCTAACCTAACCTAACCTAACCTAACCTAACCTAACCTAACCTAACCTAACCTTTTTTTTTTTTTTTTTTTTTATACTGAAGAAAAACGCATTTACGCGCTTCCCCCCCCACAGGTGAGCGGGAGGGGGGTATGTGGGACTCGCCAGGAGGGGACCGCAACATTCAACGTTGCGGCTCCCTCCACGACTGCCTCCCGTAATTCCACCAAGTCAAAGCTCGGTGGAATCCCAGGAGGAGGGAATACCCACTAAAAAACTTCAGTACCTGCCCACTCGCCGCCGTCTGGCCATGGGGGGTCCTGGTGGGAATCACCCCAGTGTGACCTGGCGGTCGCCCGGCAGCCCGGGCCTCCTCACTACTTGGAGATGGCCGGGCAAGTTTGGCCATCTCCACAAACCGTCAAGGCCGTGCAAGGCAGATGGTGGGTCACCTCCCACCATCCGCTTGGCCCTTGACTGGGGAACTAAATGGTAAGTTCCCCACATCCCGCGCATTTTCGCGGCTCCCGGACAGCTTTATTATAGAGCCGAGGGGAGGGAGGCGGCGCGACAGATTACTACTGCCGTCCACAACAGGGAACAAGATGGGCAGTTCCCCGCCCTCCACAGTCTCCTCCACAAAAAGAGTAACTGACCTCCGTGATGGTCGGAGTTGAAGTCAACCGGAGTAGTCCAACTCCTCACTCGAATCGCTCACGGAGCGGTCCCTATCAGGCGAAGCCACCCTCTGTTTCCGCTTAGGGCGTTTTTCCCTAGCAGTCAAGGGAAAAGACACGCGACTACTTTGGTTTTCTATAACCGGGGCAGCTTGGCTCCCTTCTTCCATCGCCACAGTCCCTCCGTCCGAGTTTGATACCACCCGCTTCTCTGGCACCGGGGCAACTCGACTTCTTTCCTCTGCCGTCTTAGCCCCCTTGTCCGAGATTGGCTGCGCCCGTTTTGCTGGGGGACAGCAACTCTTTCCTCCCATAACATGGTTGGCCGGCAATTTTGCCTCCGTACATACCATGCACTTTGGCTGCGCCGAACACTCCGCAGCCTTGTGCCCCAACTCTCCACAGCGGTAGCAGCACCCACTCCTGTCTATGTCGCACGGACAGCGCTGTCGCATATGCCCCGGCACCATACATTTAAAGCATCGGATGGGCAAGGGCTCCAGTACCTTTATTTGGGGAGAACTCCAGCCGATCAACAGCTTGCCAGAGTCTACCACTTTCTTTGCCGCTGCTACCGGGCACTTTACCATAACCGTGCCCAGACCTCCCAGACCCATCCTTATTGGACCAATTTTGATTTGGTCTTCCGGACAGCCACCTTTTTCTGCCAAAACCTCTTTAAGGTCTGCCTCCTTCACCGAATCATCGATTCCCGACACTCTAATGTCCACAGTTTTTACTGGTCTGTGGATATTAGCCAGACCATCTAAAACCACCTTTAGTTTGGCGGCTAGGAGATCCGCTTTACCTCCGCTAGTGCTTCCAGGAACCTCTATAACTCTGGCTCCTGTCTGCGAGACACGCATGTTCAGCTTGTCTATACCCAACTCCTGTATCTTTACTTCCTCCCGGGCCTTGGCGATTACCGTCGCGTATGTCACTCCCCGTTTCTCCGCCTCTTGCGGCACGGTAACCACAATCGCGGAGGAGCTGGGAGTAGCCAACTTTGGTTTCTTCTTCCTGGTCTTTCTAACACTGGGAGGTTGAGGTCCCGCCATTGGAGCAGGAGCAGCTGGATTTGCTGCTGCAGCCGACGCTGCTGCCGCCTCCGTTGCCGCCAACCTACGCCTTCGTTTTCGTTCCCCCTTGCTCACTACTTCGGACCAGGTCTGAGGAGTGCCTGAGGCAACTGCCTCCGGATGTGACACCGGCCGTCCATCTATTTGTGCCATAGGTACCGGCACTTGCCTCGAAGTAGGTGGCGTCGGTGCTGAAACCGCTGCGTTTCTCAAATCTGCCGCCAGAGGCGGTCTTATCGGTGGCGCTGGCGGGAGCCTCATCTCCAGCCCCTCAAAGCGGGCATCCAACATTGGACCAACTGATCTTAAGATGAAAGCCTTAAGTTCCTCAACATTACCCGGCGAGGTTAATTCCGGCAACTGGGCCGGTGCAGCCGCCGGTTCGGGACGCTTTTCTTGACGCTTGTTCGCCTCCTCCGCGATGTCCCGCTTTACGACCTGGAGTTCTTCTCGGACAAGCTCAAGCTCCCTTCTCATTGTTTCATTGTCCGCCCTCAGGCGTTTTACCTCCTCATCAGCAGGCAGGCGTTGCAGAACGTCCATGACCACTGCAATGTCCGCCCGCGCAGTCATTATAGCAACCTTGTGCTCCCTCTTTATGTTGCCGGACGTCCTGCAAATCTCATGCATCGCGTTGATCCATTTCTGGACGATACTTACCATCTTCGGCATCGTCAAACTTTCCGGGTCAAGCGCACTTACAACTGGCGACGGAGACCTGGATTTTTTCTTCGCCGGATTTAGCGAAATCTTCGCCGGGTTCGGCAAAGTCTTCGGCTTCTTCTTCTCCGGCTTTTTTAAAGATGACAAAACTTTCTCTTTCATCGTCTGTTTAGCCGCCTCATATTTTGCCTCTTCCAGCTCATCCCTCTGCTTCAGCCGCTCCAGCATAACTTTAGCCTTTGCTAATCCGGAATACGGCCCCACAGGTTTAGTAGGATCGATAAAGTTGAAGCCTTGAACGCCTTCCTTCGGCTCTCCTACACTTTCTACCACACTTTCTACAGAATCCGACTCTGATTCGTCCCCAGACATCCCCACAGCAGAGCGCTTGCGTACAGCACTATGACGCTTTGTTCCCCGAGTAGGAGTTACACACCTGCTGTCATCCGCCAACGACATGTCGGAATCCTCAACCAAGACACGCTTCGCAGCAGCGGCCGAGCGTGTGATTGACCCGACTCTACTCCCACTACTCTCTCTCGACTGTGCACTGTTTTTGCCCGGACCCTGTGCTCTGTCCCTTGTTTCATCAAAAAAGCGATAGTTGCCCCCCCCAGAATACGAGGAGCAGCCAAGCACCGGAGTGCTCGGGAGGGATTCTCCAACTGCGGGGCAGCTGGTACCCTCCTGGGGTAGTTTCTGTTCACTATTCGCCATTTCATTAATTTCCGACCAACCAACCACTATGTTTTGGTTTTTATAGTGGTATCCATCCACGCAGCCCCCACTTAAAGTGGCGGCCTCCGGCCCCGCACCACGTACGGGGTTACGGCGCTCCCGATACTACGTCCACAAGGACCGCTGAGCCTACAGAAGGCCCCCGACTCCGACCCGCACCGCCGCTACTCAGAAACGTCCAAGACGCCGGCCGGGTCCCACCTCGCCAGACTATTCGCCGTCACCGCAAACACAGCGGTGACGCCCAGGGTGCACCGCGAGGAGGTTGTCTGGCACGCACCCCAACCTAACCTAACCTAACCTAACCTAACCTAACCTAACCTAACCTAACCTAACCTAACCTAACCTAACCTAACCTAACCTAACCTAACCTAACCTAACCTAACCTTTTTTTTTTTTTTTTTTTTTTTTTTTTTTTTGTATGCCGTAGAAAAACGCATTTACGCGCTTCCCTTCCCGCTGGTGATCGGGAAGGGGGCATGTGGGACTCGCCAGGAGGGGACCGCAACATTCAACGTTGCGGCTCCCTCCACGACTGCCTCCCGTAATTCCATCAGGTCACAGCCCGATGGAATCCCAGGAGGAGGGAATACCCACTAAAAAACTACGGCACTTGCCCGCTCGCCACCGGTTGGTCATACGGGGGGCCATGGGTGGTAATCACCCCAACTGACCCGGTGGCTCGCCCGGCTACCCGGGCCCCTCGCGGTTGGGAGATGGCCGGGCAAGTTTGGCCATCTCCCCAGACGGTCGGGACCGTGCAATGCCGGTGATGGGTCACCACCCATCACCTGCGTGGTCCCTGTTAAAGCGGAATGAGGTGCGCAAAGCGCCTCCTCCTTACGCCCACCCGCCTGCGTCGGAGCCGGTTCGCATGAGCCTCCTCTTCGCGAACCCGCTCCGATGCCTCCTTCTGCAGGATAACCTCCTCGCAGAAGGAGACTACCGCCTCCCAGGATCTCTCGGTGGCCAGCATGGCCCGGGCCACACTGGGCAGCGAGAGATCCCTTCCAATCACAGCCACCAGAGTGCTGCGCTGCGGAGCCCAGGCCGGACACACCTCAAGGGTATGCTGGGCACTGTCCTCCGCATCGCCGCACTCATGGCACTGTGCGGACGCTTCCCTCCCAATCCGACACAGATATTTTCCGAAGCACCCATGCCCGGAAAATATCTGTGTCAGCCTAAAGGTTAGCGTCCCGTGTTTGCGGGAGCACCACTCCTCTGCTAATGGACGGACCGCTTCGAGCGTCCTTCCCCCATAGCGCTCTGTCCCCATCTGCTCCTTCCACACCTCCAGCTCGACCTCCTCGGCCATACGCCGTTCTGCCTGGACTTCCTCAAGGGTAGGACGCTCTCCCCTTTGAAGCGCCTCCGTTCGGAACCTGTACACCTCCCTGAGTACCTGGGCATGTAGCTCCCAGGGAGGCGTACCCGCGAGTGCGCAAGCTGCCGCGCACGAAACCGTCCTGTACCCGCGTATTATTCTGACGGCCATTGCTCTTTGGGCTCTGCGGAGCATCCGTTTATTGTGCTCGTTCAAGCGATCGGCCCACACCGGCGCGCCGTACATCGCCATGCTTTTCAGCACGCCGGCGAACAACTTTCGGCACTTGTCGCTCGGACCCCCAATGTTCGGCATAATTCGCCCCAGAGCATTGGCCGTTTTTACAAGTTTTGGGGCCAGTTGACGGAAGTGCTCCTCAAAATTCCACCTTCCGTCTAACACTAGCCCCAAATACTTTATCCACGGCTTTAGAGGGACTGTGGCCCCGTCAACCACCAGTGATGCGCCCGCTGGAGGACCCCTTCGCGGCCCATGAAAACAGACCGCCTCCGTTTTCTCTATTGCCACGTTCAGCCCTAGGATTCGGATGCGATCAGTAACCAGGGATGAACCCACACTTGCCAACCTTTTAGCTTCCTCAAATGACTTACCCCGGACGGTGACCAAGGTGTCATCAGCATAGCATAGGACCTTCATTCGGGGCAGGAGCACTCCACGCAATACCCAGTCGTATCCGATGTTCCACAAGAGCGGTCCAAGGACCGAGCCTTGTGGAACACCGCACACCATCTCCCTAGTTACCAATCCACCCTCGCTGGAAGGATATATCACCTGCCTGCCCACGAGGTAGCTCTCAATAATCTTGGTCAGGTACGAAGGCAAACCATGAAACCTAAGGCCCTCCTTGATAATATCAAAGGGAAGTGTGTTGAATGCATTCCTGATGTCTAAAGAGACTGCAATCACCACTTCCCCGCGATCAGCCGCCTTCTCCGAGAGCTCCCTGAGAGCCTGAATCGCATCTACCGTGGACCGGTGCCGCCGAAAGCCATATTGGTTGTCTGCCAAATTGGGGCCTACCGTCTCTAGATGCTGGACGATCCTGTCTGCAATAATCCTCTCCAGCATCTTCGCCAACTCGTCCAGCAGTACAACAGGACGGTAGGCCGATGGAGAGTTCAGTGGTCGACCCTCTTTCAGCAGCAGACATAGGCGTCCCCGCTTCCAGGCCTCAGGGAATTCACCCGCCTCCAGGCAGTCACTGAACAATGCCCGCAGCTGTTCCCCCAAATGCTTTAAGGCCGTGGGCAGAATTCTCCCGGGGATTCCGTCAGGCCCAGGTGCCTTCTTTTTGGCTTTGAGCCGTTCCACCACTGTCTCCATTTCGAGCTCCGTTACCGAGAAAAAACCCGACTCCTCCCCCGCTGGGCCCTGTGGAGCAAACAGAGGAGCTGTTCGCAGGGCAAAGTTTGGGAAAAGACTCGACACAACTCTTGATAGGAATTCCGGCTCCATGGTGTCCATTGGGGGCGCCTGATGGCAGAGTTTACTCCGCACCATCCGAAACGGGCGCCCCCATGGGTCCCTGTCTAAGCTCGCCAGGAATTCCTCCCACGCTCGATCTTTGGCTTGGGCGATACCAACGGCAAAAGCCTTCTTCGCCTCTCTGTAGGCTATAAGGAGCCTCTGCTCCATTCCTGGTCTGACCCGGCGTCGCCTCCTGCATCTCTGCAACGCGCGTCTGGCACGGAGACTTGCAGTTCGGAGGACCTCCATCTCTGCCGACCACCAGTACACCTGGGATTTCTCAGGGGGACCATGTGCTCTCGGCATCGCCGCATCACACACTGCTGTGAGGGAGCGTGTGATCCGCCCTACCCTGTCCTCGATGCTACCGACGGCTTGCTGGGCATCAGAGCACCATGCCTCAACCAAGGCAGCCTCTTCAGCCAGTTCCCTATCGAGCCTTGTGACGGCCCATCTTGGAAACAGATCACCTACCGAACGCGCACTCACAGCAGGTGTTCCCGCCCTAGGTGTGACCCTGAACTGGATGTATCTGTGGTCCGATAGGGTCACCGGCTCCGTTAAGACAGTCCAATCCTTTATCCTAGGGGCTAAGGCGGGCGTCGCGAAAGTTATGTCCACCCTCGACCCCCCCGTTCCCCTAACACACGTAAAGGTCGTGCCCCTGTTGAGGATTACTAAACCAGCCGACATCGCCCAGTCATTGACTAGCACTCCTTTCCTATCGGTTACCGGGGAGCCCCAAGCAGGATGCTTCGCATTAAAATCCCCCCCTACAAGAACTTGCCAAGGAGCTAGCCGCCTGACAACACCACTCATCATATTGAGCCATTGCGCCAGCTCACTTTCCGGCCGGTTTGGTGAGAAGTATGCGCCCACCAGGGCAAAATCCCCCCATATCACTGCCACGTATCCCGGTCCCCTCTCCCTAACTGAGAGGGGAGGGGAGTGGGTGGCCTTAATCGGTACCAAAATGGCGACCGTGTCATTCTCGTCTCCTACCCAGTTGCTGCGCTGAGGCACGCAGTAGGGCTCCGAGATTATTAAGAGGTCCGAGCTGTACTCCACTGCGTACTGCATCAGTATGTCCTGAGAAGCAGCACAGTGGTTGGTGTTCGCCTGGAGGAAGTCGAGATTGTGTCCGGACATTAAGGTGTTATCTCGACTACCTCCATGGCGCCGTTACCGGCCCCGTCGTCCTTATCCCTGTGCTTCAGAGTGGCTTGAACTTTCACAGATGGAGGACGACAATTCTTTCCCCCCATCATGTGCCCAGCAGGCAGCTTTGCATCCGAGCAAATGAGGCATTTCATCTCCATGCCACAATTTGCTGCTCTATGCCCCTCCCTACCACACCTGTAGCAGGCAGTTGAGCGATCCACCTTTGACTGACACAACTGGCGTGTGTGTCCTACGGCCATACATCTAAAGCAACGGAGTGGGAAAGCTTCTAGAGCTTTAACGTGGGCACAGCTCCAGCCCACCATGAATCGCTTCTTCTCCACCAAAATCTTCGCTGCCGCCGTAGGACACTTCGTCATCACAACACCCAGGCCTCCCGGGCCATCCCTGATGGGACCCACTTTAATGTGTTCTTTTGAACACCCCCCCGTTATGGCCATTGTCTCCCGGATGAGTTCTATCGTGACTGAGTCATCCAGCCCGGAAATGCGCAGATCTACGCATTTCACGGGTCTGGAGACGTTTGCCACCCCCTCCAGCGCTGCCCGAAGCCTCACAGCCATTTCGTCGGCTTTTTCAGGCCCTGACTCGCCCGGGATCTCTATCATTCGGGCGCCGGTCTGCGTTAATTTGACGTGTATGCGGTCCAGCTCTAGTTCCTCAAGCTTCACTGCCTGCCTAGCCCTCTCGATGACATCCTTATAGGTGGTTCCCTTCTCTGCTGCCTCTGGTAGGATCGTTAGCACCACCGCTGCAGTTTTGGGGATGGTCATCTTCATCTTCTTTGGCGCCTTCGACGTCTTCGGAGCAGCATCTGGCTTCTTTTGTTGCGCCTTTGCCTGAGCTGGTTTCTTTGGCTTTTGCCGCTTACCCCCCTTCCCAATAAGGTTCCATTGCTCCCCGCTCTCCTCAGTAGGGTTATTTGATTCCCGCACGTCCATACTTGGCCCATCCCGTCCCGCCGTGGCATCAGCATAAGAGGGCTTCGGCCCTTTTTGCGCCGGAGTCGCTTTAGCGGCATTCTTTTTGTTCGCCCCTAACGGAGGACGATGACTTTGCCCAGGCAAAAGCCTGCCGTCAACCTCGAGGCCCTCGATTCTAGTTGATACCAGGTTCTGCGCAAATTCCATGATGGACCTTTGCATCTCGACAATCGACTGGTTCTGTTCAGCGAGGATCTCTTCCCTTCTTACAACCTCGGGTTGCTTTTTCACCTCCGCTCTCAGGCTTGCTACTTCCTTATTTCTCTCTTCGAATTGAGTCTTAAAAGCTTTTAACTCCGCCCTCACTATAGCTAGCTCTTCCCTTAGCCTTGCGTTTTCATTTTTAATACGCCTTATCTCTTCGGCTTGATCCGGATCCTGCTCCCTAACTTCCCTCAGTTTTCTTAGCGACTCCCCACAAGTATCTTTTATTCTTTGAGCCACTCTTGAACCAGGGGCACATACAGTGTCCCAGAGATACTTGTAGTTCGTCTCAAAGATCTCCTCCTTATTAACCTCTGTCGGGGGTTTAACCACCTTTGCACCCTTCTTTACAGATTCCGTAGACCCCTTCTTGAACTTCTTAGGGCCTTTTTTTACGGGAGACCCATCGACGTCTGAATATACGACGCTTTCATCGCTGCCTTGCTGCAAACGTTTCTTAGCTGTGCTAACTCCCACATGCGTGCCTGCAGTGAGCATGCTTGCACCTGCTGATCCCGCATTTGAGATTGCCATCTCCTGCACCGTTGCATCGGCAGCTTCCTTTCCAGCTTTCTTGGCAGCTCCTCTCGCCATCTCTTTAGGAGCTCCCTTCGCCACCTCCTTCGGAGCTCCTTTCACCGCCTGCTTATTGGCTCCTTTAGCCACCCCCTTCACAGCTCCTTTGACCACACCCTTTGCGGCCTCAGTAGCAGTTTCCTTTCCTGCCCCTTTGGTAGACCGGTCAGGTTGAATTCTCCTTCCTTCTTCCGTTAAGGCCTTACCGGCCGCCTCCTTCGAGCCTGGATCATCATGGGACACTTTCACTGGATAGTGCCCTTGGAACATCAGGCTGGTGGATTTCGATACCTTATCGTCTCCATCTACCGACTTCAAAGATGAGTTCGACCTCTCTCGGTCGAGAGTTTTTAATTCGGCGCAGTTTATACCCGGACACAGCGCTTTGTCCAAAGAACAGTTGCTCCCCCCCCCAGAATACGAAGGGGATTTGCCGACCACCGAAGTGGAAGGGAGGGATTGTCTTTCCGCTATGCGGTCCGTACCCTCCTGGGGTATTACCTTATTACAATTGTCCATTTTCATTGGATTTGAGCCTCTTTATAAGGGGACAGGCTCCCCTTGGTTTTTATAGTGGTTTCCTTCCACGCAGCCCCCACTCAAAAGTGGCGGCCTCCAGCCCCGCACCACGTGCGGGGTTCCGGCGCTCCTGGCACCACGTCCAAAGACCACTGGGCCTACGAAAGGCCCCCACACTCCGACCCGCACCGCCGCTACTCGGAAACGTCCAAGACGCCGGCCGGGTCCCACCCCACCAGACTATTCGCCGCCACCGCAACAGCAGTGGCGCCCAGGGTGCACCGCGTGGAGGTTGTCTGGCACGCACCCCAACCTAACCTAACCTAACCTAACCTAACCTAACCTAACCTAACCTAACCTAACCTAACCTAACCTAACCTAACCTAACCTAACCTAACCTAACCTAACCTAACCTTTTTTTTTTTTTTTTTTTTTTTTTTTTTTTAACGTGAGGAAAAACGCGTGCTTATGCGTACTCCGTCGCTTGGGAGAGCGACGGCAGTTATGTGGGACTCTCCCACGGAAGCCGCCAGCGACTGAACGCCAGCGACACCGCTTTCCGCCTAGCCGATCCCCCACTCAGCCCCTGCGGGCTGGATGGGGGGCCGGAAGGGGGGGCCTACCCACTAAAAAACCCCACGCTGTGCCCTCTGCCCATATCTGCCCTAGCTACGAGAATACTTTTGGTATTACTTTCGCGGCCAAGGCAGTGGGTTGCTCGCCGAAGCAAGCCCACCTTGGGATGCAGAAACTACTTCTGCCATCCCGCGGGATTACTCCCAAACGCCAGGAAGCGCACAGCACAGTAGCGCACTAACCAGCTTGGGGTCCATAAACCTCAGAGCAGGGCCTCCCAACCCATGCTCAGGACCCACTAGCAGCGTACTGCCTGCAAGGTCTCCGCATTCATGTGAACATGGACGCGTAACCCCTTACAAGTTTCCGCATTCGATGGAGACACGTAAGCCTTCGGATTAAGCACCACCTGCGCACACCTCAGGCTTACTGTCTCAGAGCGTCCGTCCTGTAAGGACTTTCGCTCCCTCTGCGCGTACTGTCAAAGTGGTTTCCGCCTCCATGTTAAACATAGACACGTAGTCCCTCTTAGACCTCCGCATTCGTTCGAGTTGTGAGCTTCCAAGGGAAAATAGTGCGCCATCTGCGCTTTCCCTCAGTCACTCGGGTGCGTACTACCCAGTGGATACGGTAATCATAAAATTACCAATCCTCCTGGGTTTCCGCTCCCTCAGTGGGTTTAGTACTACATGCCATCTGCACTGTCCTAAAACCCACTGCTTTTGAGCGGCCACCTCCGAAGAGACTTTCGCTCCCCTCACGCGTACTGTCTAAATGGTTTCCGTCTCCATGTTAAACATAGACACGTAGTCCCTCTTAGACCTCCGCAATCGTTCGAAAGGGTTCTAGGGGATGCGCCACCCGCGCTTTCCCCTAGACCCCAAGACGTACAACCAGAAAAGGCTTTTCGTCTTCGACACGCTAGCCCGTAAGGCCCACGGTCTGCGAGCAATCATCTCCGAAGAGACTTTCGCTCTCGTCTCGTGCGTACTATCTGAAAGGTTTCCGTCTCCATGTTAAACATAGACACGTAGTCCCTCTTAGACCTCCGCAATCGTTCAAAAGGGGTTCTAGGGGATGCGCCACCCGCGCTTTCCCCTAGTCCCCAAGACGTACAACCAGAAAAGGCTTTTCGTCTTTGACACGCTAGCCCGTAAGGCCCACGGTCTGCGAGCAATCATCTCCGAAGAGACTTTCGCTCTCGTCTCGTGCGTACTATCTGAAAGGTTTCTGTCTCCATGTTAAACATAGAAGCATACTTCCTCTTAGACCTCCGCATTCGTTCGAGTTGTGAGCTTCCAAGGGAAAATAGTGCGCCATCTGCGCTTTCCCTCAGTCACTCGGGTGCGTACTACCCAGTGGATACGGTAATCATGAAATTACCAATCCTCCTGGGTTTCCGCTCCCTCAGTGGGTTTAGTACTACATGCCATCTGCACTGTCCTAAAACCCACTCTTTTCGAGCGGCCACCTCCGAAGAGACTTTCGCTCCCCTCACGCGTACTGTCAAAATGGTTTCCGCCTCCATGTAAACATAGAAGCATACTCCCTCTTAGACCTCCGCAATCGTTCGAAAGGGTTCTAGGGGATGCGCCACCCGCGCTTTCCCCTAGTCCCCAAGACGTACAACCAGATAAGGCTTTTCGTCTTCGACACGCTAGCCCATAAGGCCCACGGTCTGCGAGCAATCATCTCCGAAGAGACTTTCGCTCTCGTCTCGTGCGTACTATCTGAAAGGTTTCTGTCTCCATGTTAAACATAGAAGCATACTTCCTCTTAGACCTCCGCATTCGTTCGAGTTGTGAGCTTCCAAGGGAAAATAGTGCGCCATCTGCGCTTTCCCTCAGTCACTCGGGTGCGTACTACCCAGTGGATACGGTAATCATGAAATTACCAATCCTCCTGGGTTTCCGCTCCCTCAGTGGGTTTAGTACTACATGCCATCTGCACTGTCCTAAAACCCACTCTTTTCGAGCGGCCACCTCCGAAGAGACTTTCGCTCCCCTCTCGCGTACTGTCAAAATGGTTTCCGCCTCCATGTAAACATAGAAGCATACTCCCTCTTAGACCTCCGCAATCGTTCGAAAGGGTTCTAGGGGATGCGCCACCCGCGCTTTCCCCTAGTCCCCAAGACGTACAACCAGATAAGGCTTTTCGTCTTCGACACGCTAGCCCATAAGGCCCACGGTCTGCGAGCAATCATCTCCGAAGAGACTTTCGCTCTCGTCTCGTGCGTACTATCTGAAAGGTTTTCGTCTCCATGTTAAACATAGACACGTAGTCCCTCTTAGACCTCCGCAATCGTTCAAAAGGATTCTAGGGGATGCGCCAACCGCGCTTTCCCCTAGTCCCCAAGACGTGCAACCAGATAAGGCTTTTCGTCTTCAACACGCTAGCCCGTAAGGCCCACGGTCTGCGAGCAATCATCTCCGAAGAGACTTTCGCTCTCGTCTCGTGCGTACTATCTGAAAGGTTTCCGTCTCCATGTTAAACATAGACACGTAGTCCCTCTTAGACCTCGGCAATCATTCGAAAGGGTTCTAGGGGATGCGCCACCCGCGCTCTCTTAGTCCCCAAGACGTACAACCAAAATAGGCTTTCGTCTCCGACACGCTAGCCTGTAAGGCCCACGGTCTGCGAGCAATCATCTCCGAAGAGACGTTCGCTCTCGTCTCGCGCGTACTATCTGAAAGATTTCCGTCTCCATGTTAAACATAGACACGTAGTCTCTCTTAGACCTCCGCAGTCGTTCGAACGAGGTTCAGGGTAAGCGCCACCTGCGCTCATCCCTGGTCCCTCGGTGTCGGATTATTAGCCGCCAGCTGTAAAAGAAGCTCAAAAGAGTCTTTTACAGAAACGCCCAGGGTGCACCGGCCCTCCCACTGTCTTTCCCAGTCCACGGATGCACTGGGACAAACAGTAGTCGGGCACACGAGGAGGTTATCCGACCACGCACCCCAACCTAACCTAACCTAACCTAACCTAACCTAACCTAACCTAACCTAACCTAACCTTTTTTTTTTTTTTTTTTTTTTTTTTTTTTTTTTTTTTTTTTTTTTTTTTTTTTTTTTTATTTTTTTTTTTTTTTTTTTATGCTGAGGAAAAACGCATTTACGCGCTTCCCTTTCCGCAGGTGAGCGGGAAAGGGGGCATGTGGGACTCGCCAGGAGGGGACCGCAACATTCAACGTTGCGGCTCCCTCCACGACTGCCTCCCGTAATTCCACCAAGTCAAAGCTCGGTGGAATCCCAGGAGGAGGGAATACCCACTAAAAAACCCCAGCACTTACCCTCTTGCCGCCATAATATGTGATCGCCGCCAAGGGGCTGACGGGGGTTACGGTGGTAATCTCCCCAGCGACTCACATTGGCTTGCCCAGCTGCCCGGGCCTCTCCGACGGGAGATGGCCGGGTAAGTTTGGCCATCTCCCCAACCTGTCAGGACCGTGCAAGGCAGGCAGTGGTTCACCTCCCACTACCCGCTTGGCCCTAGACTTCGGGAACAGATGGAATGTTCCCTTCCCTTCCTCGGCTCCAGTACTCTTCTCCGCGTGAGAAATGTGGGGAGCGTCTCGGGGCGTACCCCCTCGCACCGGGGGATGCCGATCACTCGGACATCTCCTCACTCCTGCCACTTATGGGGTGCTCTTCTACCGGCGTTCTGGCAACCTGGCTCCCGGGGCCTCCACCCTTCGTCAACGGGGGGTTGCACAAACGACTGCCCATCAGGTGGTTGGCCGGCTTTCCGTGCGCAGAACACACCAAACACCTGGCTTCTGCGGTGCAATTCTCTGCCTTGTGGCCCGGCTTTCCGCAGTTGAAGCATAGGCCACTCCTATCTTCCTTCTCTGTGCACTTAGGCTTAGTGTGCCCCAACCCCATACACCTAAAACAGCGCAGGGGACGTGGGGCAAGTGCGCTAATATGTGCGACGTTCCAACCGATCTGTAGTTTTTCCACCTCACACATCGCTTTGGCTAGAGCTACAGGAGCCCTTATCTTCAAAAAGTACGACCCGTCTTTTCGTGCTCTCAACTCCGTAGTTTTAAACTCCGATGAGTCACACCCAATTCTTGCAGCGATAACCTTCACCACCTCCTCTCGTTGGAGCGTTTCATCCAAGCCAGAGACCTGAATATCAGCCATCTTTTGCGGTCGCCGCACTAATGCCACTCCCTCTAACAACTTGCTAAGTAGGACCACCAATTTGTCCGCTTTTTCTTCACTCTTCTCTTGCAATTCCAGAATTCTGGCGCCCGTCTGCGACTCCTTCATATGAAGACCACCCTCAATCCCAATGTCAGGAAGGGAGATGGTTGTCCTTGCTTTTTTAATTATCTCCGCGTACGTGGTTCCCTTCTTCACTGCCTCCGGAAGAAGCGTAAGAACCACGGCTGTCGTCTTAGGAGGACTGAGGTTCACTCTCCTCTGTCTCAGCTTTTGGGGAACAACTTCTGCTGACTTCGCGGGTGCCACAGGAGCGGTGGTGATCTTCTTTTTCGAGTCCATCTGCTGTTGTTTGGACTGCAAGGGCAATCCACGACTTACGGCCGTCGAGTATGTGACGGGATCTGTGATCGGCATCCGTTCAGTTGGCACAGGCTGTTGGGCCGAGGGCAAACGTCTCTCCAGGCTCTTGAAACGTCGGTCCACAACGTCAGTCATCTCGGAGACAATGGAGCTCCTCAATCGCTCAAAGCACTTCTCTGGGAACTTTACCTCCCCAACCCCGCTGGACACGTCCTTTCTCAAAGCACCCATCTCCCCTAGCGCGCGGACCTCCTCTCTGAGAGAGTGGACCTCCTCTCTGAGCATATTCACCTGCTCCTTCAGCTGCCGGTTTGATTGTCGCTCATTATCAAGTTCCTGCTGAGCCTCGCTGTACTTGACCAGCAACTCATCCATATGATCGGATGTCTCATCTTCTATTGCCGTTATTAAGCCCTTCAACCTGCGCACAGACATGGAAACCTGCTCTCTTTCTGTAACCAGAAGCTCTCTATTTGCGATCTCGAGAAGAGTATCAAACTGTCTATTTGCCACCTCCTTCAGCTTGAAAATTTTCCCCGCTAGTCTCTCACTGATGGTCCCAGACTCATCCGAACCGTCTGAACCTCCCGTTTTATCCACATTCTCTGCAGAATTTGCAGACTCTTCCAGGACAGATGGAGAATCTTCCTTCATATCGTTATCTTCTACCGTCCTTTGCAGCACAACAATTGCCTCTTTCAGCTTGGCCTTTGCAGAGTCTGCATCTACCATCGTCTTTCTTTTTTTACTCCCACGCGTTTCCACGGCACAGTTTACTCCCGGACTCTGTGCGTTGTCCTTCATCTGACCGTCCTTTTTATTTTCAATTTTATTTAAATTATTCATCATTAAGCCCACGAGTATGGGAGAACAGCTGTCCACCCGGGCAGAGATCCCGGTGCCCGGGTAACCCTTCTACGCCTTGGGGGGCGGGAGGTGCCCAAGGGTGGCGATCTCAGGTTGGCTTCCTCTACCAACCACCTGTAAACAGGCTCCCGGTACCTCGTCCTCAAATACCGGAACTTTAAGGATTTCTTTATAGAGGTTGTCTCCTCGCGGTCCCCATGAAGGCGACCCCCGCTCCTGCACTACGTACAGGGCTACGGTTTGGGTTTTTTATTGGGGTTGTCTCCCCTCGGCCCCCCGAAGCGGGCCCCTGGTCCTGCACTACGTACAGGGTAACAGGAGGGTCGGACTATTAGCCATCACGGTAAATGGGACCAAAATGAATTGTTCGCCATTTACCGCGACGCCCAGGGTGCACCGTCCCTCCCACTGCCTTTCCCAATCCACATACATGGACGGGGACAAGCAGTAGAGGGAACACGTGGAGGTTGTCCGACCACGCACCCCAACCTAACCTAACCTAACCTAACCTAACCTAACCTAACCTAACCTAACCTAACCTTTTTTTTTTTTTTTTTTTTTTTTTTTTTTTTTTTTTTTTTTTTTTTTTTTTTTTTTTTTTTTTTTTTTTTTTTTTTTTTTTTTTTTTTTTATGCCGAAGAAAAACGCCTTTACGCGCCTCCCTTCCCGTTGGTGACCGGGAAGGGGACATGTGGGACTCGCCAGGAGGGGACCGCAACATTCAACGTTGCGGCTCCCTCCACGACTGCCTCCCGTAATTCCACCAGGTCAAAGCCCGATGGAATCCCAGGAGGAGGGAATACCCACTAAAAAACTCCGGCACCTGCCCTCTCGCCGCTACGCCGACAGCCAAGGGGCTGTATGTGGGGCCGTGAGTGGCACTCACCACAACGGCATAGCGCGGCCTGCCCGCATCCGGGCCTCCTCCGATGGGGAATGGCCGGGCAAGTTTGGCCATCCCCCCCCTCTCATCAGGGCCGTGCAAGGCGAGCGGTGGTTCACCTCCCACCGCCCGCGTGGCCCTGAAAGGGGGACCTTACGTCCCCCCCTCCTCGTGACCCTCCTGGACTCTTCTCGACTGAGATGAGTGGGGAGAAGTCTGGGGGCGTACCCCTGGTGGCGGCATCGCCGTCCCCTCAGCTGCTGGTGTTGGGGATGTCTCCATTGACGTCTCCTCTGTGGGCCTTAGGGCCTCGGCTACTACTAGTCCCCCGAACTCGGGGCGGGTGCCCTTGGTTGCAGGAGGGACACACTTCACGCTTCCCATCACGTGGTCGTGAGACAGACCGCCATCTGCGCAAAGGGCGCATCTGATTTCCGCGCTACATCCGGCCGCCATATGTCCTGGCCGTCCACACCTAAAACACAGTGTGCTCCGGTCTACCTTCGAGGGGCACCTTGGCTTAGTGTGCCCCACCCCCATACAACGAAAACATCTCAACGGAAGAGGGGCCAGGACCTTAACCCTGGGGGTGCTCCAACCGACCGTTATTGTTCCTCCTCTCGCGATTGCCTTGGCCACCACCACTGGACAGCGCAGCAGCATTCTTCCCCTGCCATTTGGGCCCAACTTGATTTCCTGGGCCACAATCAACCTAGGATCACATTCGGCTTTTTCTGCTATGGCGCGCATTACTTCTTCCTTTCGGGCGGACTCATCCAGACCTGTTATGAGCAGGTCCGCCGTCTTTTCTGGCCGCCCTACTCGGGCCATGCCCGCAAGCGCAGCGTTGAGCTTCTCTGCCAGTATATCTGCCTTCTTGCCACTGGGATCCGCGACCTCAACGATCCTCGCCCCCGTCTGGCTCACCTTCGTCCTAACCCCCTCTACCACACCTATCTCCGGGAGAGATACCGCCTGCGTTGCTCTCTTCATAATATCTGCGTATGTGAGACCCCGTTTCTTTGCCTCGGGCAGCAGGGTCAGGGTAACCGCCGAAGTTTTTGGAGGAGTCAGTCTCACGGGCTTCTTCTTTACTTGTTTATTTGCCGCCGGGGCGGCGGCGGTCGTCTCGGTGGCCTTCTTAGCAGCAGCTGACTCTGCCGCGGCTTTGGCTATACGTCTGCGCTTTTTTCTGTTACCAGCGGCTCTCCATTCGCCATCACCGCCAGCTGCGGGAGGCGTCACATTCGGGGCGCGCGCTGTCGGTCGGCTTTGTGCAGGTTTGGCAGCACCGCCGGGGGGCGGGACAGGGATAGTCAAACCTAGGCTCTTCAATTTTAAATCAATTGTCTTCTCGATTGAGCTCTCAAGTCGGCTCAGCATCTCCTGGTTTAAGACCACTTCATTGGAGGCGGCGCATCTACCTTTGCATTGGCACAGACTCCCCTTCATCTTTTCCATTTCCTTTTTCAGGGCCGCCAGCTCCTCCCGCAGAAACTCATTCTCTGCCCTAAGCTCGGCAGCCTCATCTTTTTCCTTCTGCTGTGCCCCTTGGACCATCTCATCTTCACATAACTCCATCGGGTCTCTTGCCTCTGGGATAGGAGCAGCTGATATTTCCTCCACCTGATCAACCGGTACGTCGGGACTCTGCTCAGGAGCGTTAACAGTTCCTCTCACGGTCATTCTCCTGCGAGCTCGTAACGGCTCACGAGGCCGTTCTTCATCTTCCTCACTTACGGGCTCGCTTACGACTTTTCTTGGTGCGAAATTTTCCCAAACTTCGACTGGAGCAGTGGGGTCGACCGGGTCCTCATACTCGCCCGTGCTTGATTCCACCTCGACACTAGACTCTTCGTCACTCGTCTCCTTTGCGTTTTTAGGTTCGGGAGCGGTGTTCGACCTACCCCGTCTTTCCCGAAAGGCTCTCGCAATCCGGTCTCTATCCCTCCGATCTCTGCTAGAATCGCCGGCATCGTCGGCGTCACTCGCGTAGCAGGAAGGTACATCCTGCGACCGCCTATGGTACTCGTCCTCGAATTCACGTACCGATCTGTCTCCAGTTGACACCGAGGAATTGGTCCTCGTCCTCGATCTCGTCATTCTGCCTTGATTAGCGACACAGTTTTTCGACGGACTCTGTGTGTTGTCCACTGCTATAAGTAATTTTTTATTTCCAAACTTCTTCATAATTAATCCCACGAGTACGGGAGAAAACAACAGTCCGCCCGGGCAGAGATCCCGTTATGCCCGGGTAACCCAACTACACCCTGGGGGGCGGGAGAACCCAGGGGTGGCGATCTAAGGTTGGCTTCCTCTACCAACCACCTGTAAACAGGCTTCCGGCACCTCGTCCTCAAATACCGGAACTTTAAGGATTTCTTTATAGAGGTTGTCTCCTCGCGGTCCCCATGAGGCGACCCCCGCTCCTGCACTACGTACAGGGCTACGGTTTGGGTTTTTTATTGGGGTTGTCTCCCCTTGGCCCCCCGAGGCGGACCCCTGGTCCTGCACTACGTACAGGGTAACAGGAGGGTCGGACTATTAGCCATCACGGTAAATGGGACCAAAATGAATTGTTCGCCATTTACAGTGACGCCCAGGGTGCACCGTCCCTCCCACTGCCTTTCCCAAACCACATACATGGACGGGGACAAGCAGTAGAGGGAACACGGGGAGGTTGTCCGACCACGCACCCCAACCTAACCTAACCTAACCTAACCTAACCTAACCTAACCTAACCTAACCTAACCTAACCTAACCTAACCTAACCTAACCTAACCTAACCTAACCTAACCCAGTTGCACTCCGAACGCCGAAGACATAGCAGCAAAACCACGTGCGCTCCGCAATAAAAAATTCGAAAAAGTGGGTTTTTCTAACCGCAGCAACACGTGCGATAGCTCAAAAGTTGCGCGCTCGTGAGCCGCACACGGTGGTGAAAAGTTTTCGAAAATCCCATCACGGAGTGAAGAGTTATTAGTGAAATAGTGAAAGTTTTGGTGAAAAAGTGAAAAATTTGGCTAGTTTTTTGCCAATTGTGTCTCCACCTTTCAAGACGCGTGGGATTTTGATATACCGGCGTGTGCGCAGTGGCGCCCTCTACAAGACTACGCAACGAGCTGAATTTTAGCGGTTCAATCCGCTGAAATATTAACAAAAAACAAAATAACCTCAAACCACGAGGTCGGTCTTCCCGGGGCGGCCGGGTGGTTTTTGGGAGCTCATCGGACGCGGCGCAGCAGGGCGAGCCACGCGACACATCGGGCATCTCAATCGGACGAATAGAAGATAAGATATTTAATTTTAAAATTTTCAAAATTTTCAAAAACTTCTATCTCTTTTATTTTGTATGACTCTAATTTGGCTGTTAATTTATATATATAGAATTCATTAATATCTACCTAGCAAAAAAGAAATTTTCAAAATCGGATGATAAACAACTGAGATAGAAATTTTTGAAAATAAGGGTGGAAACTTCCCCCTTAGATTCTACTTAGACTATAAGAGTTTTTTCTATTCTGTTTTTTGTGTCGGATAGTGCTGTGTTTTTCCTATTTTTAGGTACTTTGTTTATAATTTTAGGATATATAGTCTGGGAGCTATTTAAATTTTAAGATTATTTTTTAACTCTGTGTTTTAGGGTATTAAAGTAGGGGGTTGGAGGGTCCATATTTGTTTAGGACTCCTCCCCGGGCTTCCAAAAAGCCCAAACACCAGCGGGCTAGGCCTTTGTTTGAGAATTTACCCAAAAGTCGGCCATTTTGTTTCCGAATCCTCACTTTGGGTAAATTTTTAAACAGCCAATAGCTCGCTGGCTATTGGACTTAGGGAGTCGGGCTTTCCGGTGTGGGGGTTGGAATTTTACCATCTTTCGGGTCCCGGGCCAATTTTCCCCAAATTCCAATTTATTGGAATTTCGGGATTCCACGCCGTGGGAAGGGTAGCCCACGACCCGCCAACCGTCCCAGAAGAAACCCCGACTCTCTGGGCCCAATAGTTCGGGCGCTATATTAGTTCCAAAATTTTTTGGAATTTTCCCAAAAAATTTTGGAATTGATTTATCTCAGGAGGTATAGCTCCTAGAGACTCGGCGTCTTCAGCTAGGGTGCTTGTAATTTTGTCCCCTACCCCTTCCCATTCCTAGAATTCCTATTTTCTGACTTTTATTTTTGCCCCCCCCC
The DNA here is from genome assembly GCA_943789525.1 of Agriphila geniculea. Lineage (NCBI taxonomy): Eukaryota > Metazoa > Arthropoda > Insecta > Lepidoptera > Crambidae > Agriphila > Agriphila geniculea. Next base: position 31,512,109 of record OX038872.1, on the reverse strand, counting down.
CTAGCGATCGCGCGAGGTAGAGCTCGCTGGGGCATCCCAGCAGCACCAAACCCGGGCTCCCTAGCCCCAATAGCGGCGGAGATACGACCCTTCAAAGTTGGCGTCCGCCATCTTGGACGCCATTTTGAAAAACTTTGAAGAGTCGTACATCCCAAACTATTTGGGCTACAGGGCTGGGGATTTTTGCATAGGGGCTGCCGGAGGGACCTCTTTCGACCTGATAGGGTAAATTTACCCTATCACGACTTGGAAATTTATTTCCAACCAACCCCACCACCTGGTAGGTCACCGGCCCCTCTATGCGAAGATCCAAAGTCCCAGTTCTAGGAGACCGATAGTTTCCGAGTTACGGGCAAATTACCTAAAGTGAGGATAATTTACCCAAAACTTACCCAAGGGATAGCTCGGAATCTATTGGTCCTAGAGGAACGGGCTTGGTGTCGGCTTGTAGGGCTCCAATAGGGCAACAATCGGCCCATAGGATAGTTTGCTGTCAGAGCCGCCATTTTGGCCGCCATCTTGTTTTTTACGGAAACTGCTATAACTTCGCGGCAAAAATTTTTAAAATTATTTTGTTTTTACGAAAGGGTGTACTTGGCCACCCTCTACAAATTGGTTAAGAAGGTTAAGACGTAGAGTCACTTTTTAGGACTCTACATTCAAAAAACAAAAAATTTGGAACATTAGGTAAATTACCTAAAATTATTTAATTTTGACAAAAATTTCGACCGAGCGCAGGTCGCTCACATATATTAGATTAGGCTAGACTAGGATACTCACATATACAGTTTATATTTTAACACTTATACAAATTTACACCACATTTTACACTCTACAATTGACGATCTACTCCCCATCACACACTACACACATTTACACACCCATTCAAAAGATGGCATTCGTGCACACGCCTGTAGGCAGACCGGCGAAACCTCAGAGCCCACGTAAATCCCCGGGAACCCCACCATCTGGCTCTAAGGAGCCCCAAATTAGGGCACAAAACCCCGGTACGGCCTTCATTAAACGAGCGGCGGTAAAAAGGAGGTCCATGGACCTAATGGACTCCTTTAAGAGAGGTGTGCACTCTGACTCTGACAAGTCGGTCAGCGAGCTCATCCACGAAATGATGGTCTCTATGGAGACGATCCCAGAGAAGATGAAAGAGTACCCGCAAATGCGGAGGGACATAAAGTTTTTCGTGGAGAAGCAAGCTGACCGGAGTCTCACCATCCTCTTCGAACTGGGTAACCGGTTCGGGGATCTAGAGAGCAGAATAGAGTCGCTCCAAGACACACCTCAGCCAACCACCACACAAACGGCAATAACACCTGGCCAGGGCATGGAGGCGGTAATGGCGAAACTGGCAGAGATTGAGAGTAGCCTGGGTGATATCACCTATACCGGCACCCAGCACTCTGAAAAATTAGAGGAAATATATAAGACCGTGGACGTTACCTACAAAAATGTGTGCACAGTGTACGAAACGGCTAAGGGAATACCAACAGAGCTTATTGACAAAATGGATGAAATTGGAGACCAGCTGACCGAAATTACAAAAGACGTGGAAGACGCTAGGATCAGCAATGACGTCGTGAGAGAACGGTTGGGAGGTGTGGACGGTGAAAGACCAGAAGTGCCAGTTCTAGATAAACTAGAAAGGCTGGAAGATCTAATAGAAAGCGCCAGAACAGAACAGCAGGCGATAAAACACTTGGTAGAAACCGTCCAAACCAGAGTGGAGCAGGCAGACCATCAGCCGATGACAGTGACCCCCGGCAGCAAACCAACTTACGCTGCTGTCGCCTCGACTCCAAAATTCCAGCCGGCACCGGCGCTTCACTCAATCGCAGTGACCTCGGAGGACGCCACACAGACGAGCGGTGAGGTCCTCGATAGGGTGAAGCGTGCGGTAAACGCAAAGAAGGAGGGTATCAAGGTCGAGAAAATAAGAAAGGCGAAAAACCAGAAGATAATAATCGGGTGCCGAACGAAGGATGACCTTGACCAGCTGATTGAGAATATAAAGAAGAAAGACAGGGAATTGAAGGTCACGCATATGCCAAACAAAGATCCGTTGGTAATTCTGAAGGATGTGCTGCTGGACGACGACGAAACATTCGTCGCAGCGATACTCCGACAGAATGAAAGTATCTTCGAAAACCTAGAAGAAAAAGAAAAAAGGTTGAAAGTAAAATATAAAAAGAAAACAAAAAATCCATTGGCTGCGCATATTATTATGCAAGTCAGCCCCGCAATATGGCACCGAGTAGTTGAGGCTGGTGCTCTCCACATCGACCTTCAAAGGGTCAAGGTGGAGGACCAGTCTCCGCTCATTCAATGCTCACGTTGTCTGGCGTATGGGCATGGACGTAAGTATTGTACTCAAGACGTGGACAGATGCAGTCACTGCGGTGGACCCCACCTGCGGGCCAACTGTGAAGCTTGGCTCGCTGGGTCTCCGCCGGAGTGCTGCAACTGTGCACGTACTGATAAAAAGAACGCCACCCACAGCGCGTACAGCGAAGAGTGCCCTGTCCGCAAAAAATGGGACTACCTAGCAAGATTAACAACCGCGTACTACACTAATTAGGAAGTAACTCCACACCACATGACAACCTACACAAACTGATAAACATTAAAACTGAGTTTTAAATGTAGTCAAAATGTGAATACATGTCATTAGATTGAAACGGCTATATTTTGAAAATATACGGTCTTTAATAAAATTTGCAATTTAAATTTGAAACTAAAAACTTTTTATGTCAAATTACAAAGTGAAAATAGAAAATAGTAAATTAGTAAATTATAATGTATAATAAGTTATAACCTAAACTTTTGGAATTTAATAGTTAATTATAAAAGTACTCAAAATTTTGTTTTAGAAACAGCACATATAAAATGGAAATAGCATAACGGAGTGAAACCAAAAACGATTGTTTATAAAATATTAACAGTATAAGAAACAGGATAGTAATATATATCTGTTGAATATATATAAAACTACCTTTTTATGAAAGAAAGCAAATTATTGATTGAATAAAGTGTAATATGTAATAGAAATAGATAAGAAATAGTTTTAAGCATGCATAAAAATGTATTAAAGTAGCATTTAATGGATATAAAACATTTATTAATAAATATAAGATGAAAGCATAAATATTAAGAACATAGAAAATAAGTTAAACTGAGATTGAAATAGTATTAAATGTTTAAGCAAATTAGAAAAATAAGGAAATAAGAATAAAAATCTATGTAATAAGTTAGAATTGTACTGTTTGGCATATAGATCTTGAAAAATTGTAAAATTTTAAATAAACAACACAAAATGTATGTATAGGAAAATAAAAAACTATGTCAAAAATATTGTCTTAAAAACTGTAATGTTCACTATAGAAATATAAGCTGAAATAGAAAACAAAGCACAATGTCTACGAAATAGATACACGAAAGAAATAGATGAAATTGTGACAAAAGACCAAAATTGTAAAAGAATAAATAAAAATATGTTAATAAGATGAACTTAAAAGATATAGCATATAAGAAACATTGTAAATAAGAAAGTTGAAAAATTGTGTACCATCAATTCCCTGAGTTATAATAAAGTTAAATGTAATAATAAAAATAGGAGATAGTTAGGCGGGCAATCCCACCCGTTAAGAGTAAGAAAGAGATGAATGAAAGAAAGATAAAGTATGAAGAATAAAAGTACGAGAGGAATAACTGCGAGAACTTGAATGAATGAGAACTAAGATATAAAAAGGCTCGGACCTAAGTCTGGGGAGCAGAGAAAAAAAAAAAAAAAAAAAAAAAAAAAAAAAAAAAAAAAAAAAAAAAAAAAAAAAAAAAAAAAAAAAAAAACCTAACCTAACCTAACCTAACCTAACCTAACCTAACCTAACCTAACCTAACCTAACCTAACCTAACCTAACCTAACCTAACCTAACCTAACCTAACCTAACCTAACCTAACCTAACCCATTCTGGCTCCAACCGCCGTCGAGTGAGCATCGAAAACACGTGGCTCCGTACTTTAAAAATTCCTAAAAGTGGTAAATCCAAAGCGCACAGTAGCGTACTATACATCAAAAGTTGCGCGCTGACGAGGCGCATCCGGTGGTGTTTGTGTCTTGAAGATCGGACTTCAGTGGTGAAAGTTATTCACAAAATAGTGAAAGTTAAGTGAAAAAGTGTTGAAAAATCGGCTGTTTTTCGCCCACTGCGTCCGCAGTTTGTGAGACGCGTGGGATTTCGAATTGTCATCGTGTGCGCCTCTGCGCCCCCTACACAACGAGCTCAGTTCCTGAATTTTCCCACTTATATCCTAAGGGATAAAAGGGAAAAACAATCTAACCTCCAAACACGTGGTCAGTCTTCCCGGTGCGGCCGGGTGTTTTGGAGGCACTCATCAGGAGCGGCGCAGCCGGGCGAGTCACCGGACACCTCGATCATCAAAATCGGAAGAGAAACAGCTGAGTTTTTAAGTTTCAAAATTTTCAAAAACTTCAAAAGTTAATTTTTCAAATTTTTTATATGACATTAAATTTTCTTTTATTTTCTAAAAATAGTAGTAACTAATTCCTTTCTATCATATTTTAAATTTTTAATTTCGGACAAATAGAAAGGGAGATATTAATTTTTGAAGTTAGGGGTAGAAACTTCCCCCATCAATTGTGCTTTGGATATTAGTTGTATTTTTAAAATTTCTTTTGTGTTTTGACATGTCTTGTGTGCTCTATTTTTAAGTACCAAGTTTATATTTTTAGGCCGTATACTTTAGGAATTATTCAATTTTTTGTGTTTGTTTTTGACTTAGCGTTTTGGGGGTAGAAGATAGGGGTAAACTGGGCCTACCATAGGTTATATATCCACCTGGCATCTTATATAAGCCCAAACACCGGGGGGCTAGGCCTTAGTTTACGAAATATCCGGACCGGCGGCCATTTTGTCCGATTCCGGATATTTTTTCTCCCGCGAATAACTCGCGACCATTTGATCCTAGAGAGACGGGGCTTTCGCAGTAGGGCTTCGTTTTTGACCCTCTTGCGGCCTGGTTGGGTGAAACTCCGGATTTCCATAGGTTGTCTGTATCCGGATTTGGGCCCGTACATCTTGTGGCCCATTATTCCCCCACCACGCCGCAGAAAACCCCGTGTCTCTACGACAAATAGTTTAGGAGCTACGATTTTTTGAATTTCAGGGGTACCATCTGTCCCCCTGAGGGGATCACTTTTGAATCCGCCGTAGCTCCTAAACTATTGGTCCGATTGGATCGGGACTTTAGAACTTTTTGTTCTATATTAACCCCCCTACCCTCCCCAATCCCTAAATTCCCGAAATTCCCACTTTTATTTTCCTACCCGATTTTGCGATCTTGCGAGATAGATCTCGCCAGGGCACCCCCAATAAGCCCAAACACCGGGTACCTAGCACCAATAGCGCCGGAGATACAGCCCTTCAAACTTCGTGGCGGCCATCTTGGACGCCATTTTGAAAAAGTTTGAAGGGCCATATCTCCCAAACTATTGGGGCTAGAGCGACGGGGATTTGTCTGGTTGGTCTCCCCGGACCCCCTCTACCATCTTGGTGGGGTCGTACCACCCTAGGGTGAAATTGGAAATTAGTTTCCAAAAACCCCACCGGGGGGTGGAGCTCGACGAGACGAACCAGAAAATACCACATACCCGGGTACTCCGACCAATACTTCCCGACATATTCGCCTTTATCCGGTTTTTATCCGGAATATCCGAAAACTTCCGGCGTCGGATACTCGGGAATTATTGATCGTAGAGGGGCGTGCGAGGTATCAGGGAATAGGGCATGACAAGGGCTACAACTGCCCCATAGAAACTATTGAGGTCGGAGCCGCCATTTTGGCCGCCATCTTGTTTTTCTTAAAAAATATTATAACTTTTTGGGAAAAATTTCTAAAAATCCGTGGTTTTTACTGAGAGGTGTATTATTATACCCTCTCTCATATACCTAGGAAGTAGAGACGTAGAGCCACTTTTCACGGCTCTACAGTACAAAATTGACATTTTTGATTTTACTTTGAAATTTTTCCAAAGATTTAGTTTTTTGACACTAATTCTTGACACAATTCATTGCGCAGGACGCATTTACTATTTTGACAAATATATACTATATACATATACATATTTTTACACCTTTTAAATATTTTACACTATACAATTTGACGATACTGCTCTCTCCCTATACTTGACACTCCATTTCGTATAGCAAAACTATGGCGTTTGTACATACACCAGTGGGAAAGCCGGGGAAAGTCCTAAGTCCCAGAAAACAACCGGGATCCACACCACCTGGCTCTTCGGAGTCATCGACTGGGACTTGGGACCCAACCGAGAATTTTCTTAAACGCAAAAACGTCCAACGGAGGTCCATTGACATGAAGAGAACTTACGAGAACTTTCCAAAGGAGTTCAGTAAGAAAAGTTTTGGAGACATTCTCCAGGAAATGATGGTCTCAATGGAGAGTGTACCAACAAAAATCAAAGAGTACCCACAGATGAGACGTGACATTAAGGAATACTTGGAAAACCACTCGAAACGCGGTCTTTTGAGTCTCTTCGAGCTGAGCAAGCGCTACACTGATATGGAAAAGGAGATGCTCAACCTAACATCACTGGCTGCTAATACATCTAAAGCACCTACTGCCAGAACCGAAGAGACAGTGGCAAGCGACGGGATCGAATCCCTGAAGGAGGAGTTGGAGGAGATCAAGTTGCTTGTTACTGAGTCGCACATGGATTTAAGGAAGAGGCTCAAGGACCAAAATAACATCTTGGCCAGTCAAGTTACTGCACTCGAAAATGCCCCACGGTCCACAACATCCCAGGCGACAACATCAAGCCAAGAGGGAAAGTTGTTAACCAGCAAACTGGAGGAGATCGAGGCAAGCCTAGGCGACATCGCCTACAACAATAACAGGCAACTCGCAAAGCTGGAGGCCATGGATACTACACTCAACACGGTGAATAAAAACATTAGTGACGCTCACAAAGACCTGAGCGAAACCATGGGGGCAGGATTTTCGGATTTGAGTGCAGCCACCGGCGTGATTGGCAAAAATGTCACAGATGTGGGACACAAGGTGGAAACAGTGCATACGCTCTTGGCACAGGCTGAACATCAGCCAATAACAGCAACTCCATCTCGCAAACTTTCGTATGCGGCTGTCACTGCGGCACCAAAAACCACCAAACATCCTCCAGTCCCGGCGCTTCACTCTGTCGTAGTGACCTCGGAGGACGCTGAGGAAACCAGCGGCGAGGTCCTAGAAAGAGTGAGGCGTGCGGTTGACGCCACAAAAGCAGGTATAAAAGTGGACAAAATAAGAAAGGCCAAAAATCAAAAGGTCATTCTGGGATGCCGCCACAGACAAGATCTTGAGCAAGTGACGGCTAGGATAGCAAAGCAGGATAAAAATTTGAAGGTCACGCATATTTCAAATAAGGACCCGCTAGTAATATTAAAAGATGTTATGATAACTGAAGATCTAAAAGATGATGCCTTACTAGCGGCAATTGAAACTCAGAACTCCAACATCTGGGATGAAATAAAAGAAGAAGAAAAACGAATTAAGATAAAGTACAAGAAAAGAACGCGAAACCCGCATGCGTCGCACATAATACTACAGGTCAGTCCCTTCTTGTGGCATAAAATGGTGGAGGCTGGTGTACTCCACGTTGACCTCCAGCGGGTCAGGGTGGGGGACCAGTCCCCACTAATTCAGTGCTCGCGCTGTCTTGAGTACGGGCACGGGAGAAAATACTGCACGCAAGATGCAGACAGATGCAGCCACTGCGGGGACCCACATTTGCGGGCCAACTGTGAAGCTTGGCTCGCCATGTCTCCCCCGGAGTGCTGTAACTGTGTGCATGCGGGGCACAAAAAGGCAGATCACAGTGCCTATAGTGAGGAGTGCCCAGTCAGGCAGAAATGGGATTACCTGGCCAGGTCCACCACGTCGTATTATACGGAATAGCGGTTGCAACATCTACGCCACCCACTCCACTAAACACCTAACATATACTATAAATTAAATTTGAAAATTTAACTTATAGTAACAAGTATTACACAAATCATAAAAAATTAAAAGTCATATATTGAATATATGGTTTTTTTTTGATAGTAATAAACCGTTTATTTAAATTTAGTAAATTAATTAAATATTAAGAAATCGTTAAAATTTTAAAATCAAAAATAATAATTGGTATATAACATAATAAAAAGAATAGAGCGAAAAATATAAGTTGGGTAAGAATTAGGATAGGATTATATATTTTAAGAATATATATAACTACCTTGTAAACATGTAAGGAAATAAATGAAATAAGAATATATAGATATATACAAAATCTAAAAATTAAGAAATTATTAGGCCATTGTTTTCAAAAATTTCAGTTTCAAACAAATTTATTGTATTCACGCAATAGACAATTTAAAATTGTAATAGACTTTTTCAAGTTTCATAGTGGAGTAAATCCTACTGAATATGTAAGCTGTTAGAAAGATAAGATAGTAAAGAAATAGGTTAGTATCATATATCATTAGTATATATAGAGAACTACCTGTAAATTAAAGAAATAAAAATAATAAATAGATTATAAGGATACATAGCAGATGTAAGAACCATAGATTTAAACATGTGTGCTGCATAGAGCAGAAAGATAAGTAAACAATAAGATCGGATGTAATAGAATGTAAGTTAGATGTAATATATAAAGGACATTATAATAAGGGTCCTTAAAATTGTAACAACTTAAGATTGTAATAAACTGTTAGAAAATAAAAAAGAATATGTAGTAAATAGCAAATAAGAAAATAAGAATAAATATGTAAGAAAAAGAAAAGAAAATGTAATTAGAAGTAAGAAAATATATTAGAAAATAAAAGAATGTAAAATAGATGAATAAGATATACTTTTTAAAAAAATGTAAGTAATAAATAAAATATTGTAATAATAGAAAGAAAATACTATAAAGTATTTTAACTACAAGAGAAGTGTAAAAAATTGATAATATGGCGTGACTTTATTTACCCTGATGTTAAATAAATAAAGTATAAAAATTAATAATAGGTATAGGCTGGCATCCCACCAGTTAAAAGAATGAATGAGGAAAGGAATATAAGAAAGAACAGTATGAAGCATGAAAGTGCGAGAAGCATTAGAGCGAGAACTTGTATGAAAGAGAACCTAGATATAGAAAGTCTCGGACCTCGAGTCTGAGGAGCAGTAGAAAAAAAAAAAAAAAAAAAAAAAAAAAAAAAAAAAAAAAAAAAAAAAAAAAAAAAAAAAAAAAAAAAAAAAAAAAAAAAAACCTAACCTAACCTAACCTAACCTAACCTAACCTAACCTAACCTAACCTAACCTAACCTAACCTAACCTAACCTAACCTAACCTAACCTAACCTAACCTAACCTAACCTAACCTAACCTAACCTAACCTAACCTAACCTAACCTAACCTAACCTAACCTAACCTAACCTAACCTAACCTAACCTAACCTAACCTAACCTAACCTAACCTAACCTAACCTAACCTAACCTAACCACAGTCTGCTCCCGACCTCCGTAGAGAGCAGACGTGACCGGTCGCAGGTGGTCGCAGGTGGTCGCGGGTGGTCGCGGGTGGTCGCACCAGTCGAGGTGCTTGGTCGCGGGTGGTCGCGGGTGGTCGCGGGTGGTCGCGGGTGGTCGCGGGTGGTCGCGGGTGGTCGCACCAGGTCACTGGTCGCACCTGGTCGCGGGTGGTCGCGGGTGGTCGCAGGTGGTCGCGGGTGGTCGCGGGTGGTCGCGGGTGGTCGCGGGTGGTCGCACCTGGTCGCAGGTCGCGGGTGGTCGCACCTGGTCGCGGGTGGTCGCACCTGGTCGCGGGTGGTCGCAGGTGGTCGCGGGTTGCTTCGGGGCGGGCGCCGCCGCCGCTGCCGGGCAGGTGCCGCCGTTGCCGGGCGGGCGCCGCCGCTGCTGGGCGGGCGCCACATTTGTGTTGATTCCATGTGAAGTGACGGTTGTTTTTGTGTGCAGGGTGACAGTGCTTGTGTTAATGCTTGTGTTTGTGCGTGTGCTGTCTTGGATGTGCCTTTCTCTACAATAAGGATTGTTACCGCCGTCTGCGTGAGTGCCCACTACTGGGTGGGCGGCGTCTCGCTCCCGTGTGGGGCGCTCCGTTTCCGAGTGGTGAATTTCTGTCTCCGATCGGGTAAGTCAAACCTCACCTATTTGTAGGCACGCCTTACTCCTGTGAAGTTTACGTCCGTTTCCGCTTGGGTGAGCTCCGCGCCAGCCTGTGGGCCTGGCCCTTCTCCTGAAAGGTAAACTCCCGTTTCCAGTTGTATGTGCTTCTGCTCTTGCTGCGGGCGCACTCTCACTCTTAAAGGTTTAACTGCCGTTTCTGACTGGACGGAACTACGCACCCTTTCTCTCTTCTTTATTCACCATGACCACTTTAAGGTCACCACCGTGTAAGCGCATAACTCGTTCGAATTCGGATCTTGCAACGGAGAGTGCTGGTTTCGAATCCGCAAGTACTTCCCCTAATAGATTCAACATCCTGAATGCCATACTTCAAGAAAGCGCCGACGAGGATGGACCCTGCGGTGAGAAACCCGTCTGCGTTGCGCCACGGACTGAGTCTCTGGTGGGCTCTGGCAGCGGCAGCGGCAGCGGAGGGCGGCCCGCTCGGGACGTTACTAATGCAAGTAAGATTCGGGGGGGGAAAACGCTTGCTGATGAGATTGTCTCATATGCATACCAAATTAAGGACGTGCTAAGAGTTGACCCGAGAAGCAGCAACAAATCAGTTACGAAGATACATAAATCCGCTATTGAGAAATTTTGTAATAGGATTATCCATACATTGCAAGGAAGCTCCCCCAACGCAAGGGCGAGAAGAAGCCTGCTCTTCCAATGGTCTTCTCCATCTGTGGCGCGGGCTTCTCGGGCACCCTTCGCGTGTCCGTCTGAGCGACGCGATTCCCCTCCACTGCCATCAATGGAAACTCAACTTTCACAGGCCCCAGACATCTTAATCTCATATATTGAGGACCTGAGACGGGAAATTACCGAAATGAAATCTACTCTTAAATCTCTTGAGGAGAAGCTCACGGCTCCCCCCTTTGCGCCCGCTCCTGCTCCTCCGCCCCATTCAGAAGACCGTGCCGAATTCAGCGCGGCCATCCGGAAGGTCTCAGACACGTATGATCTCCTCCAACAAAATCTGGCATGTGTGACGGGAGAGGGGGGTGGTGCGTCGGGACGGCCCGTGCCTGGCATTCCGCGTCCCCCCTTCAGACATAAGGAAGTAAGAACTTATGCATCTGTCCTAGCCAGTGCTCCTACTCCGGCTCCCACTCTACCGGCGCTGGTCGTCTCGGTTTCAACGAACCCCAGGGGCACTGCTCCTGTTTCCGTTTTTGACACCTTGAAAAATGTTCTCCATACCACCCATAAGAATGGCATCCGTCCGGTCAGGGTGTCCAGGCTCTCAAGGGGAAAAGTAAAGCTCACCTTTAACAACACGGATAGCGCCCTGGCCGCCGAACAGAGGATCAGGGACGCCCCCCCGTCCTCTGGTTTGCGTGCTGAAAAGGAGCGTAAACTAAAGCCCATGGTCATCATCAAGGGAATTCGCAAATCCCATGATGAACGCCAACTCGTTGAATTAATAATCAACCAAAATCTGGATGCTAACGCTTTTAACCCTGATGACGTCAAATTACTATTTACTAGACGTAATCGCAACCCAGAATTATACAACGCAGTTTTGAGAGTGTCCCCGCAGGCGTGGCGTGCTCTCATTAGCCTGCATAAAGTCAACATCGAATTTTCATTCGTTCACGTTGAAGATTTCTCCCCCTTCAGGCAGTGCCGTAGATGCCATGGATTTGGTCACACGGTGGCTGCCTGCAAAAACCAGGAAATATGCTTTAAATGTGGCTGCCCTGACCACGCAGCCTTGGAGTGCACGGGGGGTGAGGGTCCTCTAACGTGTGTCAACTGCACCAGATTTAATGATACCAATGGAGGAAGAAGGGAAAACTTTAAGCCACTTAACGTCAATCACTCATCTTTTGACAGCAGGTGCCCCAGAATGGTGGCGATGCTTGAGCGAATAAAAGACAAAATAGACTATGGCCAATAACCATAACGATTCCAATGGTCCTTCTATGTTTGCACAAGTTAATTTTCCCTCCTCCCTCCCACCAATTAATTTAAACACTGGTCTTTCTAACATTAATTTTGCACGTACCAATATTATTCAGATTAACACAGACAGGTGTTTCAACAGCTTTTGTCAACTGGGCCACTATTTACAGACCAATCGTTCCATTCAGATTGCCATCATCTCGGAACCATATACGGGGAAAACCAACGTTGCAAAAGGTATTTCGGGATTTACCACTTTCCAATGCCCAACACAAAATGACAAGGTTAGAGCGGTACTATACATCCGGGATAATTTTGCCGTGAGATGTAGAGCGGTGCTAGTCACGCAATGCTCATCGCCGGATCTAGTTTCTGTGCTGCTGTCGGCTGGTGGTCACAATCTTCTCATCTCTTCAGTTTACATCTCCCCGACAGCCAACCTCGCTCCATACTTGGACCTTTTGACATCCGCTCACAACCTCTATGACTCTTCAACCCCTCACCTCATTGCAGGTGATTTTAACGCTTGGCACCCCACATGGGACAGCTCCAACAGATGTAATGCTCGAGGCACTGAAGTTGCAGACTTCATCATGCACAATAATTTTATATGTCACAATGATGGCTCCGCAACCTTTGAGTGTGTAACTCACTCGTCCACTCGTCAAAGCGCCATTGATTTGACCATTGCCTCAACACATCTCCCCGTAACAGACTGGCATGTTGACGATAGCATTCTGCCAAATAACCAACATTTAGCGCTCTTTTTCTCTGTCGGCTCTTCTTCTGCCTCTGACTTATCAAATCCAGCTCCCTTCACTACGCATAGATTCTCCACCAGAGGAAGAGTGGACTGGGATACGTTTAGATCTGTCTTATCTGCGAACGTACTAAATTCTGACCTATCACCAGAAATGATATCTCGTATGAATGAAGAGGAATTAGAGGAGTGCACCCGTACGCTCACTTCCCTCATTCACCGGGCTGCAGAAGAGGCCTTTGAGGTTCACGACAGTTCTGGTTACGGCAGGCGACTCGGCTCCAAGCCATTCTGGTCAACCGAACTGGAGGATCTCCAAAACAAACTGCATCAGGCAAAAAGAATGGTTCGTATCGTGCAAGCTAACAACTCCTCACAGGAATTAATAACCGAGGCATTGTTGGCTCTATCAGAGGCAAAATCCAAATTCTCTGAAGGCATCCGAGGGGCCTCGGGCAGCAGTTTTCGGGAATTTTGCAATTCACAAACAGCGGAAAAGGTGTGGGCCATTACTAACCCTGTCCTTAAAGCGGGCAAGCCCAGACCGCCTCCTTCCACTATCCGTACGAGCGACGGAGGGCATACCATTGACAGCGTTGACACGGCACAGGCCCTTCTGTCCCACTTTTATCCAACTGATCCCCATGAAGAGGACACACCTCAGCAGGCCCAGGTGCGGGAGGACTGCGTGTACCCACCCAGCTCAGCTGACGATCCCCCTTTCACACAGGATGAGGTCCTGGAAGCCATTGCAGCCATATCACCAAAAAAGGCCCCTGGGCACGATGGACTTACTTCTGACATCTGCATCACAGTTGCTAAATGCTTTCCAGAAATCATCACCACCCTGTCCAATAGGTGCTTGCAGTTGGGATATTTCCCAGTCTTTTGGAAATTGGCAGTTTTACGCATTATTCCCAAACCTGGAGCGCTCTCTCCGTCTGACCCCAAAGCCAACAGGCCAATTGGTTTAATACCAGTCTTCGGGAAAATGCTAGAAAAACTCCTTACGGAGCGCTACTTGCATGCGGCGGCCACCCGGGACCACCTTAACAACAGACAATATGGCTTTAGGAAGAATACCTCTACGGCACATGCTCTCATGGACGCTATTAATCACATTAAGACCTGCAAGTCCAGGGGACTCCATACCATCGCGGTCTCCTTGGACATCCAGTCCGCGTTCGACAGGGCCTGGTGGCCTGCTATTCTTGACAGACTAAAGCGATCCAATTGTCCCCGTAACATATTCAAAACCCTAGCCAATTACCTCACCCCCAGATCAGTAGTCTTGAACCATGCGGGGACCACGGCCTCATGTCGCACGCAGCGGGGGTGCGTACAGGGCTCGGCATGTGGTCCCGCCTTATGGAACTGCGTGCTGGACGACCTCCTCGACTTGACCTTCCCCGAGGGCTGTCACTTACAGGCGTACGCGGATGATGTGCTATTGATTGCATCTGCCAAGGCCATTCCCCAGCTACAGGAGAGAGTATGTGCAGCCCTGGACATCATCGCAGCGTGGGGCAAAGGAGTCAAGCTATTTTTCGGTCCAAATAAAACCAAGGCACTTGCATTTACCCCTAGCGCGGCAAGAACTGTGGTTCGCATGGAGGGTGTTCATATTAAATTCAGTCCAAACTTCACCATTCTCGGGGTGGTACTAGATAACAAGCTAAACTTCGGATCCCATGTAAAGCACGTCATCAACAAAGCCAAAACTATCTTTAATAGGCTTTGCGTATTCGTACGCCCCACTTGGGGCCTCCACCCGGAGAATGTTAAAGCCATCTACCAATACGTCATCGCCCCCATCGTCTGCTATGCGGCCGGAGTCTGGGGACATGTCGCGGGGAAAAAGTATGTGAGGCGAGCCCTCACCTCCCTGCAGAGGGGCTTCGCAATTCGCATCATCAGGGGATACCGGACGGTTTCGGCAAATGCGGCAATTGCCATAGCGGGCCTTCTCCCCCTGGATCTGGACATCCTCAGGGTTAGAGAAAATGAGTTGGCTCGCGTCACCGGCACCACGACCCGTCTGCCCTCTGACGTGCCTTTTGAGTTCCCTACACCTACCTCACAGCTGCTTCACCCCGCGGAGCGCGTCTCCATCAGATTCCTACAGGCTCCTACCCAGGAGGGCGTGGATGAGGCGTGCACGGCGGAGTGTGTACAGTTTTTTACGGACGGAAGCAAGTCTGAGGCTAACGAGGTGGGCGCCGCTTGTGTGAGAGTTGATCCGGACGCGAGAACTCGGGATAGAGTCAGATGTTATAAGTACAAGTTGCACAGCGCTTGTACTGTCTTTCAAGCGGAACTGTATGCAATATACCGGGCTTGCCTAATCACTGTGAGTGAGGGATATCGTGAGGCCTTGATTCTATCTGACTCCAGATCGGCTCTGGAGGCTTTGGGCTCCAGAAGCAGCACCAATCCACTGGTGGCCCTCATTCACGGTATTGTGGCTAATTATACCAACAACTCGTCTGGCTCTATCTCATTTTGCTGGGTCAAGGGACACGCCGGCATTCCTGGTAATGAACTGGCGGATGAGGCTGCACGCTGTGCGGCTTCTTCCCACTCCACACCAGCGTACTCACATTTCCCCATATCATATGTTAAGTTTCACTCTTCTCGTTCTGCCGCTGCGGCATGGGAAGATAGGTACAAAAAGGCTGATCAGGGTGCACATACCAGGGCGCTCCTCCCCACTCCAGGGGCTTGCCTGGACCTGACTTCCTCCCTTCCACACGATTATCAATTTACGCAATTCATTACAGCGCATGGCGCTCATCTTTCGTACTTACATAGGTTTCACATTGCACCATCGGACTGCTGCCCGTGCGACGGAGTCTCTCCTCAGACTCCCCTTCACCTGGCCAAGGATTGCCCTCGCTTCGCGCACACCCGCCAGGAGTATTTGTCGTCCTTACCCCCTGATGTTGAGATCACGTCTCCCTTTCATCTCCCGGACATCATGGGGTCGAAGCGTTCGACACTCATCCTTAAAAAATTTGCCAAACTCATTACCTGCATATACTCAAAACTCAAAGTATTTAATATTTCGAATTCTGGGGCCTTGTAGCAATCACGGAGAGGGGTCTCCGTGATTGCTGCAAGGCTCCAGACACTCCTACATTTGGCACTTAACCAAAAAAAGGGGAAAAAGAGGGAGAGAAGGGAGGGGAGGAGAGAGGGAGGGGGGAAGGGGAAAGAAAATTGTTCAAACAGCCTAAAAGTTTACCTAACCAATGCAACACCGGACATATTCATCCCAAATTTCGCGGTCGCGCGTGGCCGCTGATCACGGGTGGCAAATGGTCGCGGGTGGTCGCGGGTGGTTGCACCTTGCCCCAAACAGAATAGTCAGCTTTGCTACAAAGCCCCAGACACTCCTGAATTATTTTTATTTTTCATTTTTTGCAACACCGTGTACGCTTTTAATAAATAAAATAATAAGTTCAAACAGCCCAAAAGTTTACCTAACCAATGCAACACCGGACATTTTCATCTCAAATTACATAACTTGGACTGTTTCTAGTTTCCCAAATTTTGATGCTTGATGCTAATTAACACTCCTGCGGGCCCTTACGCCCCCTGGCCTACTTTTATTGTCCACTCTTTCTCTTAACTTCGCCACATCAGTTGGTTCCGACTCGCTATACTCGGAACACACATTTGCGACACTTTGTGGATCGTGGAGGGTAGCAGGTCGAAAATTCGCGGTCGTGCGTGGCCTCTGATCGCGGGCTGCGAGTGGTCGCGGGTGGTCGCGGGTGGTCGCGGGTGGTCGCGGGTGGTCGCGGGTGGTCGCGGGTGGTCGCGGGTGGTCGCACCTTGTCCAAGTAGAATAGTTAGCTTTGCTACAAGGCCCCAGAAACTCCTGCATAAATTCAAATAGACTAAAAGTTCACTTAACCAATGCAATACCGGGAATATTAATCTCAAATTACATAACTTAGACTGTTTCTAGATTGCCAAATTTTATCATCCGCTTCTAATGAGCACTTCTGCAGGCTCCCATACCATCTAGTTTTCTTGAAACATCCATAATCTCTCTTAAATTCAGTGGTCGCGGGTGGTCGCGGGTGGTCGCGGGTGGTCGCGGGTGGTCGCGGGTGGTCGCACCTTGCCCAAGTGGATTGGTTGGCTTTGCTTCAAGGCCCCAAAAAAAAAAAAGAAAAAAAAAAAACCTCTGCATAAGTTCAAATAGCCTAAAAGTTCACCTAACCAACGCAATACCGTACATATTAATTTCAAATTACATAACTTAGACTGTTTCTAGATTTCCAAATTTTATTATCCGCCTCTAATTAGCACTTCTGTAGGCTCCCATGCCCTCTAGTTACCTTTAAACACCCATAATCTCTCTTAAATTCAGTGGTCGCGGGTGGTCGCGGGTGGTCGCGGGTGGTCGCACCTTGCCCAAGTAGAATAGTTAGCTTTGCTACAAGGCCCCAAAAACCTCTGCATAAGTTCAAATAGCCTAAAAGTTCACCTAACCAACGCAATACCGTACATATTAATTTCAAATTACATTACTTAGACTGTTTCTAGATTTCCAAATTTTATTATCCGCCACTAATTAGCACTTCTGTAGGCTCCCACGCCCTCTAGTTTCCTTTAAACACCCATAATCTCTCTTAAATTCAGTGGTCGCGGGTGGTCGCGGGTGGTCGCGGGTGGTCGCAGGTGGTCGCGGGTGGTCGCAGGTGGTCGCGGGTGGTCGCGGGTGGTCGCACCTTGCCCAAGTAGAATAGTTAGCTTTGCTACAAGGTCCCAAAAACCTCTGCATAAGTTCAAATAGCCTAAAAGTTCACCTAACCAACGCAATACCGTACATATTAATCTCAAATTACATAACTTAGACTGTTTCTAGATTTCCAAATTTTAGTATTCGCAGCTAATTAGCTCTCCTGCAGGCTCCCATACCCTCTAGTCTTCTTTAAACACCCACAATCTCTCTTAAACTCTGTGGTCGCGGGTGGTCGCGGGTGGTCGCGGGTGGTCGCGGGTGGTCGCGGGTGGTCGCGGGTGGTCGCGGGTGGTCGCGGGTGGTCGCGGGTGGTCGCGGGTGGTCGCGGGTGAAAATTTAACCTGAAATACTCAACCCACACATACTAGCGTCAGCATCTTTGCATCATGTCCCGGGAGGCTTCCACGATGACGAATGCGGAACCGGTGGGCGAATGCGATAATGTGATCTGCGCCCGCATCCGGGCACGGCTTGAACGAAGAGTTGCGGAATTAGAGGAGCGTCTGCAAAGCATGATTGCATTGTCCCCCTCTTCCACTCGTTTGCCCCCCCCAGCCCCAGCCTCATCTGTGGCTAACGCAGCGATGGATCGGACCCCCCCGTCTAGAGAAGGGTGGTTTTCCATATTCTCTCCGCCCATCTCCATCGCGACGGCCCCTGTACCGAACACCCCTCCCCGAGCGTGCGAGGACGCCCGAGGGGCCACTGTGGCCCTCCCCCTTCCCCCTCCTGCCGGCAGGCCTTCAAGACGACGACGACCATCATCATCGTCATCATCATCCGCGTCATCCGACTCGGGCCCGAGTTCGTGTTCGGGCTCGGAAGCAAGCTGGAACCCTAGCTCGGCTTCCGTCTCGACTCCGGCCTCCGGCCGATCGCGACGCCCATCAGTCGTCAGATCCATACACTCGGCGTCCACCTGCCTGCAGTCCCCTGACGCCCGTTCCGGTTCATCACCCATCCCGATCCCGAGCCCGGAGCTAGTGGCGGTGCATATAAGGACTCCGGTAGCCGCTGCGCGCCCTCTGCCACCTGCGTTGGCCCCGACCCCACTCTCTGAGCCCACTTACCGGCAACTCTTTTCAAACCCCAGAGGTGGGGGCTGCGCCCGTGGGGGGGGGCGTGCGGTGTCGCTGAAACAGTGCGTCTTATGCGGAGACGTCATCGCCGGACGCCAGGTTGGGCGTCACTTCGTGCGCCGCCATAGCGGCTACGTCTATGACAAAGACCACCCCCGATACCCGGCTCCGTTTTACATGAACACGCTCAGGAGGTTCGAGCGCTGCCCCACCGTGGCGAGGCCGGATCCGGAGACCCTGGTGGGTGTGGCGGGCGTGTGCCACGACTTCCTGGGCGTGTAACACGTATAATGATTTAGAATAATAACTCTTTGTAATTGATGCAGAAGCATCCTGTGCTTTAATAATAAAAAAAAAGACAACTCCACTGATCATCACTGCTTGTAACATGCTTATATCCATTGCATACTAACTACTATACTCTATATCACCATGCATTATATACTTTCTCTCTCTCTGCCCTTATGGCCGTGCACGGGACACCTGATAGTCTGCACAATTACCTCTGTGACTCATTACTGAGCATTTTCTAGTACTTATTATTCATCTAGCACTAAAAATTTTTTGTATCCCCTCCTCACCCTTCCTGCATATGAAGGGGCGTGCATACGGGCGCTTCTGTGCGGAGGTCCGGGTGACACCAGAATCAGGAGGGCGAACGCGACGTCTCAAGCAAGCAAAGGAATGGGTGGTAGGCGTGCTACCCAGGCGAGCGTGTGGTCCTGGGCAGGTGTATGAGCGCGGACGCTGGGCTCCAGAGGAGATGTTGGTGGGGGTAAAAGCTTCAGTCACATCTTGATCGCCGATCGGGAGCGCGGGTTCCTCCCAGTCTCCAGGTGAGTGCGGGCGCGCCCAATGGCCCGGAAGCAGCATTGATCCTGTTCCCAGTTGGGCGGGCGAACCTTCTTGAGTCCGAGGAAGGGTGCAAAGCCGAGACCCGACAAGGATATCACCAGGTGGATGGGCGTGAGGAGTCAATCTTAGAACTCAACACCATAACAACATTTCTAGCAGAATTAATGACTCAACATTGCCAACTTCAGTTCACACCACCGACATCACCGCGGACGCCTCTAATTCAAGCTCCCTGTGTCTCAATGACAATACGGTCTGAAGAAAGAAAGAGAGAAAAGAAAACTTCACAAAAACTCTAGAAGCACTTCTGACATCATGTGACAATACCAACCCCTCACCGCTCTCCATATACTTCAGCGCCACCACCATGAATCTTATCTTTACGCATTGCATTGGAATACTCTGAAGAGGAGGGCGAGCTACTTCACACTCTGCACGCACGTAACACCTCATAAGCCCTCATCAAGAAAGGAAGAAGGAAAGTGATGACATGGACTGCGCCCCTTTACTGCTTCACCCATTAACCTTTTATTTTTATTTTTGCAATCCATTCTGTTATGCTCCTTGTACTAAGATATCTGTAGAGGCGTCCCGTGCTTAAAAGTGTATAATATTCCTTAGTGTGGAAAGGAAATTATTTAGCCTGAGAATATTAAACATTTCAGTCTCCTGGACTGACCATGGCTCTTTGTATAATCGAATGTTCACATCTTTATCTTAGACTAAGTAAATTGTACATAATGTCAAATTTAAAAAAAAAAAAAAAAAAAAAAAAAAAAAAAAAAAAAAAAAAAAAAAAAAAAAAAAAAAAAAAAAAAAAATAAAAAAAAAAAAAAAAAAAAAATTAAAAAAATTAAAAAAAAAAAAAAAAAAAAAAAAAAAATGTAAATATAAAAGAAGGAAGGGTGCCAAAAGAGAAGGTGCACGAATCAACACTATTTGTATATAGCATTGTTTAAGGCGTGCAAGACTCCACCTAATTTGTGTGACACGCTTCCGGGTGCGTCCTTATTTTGACATATTTAATTCTAAGCTTTCTTTGTATTTAACATACGATATGTTCGTTTTAGCAAATAGCTTTAAAATAAGCCATGGCTCTTTATAGCTTACTTAAATCTCTGTTTTCTACATTGTATATAATAACACTTTCGAGCTAATAATTTACTCATTGTACCCGTAGGCACGGTCTCCCGTTATGTATATAATTATACGGGGTAAATAACATTTTTTTTTTGTTGTCTGGATGTTTATGTTTAAGCTCACGTTTCGATAGACTGACCATGGCTCTTTATGTAATCAAATGTTCACCAAAAGAGAAGGTGCACAATTCAGCATTATTTGTATATAGCATTGTTTAAGGCGCACAAGACACCATCTAATTTATGACACGCTCCCGGGCGCGTCCTTATTTAGACATATTTAATTCTAAGCTTTCTTCTTATTTTCCAACATACAATAAGTTCGTTTTACCAATAAGCTTTAAAATAAGCCATGGTTTTATATAGCCTACCTAAATCTCTGTTTTCTATATTGTATATAATAACACCTTCGAGCCAATTATTCATTGTACCCGTAGTCACAGTCTCCCGCTGTGTACATAATTATATGGTGTAAATAACATTTTTATCCAGATGTTTAGCTCACGTTTCGACAAACGATCATTGACCCTCACCCTCTGACCCTTGTGGCCCCTGCGTGACTCTACCTGCAGAGGCCGGTCGCGGGTCGCGACTGACCGCGGGCATTATCTTCAGAAAATACGTGTGCCGGACGCGGGTGGTCGCGGATCGCGCCCGGTCGCACCTGGTCGCAGGTGGTCGCAGGTGGTCGCGGGTGGTCGCGGATGGTCGCGGGTGGTCGCGGGTGGTCGCGGGTGGTCGCGGGTGGTCGCGGGTGGTCGCGGGTGGTCGCGGGTCACGGGTGACGGTCGATGATCCCATTGTCGATGTATGTAACTAAATCTATTTTGTACGGGTGAGGGGCGTGCAAAAAGAACACCAAAAGAACCCCATATTAGACATTAACAAAAAAAAAAAAAAAAAAAAAAAAAAAAAAAAAAAAAAAAAAAAAAAAATATATATATATAGTATGGAAAAGAACACCACATACTCCACCCCCTCACCCAAGGTCTCTCACTTAACACCAAAATGACACTTAGTATTTATTATTATATTTTGCATCCTTGTGTTTGTTTCCGCAGATAGAGGTTGTTGCTGGGATCTCCACCCATCGCCATGCCTAACACTCCGCCTCACGGGTTAGGCATGCCGCCGAGGGCCATTAACTAGTGCCCACTTGGCACTCTCCGCCCTGCCATATCTTCAACGCCCCGGCGGCACTTGTCGCTCTCTTTTACTGGGGCTTCGTTTGTAAAGGGGAGCACCGCGACGTTGCCACCCCTGGGGAGGGGACTGGCCCACTCTGGGCCCTACGCGCATGGATTAGGGGGCGGAGGGTCCCAGCAGCAACCTACGTTTGCCAACATGTGTTATATTTCTCCTCCATCTATCCCAACTCTTCCTTTCTTTCCTCTATCCTCTTACTGTTTGTATCCTTCTTTCCTTCTCATTCTCTCTACCTCTTTTTCTTGCCCTGGTGCGGCATCGGAAGGCAACAAGCCTCACCATGGGATGAGCCTGACGGTGCCGCACCATTTTATCCACATAGTTTTCCTGAAAAAACTTACCCACAAGGCCTTTTATTTTGATCATCCCTATTTTGGGACCCCTTTAATGATGACCATGAGCTCAAAAAAAAAAAAAAAAAAAAAAAAAAAAACCTAACCTAACCTAACCTAACCTAACCTAACCTAACCCATTCTGGCTCCGACCGCCGACCGGAACACAGCAAAACCACGTGTGCTCCGCACTAAAAAATTCATAAAAGTGGTAAATCCAAAGCGCACAGTGACGAGCTATATATCAAAAGTTGCGTCTCAACGCGCCCTACACGGTGGTGAAACGTGTGTGAAAATCGGTGCAGTGTTTCAGAAGTTATTCGAGTGAAAGTGAAAGTGACACGTGCAAGTTCTGAAAAATCAGCTGTTTTTCGCCCACTGCGTCCACAGTTTGTGAGACGCGTGGGATTGCGAACTATCGTCGGATGCGCCTCTGCGCCCTCTTCACAACGAGCCTGGTTCCAGATTTTTCCCGTTTATATCCTAAGGGATAAACGGGATAAACCATCTAACCTCCAAGCACGTGGTCGGACTTCCCGGTGCGGCCGGGTGCTTTGGAGGTGCTCACCAGGAGCGGTGCAGCCGGGCGAGTCATCCGACACCTCGAACACCAAAATCGGACAAGAGACAGCTGAGTTTTTAGTTTTTAAAATTTTCAAAAATTTCGAAAATTAATATCTTAAAATTTTTGTATGACTTTAGATTAGTTCAAAATTTCTAAAAATAGTGCTTATTAATACCTTCTTTCCATATTTTAAATTTTTATTTTCGGACTTATAGTTAGGGAGTTATTAATTTTCGAAGTTAGGGGTTGAAACTTCCCCCGCTGATTGTGCTTTGGTTTTAGGTCCTATTTTTAAAATTTCTTTTGTGTATTGTTGTATCTTGTGTCCTCTATTTTTAGATACCAAATTTATATTTTTAGGACTTATATTTTAGGAATAATTTAAATTTTTGTGTTATTTTTTGACTCTGTGTTTCGGGGGTAGAAGATAGGGGTAAACTGGGCCTACCATAGGTTATACATCTACCTGGCATCTTATATAAGCCCAAACACCGGTGGGCTAGGCCTCAGTTTGCGAAATATCCGGACCGGCGGCCATTTTGTCCGATTCCGGATATTTTTTCTCCCGCGAATAACTCGCGACCATTTGACTTTAGAGAGACGGGGCTTTCACAGTAGGGCTTCGTTTTTGTCCCTCTTGCGGCCTGGTTGGGTGAAACTCCGGATTTCCATAGGTTGTCTGTATCCGGATTTGGGCCCGTACATCTTGTGGCCCACCATCCCCCCACCACGCCGCAGAAAACCCCGTTTCTCTACGACGGATAGTTTGGGAGCTACGATTTTTTGAATCTCAGGGGTACCATCTGTCCCCCTGAGGGGATCAATTTTGAATCCGCCATAGCTCCCAAACTATTGGTCTGATTGGATCGCGACTTGGGAACTTTTTGTTCCATATTTACCCCTCCACCCTCCCCAACCCCTAAATTCCCAAAATTCCCACTTTTATTTTCGCACGCGATCTTGCAATCTTGCGAGGTAGATCTCGCCAGGGCAACCCCAATAAACCCAAACACCGGGTACCTAGCTCCGATAGAGTCGGGGATACAGCCCTTCAAACTTCGTGGCGGCCATCTTGGACGCCATTTTGAAAAAGTTTGAAGGGCCATATCTCCCGAACTATTGGGGCTAGAGCGACGGGGATTTGTCTGTTTGGTCTCCCCGGACCCCCTCTACCAACTTGGTGGGGTCGTACCACCCTAGGGTGACCTTGGAAATTAGTTTCCAAAAACCCCACCGGGGGGTGGGGCTCGACGAGGCCGAACAGAAAATACCACATACCCGGGTACTGTGACCAATACTTCCCGAGCTATTTTCTTTTATCCGGTTTTTATCCGAAATATCCGGAAATTTCCGGTACCGATTTCTCGGGAACTATTGGTCGTAGAGGGTCGTGCGAGGGGTCGGGTTGTGGGGCTTGGCAAGGGCTACAATCGCCCCTTAGGATTGGACGTGGTCAGAGCCACCATTGCGGCCGCCATCTTGTTTTTTCGTAAAAATACTATATCTTTTCGGGAAAAAATTCTAAAAATACGTGAATTTCACAGGAGGGTGTATTTTGCCACCCCCTAGAACGGTAAATAATATTTTGACACATAGAGTCACTTTTGTGACTCTACGTACGTAAAAACCAAAATTTGCTTTTTTGCAAACTAACGTAGGTATTTCACCTAAATAAAAAATTTTTTCGACTCCTATTTATATAAAATAGGACTGCGCAGGCCGCTGACGCAAAAAATCTTGACTTTTATTATATTATAATAAAAAATTTTAAAACTTTTACAAACTTTTTGAATTTATTTTATTGTGACTGACCCCTACCTCTGACAAAAATGAGTACCCTTAGAACCCCGCCAGGAGGAAAAACTACAGGAGTGTGTGCATCAAAAACCAAAACGTTGGAGGAAAAGAACGCGGAACAAAGAGTGAGTGTTAGGCAAAGGATGAGCGACTACAACGCTAACATGAATGCTAGTAACTCTAGCTCATCGCAGACTCAAACTCCGGTCGCAGCTGCTACAAAAATTGCTGCAAAGAACATAGTTATGGCTCGTGGAACACCATCGCCACCTGCAAATGCTGCCCCTGAGACCAAAAAGGCAATTACGAAGAGGCCGAAAGCAGCCGCGGCCCCCAAGAGACCCCCTCCAACCATACCAACACAAGAGACCTTGTTGGCTGAATGCAACACTACTATCTTCAAGAAAGTGGAGGACTTCTTGAAAGAAATTCCCGTTAAAGTCAGCGAATCGGGAAATCTAAAGGCGGAGATTAGAGATTTCCTGGGTAATGGAGCTGCGGAGGTGCTACCTCGAATACAGGAGATCAGAAGAAGAGTATTAGAACTCGAGACACAGGCCACACTGCCAAGCCAACCGCCAAATCCACAGCCTGAAAACGTGCTCCAGTGCATGCAAGAAATGCGAAAAGACATTGAAGGACAAATTTTCAGTTTAGGCAGCACCATAACATCGGCTTTGCAGGAGCAGGTCTGCGGGCCTATGCTCGAAAAGGTGGGAGGCGTGGCAGCTAAAGTGGACCTAGCCATAGACGGTATCAATAAAGTAAGCGCAACACTGACAGAAAAATCCTATGCAAGTGTGGCCGCCTCCGCACCCACCCTCACCAACAGGGACAAACCTCCGAGCGTAGCCGGGAATACTCTGCACTCGGTGGTAGTAACGTCCACAAAGGAAGACGAAACAGGCGATGAAGTCCTTAACAGCCTCCGCAAGACACTGGATTTGAAAGAAGGATGGGTGAGAGTGGAAAAAGTAAGGAAAGCCAAGGATAGGAAGGTGATTATAAGCTGTAAGACAGTAGAAGAAAGAAAGAAAGTGAAGGACAGAATAGAGAAAAACGGAAAAGATCTTATTTGTGAGGAGATGAAAAATAAAGACCCGCTCCTAATACTGAAGGATGTCCTCAAAATACACACAGATGAGGAACTTCTATACATGATCCGGAATCAAAATAAGGAAATATTCCAAGGCATAGGAAAAGAAGAAGACAGGATTGTTATCAAGTATAAAAGAAAAGCAAGAAATCTACATGTGGCGCACGTAGTGGTTGCCACTTCCCCCATCATATGGAAGAGAGCAACCGAATATGGTGCGTTGCATGTGGATCTCCAGAGAATACGAGTAGAAGATCAATCCCCCTTGGTGCAGTGCACCAAGTGCCTTGGGTATGGGCATAGTAAGGGCTTTTGTAAGGAATCAGAGGATCTGTGCGTGCACTGTGGAGGCCCCCATATGAAGGCAGAATGCGAAATCTGGAAAGCTGGAGCAGCCCCAACCTGCAAGAACTGTATCAGGGATAGTATGGACCAGATGGAACAGCCACACAACGCCTTTAGTAATGAATGCCCGGTGCGGAAAAAATGGGACCGTATAGCAAGGAAGACTATACAATACTGCTAAGGGCACCCAGGCGGAAACTCCCCCCTACCGGTTACTTCAAGCAAATTTACAGAGGAAAAAATTGGCAACGAACGAACTCCTACTCGGAGCAGTGGAAAGAAAAGCCATGGCAGCCCTCGTTCAAGAACCATACGTCGGCAACGTTGGGAGTATGAGAGCGCATGGCGGGATCAGAGTCTTCCAGAGTGACGGTGTGGGAACGGTAAAAGCGGCCATATTGGTCCTAGATCCGGACCTTAAAGTGGAACAGTACCCGGATCTGACCACCAAGAACATCGTGGTGATAACCGTCCACACCGAGGCCTGGAGCGTCACGCTCGTGTCTCTATACTTCGAGCCCGACCAGCCAATTGGACCGTACATTGAACACCTAAAACGGATCCTGGTCAAGATTGAAGCCAAGAAAGTCATAATCGGGGGCGATGCCAATGCGAAGAGTAACTGGTGGGGCAGTCCCGAAGAAGATCACAGGGGGGAAGAAATGGTGGGCTTCCTACACGAAAGCGAGCTCAATATTCTAAACACGGGGAATATCCCAACCTTCGATACTATCCGAGGCGAAAGGAGATACTCCAGCTACGTAGACATCACCGTGTGCACTTCCGACCTCTTCGACTTAGTGGAAGATTGGAGGGTGGACGAAGGACTCACCAGCTCGGACCACAACGGCATGTCTTTTAATCTTAAATTGCGGAAATCTAAAGGTGTAAAAATTTGCAGAACCACTAGGAAATACAATACCAAAAAAGCCAATTGGACTGAATTTGATGACAAACTCACCCAATTGAAAAACGAAAATAACCTAAATTTAGAACAAATAACCAAAATTCAAAATCAAACCGAGATAGATCAGATAGTAGATAAATACAATAAATTAATAGCACAAGCATGTGAAACCTCAATACCTGTAAAGAAAAATAAAGAAACACTTACCATGCCGTGGTGGTCCGCTGAGCTGGCCAAAATGAAGAGTGAAGTCACCACTTTCAAGCGTAGGGTTAGGAATGCTGCACCGGTCCGGAAGTCGAAGGTTGTGGACGAGTACCTGCAAAAGAAAGATCAATATGAGCAAGCTGCAAAAGCTGCACAGACAGAGAGTTGGAAAGGTTTCTGTGGGAAACAGGATAGAGAAGGAATGTGGGAAGGTATATACAGGATAATTGGTAGGACCATGAGGAGGGAAGAAGATATGCCTCTGGAGGAGAACGGGAAAACTCTAAACGCCAGGGAGTCCGTGGAGCTCCTAGCCAGAACATTTTACCCTAATGATGGGACAGAGGGAGAAAATGAGGAACACCGCCAAACGAGAACAAAAGCAGAAACAGTAAACGAAGAGAAGCAAGGTGATCCTTGCGACCCACCTTTTACCTTAACTGAGCTAGAACGTGCGGCGGTGTCCTTCAACCCGAAGAAGGCTCCCGGGGCGGAGGGTTTTACAGCCGACATTTGCCTGCGTGCGATAAGGTCTGACCCGGAGTTTTTCCTTGCCCTGTTAAATAAGTGCCTCGAATTTGGATTTTTCCCCAGCGCCTGGAAGAATGCCACAGTTGTCATTCTCAGGAAGCCGGGTAAGGACAACTACAGAAACCCAAAAGCCTACAGACCAATTGGGTTACTACCCGTGTTGGGGAAGATCTACGAGAAGATGATTGTGGCGAGGCTCAAATATCACCTCCTGCCCAGGATGAGTCAAAACCAATATGGTTTTATGCCGCAAAAGAGCACCGAAGACTCTCTCTATACCCTAATGCAGTACATCCGCACGAATTTGGACAACAAGAAGATGATTACAATAGTGTCCTTGGATATAGAGGGAGCCTTCGACAGTGCTTGGTGGCCAGCAATTAAACTCAGACTGGCAGAAGAGAGCTGCCCGATTAACATCAGGAGGGTCATGGAGAGCTACCTGTCGGATAGAACTGTCTCGGTTAGATACTGCGGGGAAGAATTCCAAACAGGCACAGAAAAGGGATGCGTGCAGGGCTCTATAGCCGGCCCAATTCTTTGGAATTTATTGTTGGACCCGCTCCTTAAAAGTTTGCACGAGAGGGGTGACTACTGCCAGGCGTTCGCTGACGATGTGGTACTCGTTTTTGTCGGGGATACAGCGTCACAAATACAAGTACGGGCCAATGCCGCCCTCGAACATGTTCGGGGGTGGGGTGTCAGGAATAAGCTTAAATTTGCACCACATAAGACGAACGCTATGCTAGTTACTAGAAAGCTTAAACATGACACCCCACACCTGACCATGGGCGGGGTCGACATTGCTATGTCCCGGAAGATCAAGTTGTTAGGGCTGACCATCGACGACAAGCTAACCTTCAACGAACACGTCGCGAACACTTGTAAAAAAGCCATAGGTATCTACAAGCAACTAAGTAGAGCGGCTAAGGTTAGCTGGGGCCTCCACCCTGAAATTGTCCGCACTATTTACATAGCCGTAGTTGAGCCGATTGTTACCTACGCCGCGAGCGCCTGGGCTCCAGCCGCAAACAAATTGGGAGTCCAAAAGCATCTTAATGCCCTACAGCGGGGATTTGCCCAAAAAATTTGCAAGGCGTATCGAACGGTCTCCCTGAATGCAGCGCTGATTCTATCTGGAATCCTCCCCTTGGACCTCCGAATTCGTGAGGCGGCCTCGTTATACGAGGCCAAGAAGGGAGTGCCCCAATCAGCGCTGGTAGACAGGGAGGTCGAGCGACCAGCCCCGGCGCTTGAGACGCCACACCCAGCTGAACAAACGCGCGTGGAGTTCAATCCCTTGGTAGACCAGGAACAACTCAGTGCCAATAGTGAATTTGACATCAGGATCTTCACCGACGGCAGCAAGATTGACGGCCAAGTCGGATCCGCTCTATCCATGTGGAATAGAGTGGCCGAAATAAGGGCCGTCAAACTTGCACTTCCGTCATATTGCACAGTCTACCAAGCAGAACTCCTTGCGATTTGCGAGGCGACGCGTCTGGTGTTAAAACGCAAAGAAATTACATACGCGATTTATTCGGACTCAACTGCGGCTCTCCAATCGGTCGCCAGCCTAGACTGCCTACATACCCTGGCCGTTGAATCTAGGGCGAATATCAAGGCTATTGTTGCACAAAATAAAAGTGTTAGTTTATTTTGGATCAAAGCCCATGCCGGAATGGTGGGTAACGAGCGGGCGGACGAATTGGCTAAGGACGCGGCGTTACGCCTTAAAACCAGGCCAAAATACGATCTATGCCCGGTCTCATTCGTCAAGCGTAGCATCCGCATGCGAACGCTTGACGAATGGAACCAGAGGTATAAAGCGGGAGGAACGGCTGCTGTCACCAAAACGTTCTTTCCCGACGCGGTTAAGGCGTATCGCTTGATTCGGAAGATTGAGCCGGACCAAATACTGACCCAGGCACTGACAGGGCACGGTGGGTTCTCCGAATACTTGCACCGATTCAAGTGTAAGGATAACCCATCGTGCTCCTGCGATCCAAATACCCCGGAATCCCTCCTCCACCTGATAACCAATTGTCCTGTGTACTCCAAACAGAGATACGAGGTAGAACACGTTATAGAATCTAAAGTATCAGAAAAGAACATCGAAGATATAATGTCCAGCAAACACAGGAATGAATTCCTTGAATATTGTAAGACTATTGTTATGAAAACAAATAAGAAAAATAAAGATTAGAAAATATTGCTAGAGCGATATATGAAATATTGTCTTTTTAGCATAAGAAAGTATATGTAAACAACATAACATTAATGTAAGAATAATTATAAGGAATAAAATAGATGTTGTAAGCTGAATGTATAGATAAGAAATAAGTAAGAAGCTAAGATTGTAAAATTAGAATACAGCAAGAAGCTATAAAATGTACAAGAATAGATAAAAATAAGGAAATGTAACTAGATATTAAGATAAAAATGTAAACTAAATAAAAGTATGTAATTAGATATAAGAAAAAATGTAACTTTTAAAAATAAATAATGATGTCGTATGTGTTCCCTCAGAACCCCACATAGTAAAAGTAGTAATATAGTAATACAGAGTAGATTAGGCGGCAACCCCAGCCGTTATGGTGTAAAAGATGAAGTATGAATGAGTCGTATGAAGTATGGAAGTACGAGAGGTATAAAAGCGAGAACTGGTATGGAAGAGTAGCAATAAAAATGTAAAAACGGGCTTTGACTAACGTCAGAGGTAGTAGAAAAAAAAAAAAAAAAAAAAAAAAAAAAAAAAAAAAAAAAAAAAAAAAAAAAAAAAAAAAAAAAAAAAAAAAAAAAAAAAAAAAAAAAAAAAAAAAAACCTAACCTAACCTAACCTAACCTAACCTAACCTAACCTAACCTAACCTAACCTAACCTAACCTAACCTAACCTAACCTAACCTAACCTAACCTAACCTAACCTAACCTAACCTAACCTAACCTAACCTAACCTAACCATTCTGGCTCCGACCGCCGTCCGGAACACAGCAAAAACACGTGTGCTCCGCACTAAAAAATCAAAAAAAGTGGTAAATCCAAAGCGTACAGTGACGTGCCATATACCAAAAGTTGCGCCTCAACGCGCCCTACACGGTGGTGAAACGCGTGTGAAAATCGGTGCAGTGCTTCGAAAGTTATTCGGTGAAAAGTGAAAGTGACACGTGCAAGTTCCGAAAAATCAGCTGTTTTTCGCCCACAGCGTCCACAGTTTGTGAGACGCGTGGGATTACAAATTGTCGTCGGGTGCGCCTTTGCGCCCTCTATACAACGAGCCTGGTTCCAGATTTTTCCCGCTTATATCCTAAGGGATAAAAGGGATAAAACATCTAACCTCAAAACACGTGGTCGGTCTTCCTGGAGCGGCCGGGTGTTTTGAAGGTGTTCATCAGGAGCGGTGCAGCCGGGCGAGTCATCCGACACCTCGAACACCAAAATCGGACAAAGGACAGCTGAGTTTTTAGATTTTAAAATTTTCAAAAATTTCGAAAATTAATATCTTAAATTTTTTGTATGACCTTAAATTAGTTCAAAATTTCTAAAAATAGTGCTTATTAATACCTTTTTTCCATATTTTAAATTTTTATTTTCGGACTTATAGTTAGGGAGTTATTAATTTTCGAAGTTAGGGGTTGAAACTTCCCCCGCTGATTGTGCTTTGGTTTTAGGTCCTATTTTTAAAATTTCTTTTGTGTATTGTTGTATCTTGTGTCCTCTATTTTTAGACACCAAATTTATATTTTTAGGACTTATACTTTAGGAATAATTTAAATTTTTGTGTTATTTTTTGACTCTGTGTTTCGGGGGTAGAAGATAGGGGTAAACTGGGCCCACCATAGGTTATACATCTACCTGGCATCTTATATAAGCCCAAACACCGGTGGGCTAGGCCTCAGTTTGCGAAATATCCGGACCGGCGGCCATTTTGTCCGATTCCGGATATTTTTTCTCCCGCGGATAACTCGCGACCATTTGATCCTAGAGAGACGGGGCTTTCACAGTAGGGCTTCGTTTTTGTCCCTCTTGCGGCCTGGTTGGGTGGAACTCCGGATTTCCATAGGTTGTCTGTATCCGGATTTGAGCCCGTACAACTTGTGGCCCATCATCCCCCCACCACGCCGCAGAAAACCCCGTGTCTCTACGACGAATAGTCTGGGAGCTACGATTTTTTGAATCTCAGGGGTACCATCTGTCCCCCTGAGGGGATCAATTTTGAATCCGCCGTAGCTCCCAAACTATTGGTCTGATTGGATCGCGACTTGGGAACTTTTTGTTCCATATTTACCCCTCCACCCTCCCCAACCCCTAAATTCCCAAAATTCCCACTTTTATTTTCGCACGCGATCTTGCAATCTTGCGAGGTAGATCTCGCCAGGGCACCCTCAACAAACCCAAACACCGGGTACCTGGCTCCAATAGCGCCGGAGATACAGCCCTTCAAACTTGGTGGCGGCCATCTTGGACGCCATTTTGAAAAAGTTTGCAGGGCCATGTCTCCCAAACTATTGGGGCTAGAGTGACGGGGATTTGTCTGGTTGGTCTCCCCGGACCCCCTCTACCATCCTGGTGGGGTCGTTCCACCCTAGGGTGACTCTGGAAATTCTTCTCCAAAAACCCCACCGGAGGGTGGAGCTCGACGAGGCCGACCAGAAAATACCGCATACCCGGGTACTCCGACCAATACTTCCCGACATATCCGCCTTTATCCGGTTTTTATCCGGAATATCCGAAAACTTCCGGCGCCGGATACTCGGGAGTTATTGGTCGTAGAAGGGCGTGCGAGGTGTCAGGGAATAGGGCATGACAAGGGCTACAATTGCCCTATAGAAACTGTTGAGATCGGAGCCGCCATTTTGGCCGCCATCTTGTTTTTCTTAAAAACTATTATAACTTTTTAGAAAAAATTTCTAAAAATCCGCGGTTTTCACTGACAGGTGTCTCCTGTCACCAAATATAATATATTAAAAACTAGTAGACGTAGAGTCACATTTGGTGTCTCTACATTCAAAACTTGACTTTTTATAAAATCCTTTGGTAACTTACCAAAAATTCTGTTTTCACCACTTTAATTTCGACTTGGCATAGACCGCGCAGGGCGCTCAAAATATCTTAGACAAATATAACTAAATATACATATTTACACTTTTATTTTTACACTCTACATTTTTACAATTTACAATTTGACGAAACTTCTCCCCATATTTGTCTCCCCCATTTGAGAACACAGGTTGGTTTGCTATGGCTTTCGTCCACACTCCGGTTGGTAGACCCAAACAGAGCCAACGCTCTAGCACCACACCAGGAACCAGTTCACCCGGTTCCAAGACGACCCCCATACAAGACCTAGACGCGGGCCGTTCTTTCATAAAGAGGAGTGACACCAAGCGGAGAACGTTAAACCTGTGGAGTCAGTATGAGAAAGGGACTATTAGACACGAGTTGGAAAAATGTAGCATTGAAGAGATTCTCACGAAGAGCATGACTACCATCCAGGGTATACCAGACAAGATCTTGGAATACCCTGGAATGAGGAGAGACATCAAGCATTACCTCGAAGTCCTAGCAGATTCTCAAATGCTTACATTTTTCGAACTGGCGAAAAGAGTAAAGCAGATGGAGGGGCCCAACAAACAGACGACGTCAGCCTCTCAAGCACCCAAAGCCGGAAGTGACGATATGGCTAATAGTGATATGCTGGAAGCGCTGAAGACAGAGCTGGAAGACCTTAAAGTGCTCTTTGTAGAGTCCCATAGCGATCTCAGAAAAAGGCTGAAGGACCAGACCAGCGTCCTAACCACCACAGCCGCTGCACTCGAAGCCGCACCACGATCCATGTCATCTCAGGCAACAACATCTAGCCAAGATGAGAAAGTACTAATGGACAAATTGCAAGAAATCGAGAGCAGCCTGGGCGATATAAGCTATCAAAACGTCCAACAAATCGCAAAACTGGACAAAATAGACGAAACTCTGAACACCGCAAATAAAAACATCTGCGAATCGCACAAAGACCTCAGCGAAATCGTAGGATCGGGCACCATGGACATCGGAGCCACAATTGGCACAATTAAACTAGGCATGGACAATGTTGAGACCAAGGTAGCTGCAGTTCAAGAACTGTTAGCCAAGGCAGACCAACAGCCGTCGGTTGTGACTCCGAGCCCAAGGCCCACCTATGCCAGCATTGCCGCGTCAATTCCGGATAAAATACGTCCGGCACTTCACTCTGTCGTGGTTACCTCGGACGACGCCATGGAGACTAGCGCGGAGGTCCTCGACAGGGTGAAGTGCGCGGTCGACGCCAAGAAGGAAGGGATTAGGGTGGAGAAAATCCGAAAAGCCCGAAACCAAAAGGTGATTATTGGGTGTCGCACTAGACAGGATCTGGATAAGGTTGTAAACAAGATCGAGACGAAAGACAAAAAGTTGAAGGTCACTGCCATTGCCAATAAGGACCCTCTCGTTTTGGTCAAAGATGTGCTGCTGGATGAGGATGAGACGGTCATCGCAGCGGTGCGTCGCCAGAACGAGAGTATCTTTAATGAATTACCGGATGAGGACATAAGAATGAAAATAAAATATAAAAAGAGAACAAGAAATCCGGCAGCAGCACACCTGATCATGCAGGTAAGCCCCGCTGTCTGGCACCGCATGGTGGCGGCTGGTGCACTCCACATCGACCTACAGCGGGTCAAGGTGGAGGACCAGTCACCACTCATCCAGTGTTCCCGCTGTTTGGGTTATGGCCATGGGAGAAAGTTTTGCACACAGACCGAGGACAGGTGCAGCCACTGCGGGGGCCCACACTTGCGGGCCGAGTGTGAACTCAGGATCGATGGATCCCCACCGGAGTGCTGCAACTGTGTACGGTCTGGGCAGAGGGACTCTGACCATGGCCATAACGCATTCAGCGAGGATTGCCCGGTGCGAGCCAAATGGGACTACCTCGCCAGATCCACGACAGCCTATTACACGGACTAGGAAATCACTCCACAACAACACTTTCAAAATTACACCACACATCCCACAGAATAAATCTTAGATTTAAACTGTGGGCATAAACGGTACCGCAATTCCCAATAAAACAAATTTATTTTGGAAATAAATTAGTTTTGTTTAAAGACTTTTTGTTAGAATTAAAATTAAAATTTTATATAAAAACCAAAAACTAAAAATTTTTTTGAATATCATTATTTATACTACAACCCCATACAACAATTTAATAAATTCAAAATTTGATACACTCAAAATAAAAAACATTAGATATAACTAAAACATAATCTGCAACAAATATTTATTAAAAACATATAATGGAGTGAACCTAAAATAATAGTTTGAAAATATAAACAAGCATAAGAAAGGGGTTAGTTCTATATATCCTTAGAATATATAAAAAACTACCCTAGAATTTAAGTAGTAAATAAGAAATGTATAAGATGTGTAATATTAAGCCGAAATGGATAAAATATAGACATAGCATGTAATAACAGTAGAAAATAAGCTGAAAATGTATTATATAAAAAACTGAGAAAATATTGTAATATGCTACAAATTATAGAAGAAACTTGCAACCTATTAAAATATATTGGAAAAAGAACAAAATGTATGTCATAGTTATAAGAATAAAAATTGTATATAGCAAATTGTCACCAAATTGTTAAGAAGTAGTTTGCAACATTGTATTTGATAAGAAAATTTTCAAAATATTGTTAATAATAAGAAGTATGTTAAGAACAAATTGAATCAAATTGCAATAGCAAATTGAATCAAATTGTTTAGTTAAGAATATAAAAATAAGAATGTACGAAAATTTTGGAATTATAAAGTAAAAAGAAAAAATTGTATTTAAGAACAAATTGGCTAAGCAAATTGTTATAGTTATTAAGAATATTAAAAATAGAAAAAATGTTCTAAAATCTTAGAAAAATAAGTAAAAATAGTAATAATTAGCAAGTAAGAAATAAGATTAAGAAAAAGAAAACTGTAAGCAATTTTTCTTGAAAAAGCAGTGTACCTTCATTTACCTTGTTAATAAATAAAGATTAAAATAGAATAGAAAATAGAGTAGGCGGGCACTCCCACCCGTTAAAGTATGAATGAGGATGTATGAAAGAAAGATAAAGAATGCAGAATAAAAGTGCGAGAGGCATAAGTGATAGAACTGGAATGAATGAGAAAAATAGATGTACAAAGGCCTGGACCTCGAGTCTGGGGAGAAGTTGAAAAAAAAAAAAAAAAAAAAAAAAAAAAAAAAAAAAAAAAAAAAAAAAAAAAAAAAAAAAAAAAAAAAAAAACCTAACCTAACCTAACCTAACCTAACCTAACCTAACCTAACCTAACCTAACCTAACCTAACCTAACCTAACCTAACCTAACCTAACCTAACCTTTTTTTTTTTTTTTTTTTTTTTTAACGGGGGGAAAATGCAGTTACGCATACCCCGCCGCGGGGTGGGCAGCGGGGTTATGTGGGGCTCACCCTAGGATTTTTGGGAATACCCACTAAAAACCCCCCGGTGCACCACAACCGTTCCACAGCAGCATGGGTCCTTGAAAGTATAACTAACCACACTGCTGCGGCGGCCGGTCCGATCAGAACGGACCTCTTCAACGTACCATCTTTCCTTTATTGTAGGAGATGCCCGGGCGCACATGGGCATCTCCTCAGACAAACGAGGCCGTGCAATGCAGGTGGCAGGTCACCCCACCTACCACCCGCTGGCCAAGTTAAGGAGGGAGCAGGTGTGCGTATTGCCTCCTCCTCCTACCTAGCCGCCTGCGTCGGCGCGGGTCCGCTTGAGGGTCATCCTCGCGAACCCGCTCTGCGATCTCCTTTTGCGACATTACTTGCTCGCAAAAGGAGACCATGGCCTCCCATGCCCTGTCGCCGTCCAGCATAGCATTTACTACGCTGGACAGAGAGAGGTCCCTCCCCACCACAGCCATCAATTCGCGGCGCTGTTCCCTCCAAGCCACACACTCAGCGAGCGTGTGCTGTGCCGAGTCTACTAGTGCCCCACAATCATGACAGGCGGAGCTCACCTCCCTTCCAGCAATCCTGTGCAGATAATCCCCGAAACAGCCGTGACCGGATATTATCTGCACCAGGCGGAAGGTGAGCGACCCATGCCGACGCTCCAGCCATCTATCCATTACTGGGCCCAGCGCATCCAGCACACGCCGGCCATACTCTTCCGAATTCATGCTCTCGATCCAGAGTTCTAGTACTTCTTCCTGCGCTCGTAGCCGGACTTGGCGTATCTCTTCAGGAGCTGGTCTTAAATCCCTTGATCTCGCCTCCACCCTGTACTTGTATGTCTCAGAAAGCACTCTCGCCTCGAATTCCCAAGGGGCAGTGCCCGCCATAGCGCAGGCGGCCGCTCGCGACATAGTACGGTATCCTCTGATGGCGCGTGCCGCAATAATCTTCTGCGGTCTACGCAACAACGGCTTATTTTTAGCCGTAAGCGCATCCACCCACACAGGCGCACCATATAGCGCCATGCTTTTTAAGACACCTGCGTATAGTCGCCTGCAGCTGGTATCAGGCCCGCCAATGTTTGGCAAGAGTCGAGCGAGCGCAGAAGCCGTACCCACAAGTTTAGGTGAAAGCTGTCGAAAATGTTCTTCGAACTTCCAGCGACTATCTATTATTAGGCCTAGATATTTCATATGGCCCTTGACGGAAATATCCTTGCCGTCTATCCGAACTTGCGCCCCGGCGGGCGGTCTGCTACCACGTCCGTAGAAGAAGATAGCGTCTGTTTTATCTATTGCTACCTTAAGACCGAGAAGCTCGATTCGGCCAACTACTAATGAGGCACTAACCGAGCCTAGTCGCATAGCTTCTGCAAAACTGTTGCCTCGGGCGATGACGAGCGTATCGTCAGCGTAGCACATAACGTTAGTTCGAGCCAAAAGTTCCCCACGCAGGATCCAATCGAATCCTAGGTTCCACAGGAGTGGGCCGAGCACCGACCCCTGCGGAACACCACAAGTCATGCGCCATGTGCACAATCGTCCATCGCGATCAATGTAGAGAACGTCCCTTTCTTTGAGGTAATTTCCTACTATATTTCTCAGGTATAAGGGCACTCCGTGATATCGGAGGGCTTCCTCAATGCACTCGAAGGGGAGGGTGTTAAACGCGTTAGATATGTCTAGAGAAATTGCTATTACCTTCTCCCCTCGAGACATGGCTTGTGTTGTTAACTCCTTAAGTTCCATTAGAGCATCGATGGTTGAACGCCCTGCACGAAAACCAAACTGCTTTTCTGACAGGTCTGGTCCCGTCGTCCTCAGATGTTCGTTAATGCGCGCAGCAATTATGCGCTCAAGTAATTTGCCCATCTCATCCAAGAGGATAATTGGCCGTAAAGCAGAGGGTGAGTCAGCGGGCTTCCCTGGCTTCTGCAGCAGACACAGACGTCCGTCTTTCCAATTTTTTGGAAATCGACCCGTTGCCAAGCATTCATCAAAAAGCTCTCTAAGTAGATCTCCCAGATGTTTGAGAGCCAGTGCCAGGACACGGCCGGGAATTCCATCCGGGCCCGGAGCCTTCTTTCCGTGACGAAGTCGTTCGACAGCGCTGTCTAACTCATCTTGCGATATTAGAGGAACGACCGTGTGGATTTCACGGTCCATGTCCGCCGGGACCATGAGAGGAGGCGTGTGCCCCGTCCGTATTGGGAACAACCTAGTTACTACTTCTCTGAGAAGTTGCGGATCAAATGATTCCGTGGATAGTGCCTGGCCCAGTTTAGCACGCACTGAGCGGTATGGGCGGCCCCAGGGGTCATTGTTTAGACTTTCCAGGAATTCTTCCCTAGCCAGCGCCTTGCTCTTACTTATGGCTATCTGTAGTCGCTTCTTGGCCGCCAGATAGATATTGTAGAGCGATTGTGCTTCCTCTTCAGTGTGGCGTCTTCTACGACAACGTTGATACGTACGGCGACGTCTGAAACAGGCCCTACGGAGATCGGCGATTTCTTGCGTCCACCAGTAGACTTGCTTTCTTGGAGGCTGATTCCTGACGCGTGGCATAGATGCGTCACAGATGTTAGTAAGGGACGCTCTAAGTTGGTTTGCCATTTCTTCTACTCCCTGACAGACAATTGCATCAAGGCACCAACATTCAACAATGGCCGCCTCTTCTGCCAGTTCGCGGTTGAATCGCGTCACGGCCCATCGTTGAAAGTGGGCGGCTTGCTGTGGACGAGAAACGGCAATTGCTTGAGCTGAAGGTGCGATGCTCAACCTGATATATTGGTGGTCCGATAGCGTTTCAACATCTTCGATGACTCGCCAGTCACACACTCGCGCGGCGATGGCAGGAGTAGCAAATGTAACGTCTACTCTAGACCCTCCGTTTCGCCTTACGCAGGTGTATGCTGTGCCCCTATTGAGGACTATCAGACCAGATACGATTGTCCATTCCAATATCGCGTCACCTTTGACATCCGAAGCTGGACTACCCCACGCCGTAGATTTCCCGTTCAGATCGCCCATCACCATCGTTTGAACAGGAGCCAATCTTCTCACTACGATGCTAAGCCTGTCAAGGAAACCTTCTAGCTCAGCTAGGCTTCTATTAGGAGAGAAATACACCCCTACAATTGCGATTTCTCCGAATGTGACCGCGACATATCCAGGTCCCTTATCCTTTACTACAAAGGGAGGAGAATGAGCGTTTGCGCGTTTCATAATAGCGACAGAGTTTGCCGGATCTACTACCCAGTTGGGACGCGGAGGAACAAAATATGGTTCCGAGATTACTACTATATCTATGGACCACTGTGCTTGCTCCTGCATGATCAAGTCTTGCGAGCCTGCACAGTGGTTAATGTTACCCTGGAGGAATTGGATGTGGTTGTATTGATCCATTAAAGTTCCATATTAAGTTCCTCACGCTCTTGACTGAGCTCCGTCTCTGGGTTTGGCGCCTGGGTCTTAGGGGCTGCCTTTTCTTTGCTGGTGGTAGGTGGAACACAGTTTCTGCTACCCATTATATGATTAGCGGGGCCATTGGCATCGGAGCATACCGCGCAATGGGGTGTCACAGAGCAGTTTGCCATTTGATGGCCTTCCTTGCCACATCTGAAGCATATTTTGCTTCGGTCAACTTTTGAAGGACAGCGTTGCCTAGTGTGTCCCAGTGCATAACACTGGAAACATCGCATCGGACGGCTGTTCAGGACTTTGATTTGAGCAGAACTCCACCCAACAAGGAGTCTGCCAGCTTCAACTAACGACTTAGCGGCTGCAACTGGACACGATACAACTGTCGTGCCAGAACCCGCAGGACCAAAGCGAATTTCGGCAGCCTTGACGCTTTCAGCAGAGCAGCCACCTCTTGACGCAACAGCTTCGATGACATCTTGCTTACCCACTGAGTCATCCAGTCCCGTGATACGCAGGTCGGCACATTTGACAGGTCTGGCAACCTTCACTGACTCTGCGAATAATTCCTTAAGCTTTTCTGCTAGAAGATCGGCTTTAGGGGCGCTAGTTGCACCTGGAATAGTAAAAATTCTTGCCCCAGTGGCTGATTGTCGGCACCGGACTCCATCAATACCGAGATCAGCCAGTTTCACAACCTCCCTAGCTTTTGCGAGAGCTGTCGCGTACGTCATACCTTTTTCCATTGCCTCTTTTTGGATTGATAAAACCACTGCTGAAGATTTCGGAGTAGAAAGGTTCGGCTTCTTCGGCTTTTTAGGTTTCTTCAATTTGGTCGCAGGAGGAGCTGGAGCAGAGTTGGGTTGTGCTCGCTGTTGTGGCAACGCTTGTTTAGTTGCAGCGGCATCTGCTTTCTTTTTTATCTTCCTTTCCTTCTTCTTGTTCTTCGCCGTCTGCCAATTCTCTTCAGCTGGCGCCGGTGCTGACACTGGGGCAGCAGGCGCTGACGTACTGGGGCCAGCCTCCTGGGTGAGTGGCTGGGCGGCTGCCTTTCTTGCTGGCTTAGGTGCACGCTGCTCAATAGGAGGAGGTGCTTGTGGCTCTGCAGCAGCCCGTTTTCCTAGAGGTGGGCGCATAATCTTGGGAGGTGGAAGGCGTTCCTCAAAGCTCGCCAGTCGAGTATTAACCATAGTACCCACTTGGATCATAACCGCTCGAATTAGTTCTTCCATCGAGCTTGGATCTTGAGGCAGAGGTGCTTCGTGCAACGGTGATTGCGATCGCGGCAATCGATTCCTCTCCGAGTAGGCAGTTCGCAAGGCCTTCATTTCTGCTCTGATATGCTCCATCTCTTGACGAAGACGGGCGTTGTCCGCTTGCAGTCGACGCGTCTCTTCCGTTAACGTCCGCGTTGAAAACGTTTCAATGATGTCACGAATAGACGCCATTGCATCCACCATCGCCTTTTGGACGGTACCCTTGAGGTGCCCAGACTTTTTGATATTCCCTAGGACGACCTCGACCTCTTTGATCCCTTTTTCCTTCAGAGCATCCGTAGTAAGGGTATGAGCAAAGTCATCAAACGACGTTAAAGTGGTTCGGGGTCTTCTGGATGAGGGATCACCCCTAACAGTTCTACCAGAACTCGCCGCGGACTCGGCATCAGCCTCGGCTTGCCGCTGTTGGCGATAATCTTCTCTCGCCTTTCCTACACCGATATATTTCCCAGTAGTAGGGGGTCGACCGCGACCTCTTTGGCTCTTTTGAGTTTTAGGGGTCGTTCCTGTCACTTCGCTGTCAGTATCCGTGCTCAGCTCTTCGATAGGTCGTTTTCGACTATTGTTGCTGGCCTCCGTTACAGCATCTGAATAGTGCTCGTCCTCCATATGTTCTTCATCAGGGAAGACCTCTAAACTCGGATCGCGAGGAAAGTTATCCGACAAGTTTACCGGAGTGTTTATGAACGGCGATCGGTCACGTTCACACCGTGATCTGCTGCGAGATGTTACCGTGCTTCTTGAGTCGCCCGTATCCTCCACAATAGTACGCCGAGCGGAAACGCTTCGGGTTCGTGCTCTTGTTTTAGGACGTTGAGCTCCGTCTTCCACAACAGAAACGTCAGAGACTGGCTCCAGACGCTCCAAAACAACAATTGGTTGCACACCTTCTCCTACAAGGCTTGCTCCTCCTTGCTCGCTTCCGCCTGAGCTAGGCCCACCATCATCTAAAACGGTTTTAGTTTTTAAATTATTATTTTCCATATTAAGTCCCACGAGTAAAAAAGACACGGTTTAACCACCCGGGCAGAGGTCTGTACCCGGGCAGGCCGGGGTTCTCGAAGCAGGGGTCGGCTTATTCCCTGCTCCGTTGTCGTGTATCGACTAGACTCCCTCTAGCCATTCACCCCCTCGCCATAGACTCGACAAAAAGCTTGGGGTTGGGGTTTTTTATAGAGGTTTTCTCCTCGCGGGGACACCCAATTAAGGGCAGCCCCACCGGCCCTAAGACGTGACTAGGTCACCGGTTTTGCCGACGGTTGGCAACGAATGCCCGTCCGCCGATCACGTTTTACCGCGACCGGACGAACCCGCCGCCCACGCTCGCACCGCCGCTACCCGGAATCTCCAGGACGCCGGCCGAGCCCGAACCGAGTCGCCGCCACCCAGAATACGTCTGGGACGCCGACTCGGAGCCCACACTATCCGCCGAAGCGGACAGGACCGTGAGGTCCCCGTCCGTAATTTTTTAGAGAGGTTTTCTTCCTCGCAGCCCCCATCCGTTGGGATGGCGGCCCTCGCTCCCGCACCACGTACGGGGTTACGAGCGGATGACGCCAGAACAGAACCGGCGCCATCTCCGACTGTCAGACCATTAGCCGTCACCGTATTAAAAACGGTGACGCCCAGGGTGCACCGCGAGGAGGTTGTCTGACATGGCACCCCAACCTAACCTAACCTAACCTAACCTAACCTAACCTAACCTAACCTAACCTAACCTAACCTAACCGGTATGAAAATCGGGACCTTAGGTAAACTTTTTCACTCCGTAAAATATTAATAAAATTCATAACTTTAGAAATACTAACGCTAGCTTCATTCTGTTTGTGTTATTAGCTTTAAATGCCCTTCTGGCATCTTTTAAGACTATTTGTCATTTGATATTACAATAATCCGATTTTTTATTCGCAAATTTCTCTTTTTTACCACTAAAAATCATTAAAATCGGCTGTTTTCCAGCTGTATCTTTGTCTGGTTTTACCCAAACTCGTAGTTTTTAGTTTTAAAACATAGATCTTGCAAAGAACAAACTTTTCTTTTTTCAAATTTTTTCTCTTGCACCAATAGTTTTTTTACAATTTAATTTTTTAATTTCCCGATAATAGTTATTTTCATAATAATTTTCTTATTAATTCTGTAGTTTAGCAAAAGTTGCCTCTCTTAAAGTATTCGACTTTTCTACATTTTTGTTTTTGTATTACCTTCTGTAGCTTTGCGCCTACGTTGTGCAAGCTAAAATAACAGCGTGACGCTGAAAAACAAGCAAGTAGGTTGAACGACGCAGGTTGCGAAAACCAGACATTTATAAATTTTTATTTCTTTTTATAAATTTTTCGTTTATTAGGTTTTTCGTGTTTAAATTTTAGTCTCTATTAGAACTCAGCGCGGCGCGTAATTTGGTATATTGCGCGCGTCTGCAGCGAGCCCTTAAAATAATAATTCTTAATATTTTCACTTTTGAATTGTATATATTAAAAATAATCACAATTTCGTGAGATATTGATATTTCATCGTTCTTTTTAGTAATTAATCTTTTGTTAACTAGTGTATAACTAGATAAAAAATTAATAATTATAAAACCATTAAAAAATGGGTGGGAAACGTAAAAAACCCGTGGAAAAACCCCCAAATGAGGACGAAGACTCATCCGCCAGCAATGACGAGTCCGAAACCTCTGATGTATTCGTAGATATTGGTGAATCTGAAACGGAAAGCTCAAACAAAAAATCAACAAACATTCCTAAAAAGACAACTACTAAAACATCAAAGAAAAACTCTAAAAAATCTAAAGAATCATCTCTTGAAGAAAAATACCAATCCTACCTTGCACCTGAGAAATCTGACGACTCTAAGGAAACCAAATTTGCTAAAGTAATTATGCAATCTACTAAGCAAATCAACGACCTCTTAAATGCTGCCAACTCACTCACAAGAGCTAATAAACTTAAAATATTTGAGCTGCTAGTGCAAATTGAAAGCTCAACCGAACAATTCATCGATTCGACTCCACAATCCACGCAAACGAATGATAAACAACAAGACCTTGACACAATTGAGACTATTAACAAAACCTTAGAACAAGGCCTCAATCGAATTCAAAAAACGCTCACCGATAATCTTAACAAAAA
The DNA here is from genome assembly GCA_943789525.1 of Agriphila geniculea. Taxonomy (NCBI): domain Eukaryota; kingdom Metazoa; phylum Arthropoda; class Insecta; order Lepidoptera; family Crambidae; genus Agriphila; species Agriphila geniculea. Next base: position 31,468,066 of record OX038872.1, on the reverse strand, counting down.
TAAACCATCCTATGCCAACATAACAAAAACCCCAGTCGTACAACCGGCTCCCCAATCCACCACCAACAAGAGCAAACCCGCCATAATCATTGAGTCAAAAACTGAGGTTTCTAACCCGAAAGAGACCATCAAAAACTGGAGGGAAAGCGTGTCTTTCAGAGACTCAAACTTTACCCCAGCAGCAACGAAGATCCTTTCGAAAAATAAAATCAAAGTTGAATTCGACAAAATCGAAGAACGAGACCTTATTTTACAAAAAATAAATAATAGTACCACAAAAGTAAATGCTGAACTACCTAAAAGTTTAAAACCTATGTTCATCATCAAAGGAATACCCAACGAACTAAAACCAGAAGAAATCAAAGAACTTTTAATCGCCCAAAACTACTCCGTCAAACAAAATTACAAAAATGAATCAGACCTCCAATTTAAACTGAAACTCAACAATAGAAACAACCAACTCTACAACGCCATATTCCTGGCGGAACCACTCATATGGAAGGCCGTTATCGAAACTGGAAGAGTCAATCTTGACTACTATAGAGTACATGTAGAAAACCATGTGCCCGTACTTCAATGTTATAGATGCTTGCAGTACGGCCATACAACTAAAAACTGCACCTCTGAAAGCAACTACTGCTCTCACTGTGCCTCCGAAAAACACTTCTATAAAGATTGCCCAAACAAAAACAACAAAGATAAACTAAAATGCCACAATTGCGATTCCAGCAACTCCAAAGTACAAAACCCAGACAAAACAAACACTAAGCCCACGAATCACAGTGGTACCTCAAAATCATGCCCACGTTACCTACAGATATTAAAAACAGTACAAGAAAAGACCGATTATGGATACTAAAAACAAAAACTATAGAAATCAACTAAATAAAAACAACAATAATACAAATAACCAAATAAAAATAATACAATGTAACGTAGACAAAGCATATAAAGCTCATTATGAATTCATACAATACATCACAGATAACGACTTTCAAATTGCTATAATTAACGAGCCATATGTTGGAAATTGCAACTTTGTTAAAAAAGTTAACAACTACCATGTATATCAAAACTATAGCAACAACAACAGAACCAAAGCTTGTATTCTTGTAAAACAAGATTTTGGTACTGTTACTGGATTTACAGAATTTTCAACCCCAAACCTTAACATCATTCAGATCAAAACTAATACTAGCAAATTTTACATTTCAAGCGTATATGTCGAACCAAACAATGACGAATCTAACACATTAAATAAACTGGAACATTTCTTACACAGTTTCCCAAGTTCTCAACACATAATCTGCGGCGACCTGAATGGGTGGCACCAGACATGGGGCTCCAAAAGGAATAATCAACGGGGACTTGAAATACATGACATAATTACAACAAACAACTTAGCCACAATCAACACTGGGACAATACCAACTTTCCAAACAACAACCCACGGCCAAGTGAGGGAATCAATTGTAGATCTCACAATAGTATCTGAAAACATAACTCAATACATAACCGACTGGAAAGTGGACTGCAATGCATGCTTGACTTCGGAGCATCAAGCAATCTCATTCAATCTGGATATACGTAAACAAAAAGTCATTAAAAATAAAAATACATCAACATTTAAGTATAACACAAAAAACACTGACTGGAAAGAATTCACTTCAAAATTACAAAATAAAATTGACAACTCCAATCTCAACACCATCGATATATCTAAACTAAACAAAACAGAAATTGATCAATTCATTGAACAGATAACTAGTATTATACAGAAAACTTGTAACGAAACCCTACCTAAAAGCAAAGGCTTTCCACAAAAACCTTTATGGTGGACAGAAGAATTGGAACAATTAAAGAAGAAAAATATACATATTCATCATAGACTACAACAACTAATCCGCAGCAAGAAACCTTTACATAATATCATCGAAGAGAAACAAAAAGCCAAAGAAGAATACAGTAATGCTATTCAAAAAGCCTCAAGTGACAACTTTAAGGAATTCTGCACATTACAAGGAAAAGACAATGTCTGGTCCTTAACTAATAAATTATTTAAATCTACCAATAAACAACAACCAACCAGCACATTACAAAAAGATAACGGTCAATATACAAAAGACACAATGGACACTGCTAACGAACTGCTTAAAAAATTCTATCCCGACGATGACCCAACAAATGATAACCCTGTACAGAAAATAATTAGACAAGATCAAAACGTAGACATAAATACGGATAATGATCAACTGTTTACCATTGATGAAGTGTTGGATACAATCAAAACTTTCAACCCTAATAAATCACCCGGTCATGACAACTTAACATCCGATATACTGCTTAAATTTATACAACTATACCCAGAACTAACTACCAACTTGCTTAATCAATGTCTAAACCTTGGTTATTTTCCAACAACTTGGAAAACAACAATTGTCAAACCAATACCTAAACCCAATAAAGATGATTACCTTAAAATCAGCTCTTTCAGACCAATTGGCTTATTAGATATCTTCGGCAAACTCCTAGAAAAATTGATAACAAACAGAATTACCTATCACCTTGACAGCAACAAACTGAGCAATAGCAAACAATATGGATTTAAAGCACAAACATCGACTACTACTGCACTCCTAGACGCCATAACTAAAATTAAAAATGCCAGAAATCGAAACCATCAAGTAATAGCCATATCACTCGACATCAAAGGCGCTTTTGACCACGCCTGGTGGCCCGTCTTACTTAAGCGACTTAGAGAAATGGAATGCCCTAAAAACCTATATAACATCTTACACAGCTATCTCGATAATAGAACAGTAAAGATAAACTACGCTGATATTGAAGCAACCAAAAAACAAACTCGCGGATGTGTTCAGGGTTCGGTTTTAGGACCGACCTGCTGGAACATTATCATGGACGAAGTCCTTAACAAAAACTACCCAAATGACTGCCACATTCAAGCATATGCCGATGACCTTCTTCTAATTATCAGCGCTAAAACCACCCAAGAGTTAGAGCAGATCGCGCACATAGCATTGAAAATCATTAACAATTGGAGCATCAGAGCAAAATTAGAAATCGCACCCGAAAAAACACAAATCATAGCATTTACAAATAAAGCTCAAAACGTAAATATAAAAATCAACAATTTAAAATTAAATACTGTTAAAGAGATAAAATACTTGGGAATTATTATAGACAGCAACCTTAAATTCATTAAACACACTAATTACGTTATTAACAAAGCTCATAATATTAATAAAAAACTAAGCATATTTATAAGACCCACTTGGGGCATTCAATCAGCTAATGTAAAAATACTTTATCAAATGGTTATTCAGCCTATCATCACTTACGCTGCTGAAGTCTGGGCACCCTCAGCCCTGAAATACAAATCTGTTCGCAACAAGCTCCTATCACTTCAGCGACAATTTGCAATAAAAATCATCAGAGGCTTTCGTACAATCCCAACTACTACTTCAATAGCTCTTGCACAACTAACACCTTTAGACCTAAAACTTAAAGAAGTAGCTGAAATTGAACAATCTAAAACTACAGGACAAACACCTTTTCTACCAGATGACATAACATACCACAAACGCATACACCCATCACAACTCTTACACCCAGCTGACAGACTCTCCATACAATTTGAAAGCACAACTACAAACGAGGATATAGAAAAACTTACAACCAAAAATACTTATAAAATATTCACTGATGGAAGCAAACACGACGAACTCGTTGGAGCAGCCTTTGTCGTTATAACACCTGAAAATAAAATAATTACCGAAAAACTAAAGCTCCATAACTCGTGTACTGTCTTTCAAGCTGAAGCACTTGCCATACGCGAGGCCTGCGCTTGGAGTCTCAAAAACAACGTCAAAGACACAATATTATTCTCTGACTCACTTTCAGCTCTTTTAGAACTCCAAAACCGTAATTCTACAAACTCTATAATAGCCCAAACACACAAAACCATCTTTCAGATTTTAAAATCAAACAATATAAGATTTAGCTGGATAAAAGCACATACAGGACTACATGGCAACGAACTAGCCGATGAAGCTGCAAAAGCTGCAGCTTCACTGGAAAAATCACTTGATTTTAACAAATATCCTTTATCGTACCACAAGAGAATGATGAAACAACAAATTAACATCGAAGCTAACAACCGATATGTTAACTCCGCCACGGGCCTGCATACCAAGGGGCTACTACCTGATATCGAAACTCTGACTGAGGTGCTGGAGATGATACCCACAGGCTTCACTACAACCCAAATATACACAAATCACGGATATCATCTTCAGTACCTCCATAGATTTAAAATCAAAAGCACCAACAAATGCCCGTGTGACGATAACACGGTACAAGACCTAGATCACCTACTGAAACATTGTCCAAAATACAATATCCCAAGATTAAAATACATACAAACTTTTCACTTCACTAATAAACATAACATAGATCCTTATAACCTACAAAACATTATTAAAAAAGAAACCACAATCGATGCCTATAAAATTTTCATCCAAAATATAATTAACACACTTAAAGATTTCAATAAAGATATAATATAATTCTAAAAAGCACAATCATAAAAAACCAACAGTTAATGTCTGCTCGTAATCCATAAGCGAGAGACTTGCTGTCTCCAATATATGGATACCAAAAAAAAAAAAAAAAAAACCTAACCTAACCTAACCTAACCTAACCTAACCTAACCAGTCTGCTCCCGACCTCCGTAGAGAGCAGACGTGACCGGTCGCAGGTGGTCGCAGGTGGTCGCAGGTGGTCGCAGGTGGTCGCACCAGTCGAGGTGCTTGGTCGCGGGTGGTCGCACCAGGTCACCGGTCGCGGGTGGTCGCGGGTGGTCGCACCTGGTCGCGGGTGGTCGCACCTGGTCGCGGGTGGTCGCACCTGGTCGCAGGTCGCGGGTGGTCGCAGGTGGTCGCAGGTGGTCGCGGGTGGCATCTGGGCGGGCGCCGCCTTTGCCGGGTGGGCGCCGCCGTTGCTGGGCGAGCACCGCCTTCCTTGGGCCACAGCATCCGCTGACGGGCTGCTCCTGGATTGACACCGACGCCGCCGAGTGGGCGCCGCCTTCGCTGCTCTCAATGACTGAGGTCTGAGTGGACTGCTCTCTGATGAAACCACTGGCCCAAGATGTGCTTTACTAACTCTTGAGAAGCCACTTTGAACTATATGTGTTAAACTTGTGTGAAGTGACAACTACTCCCGTGTGCAAAGTGATAGTGCTGGTGTTTGTGCGTGTGCTGAATTGGATGCACCCCCTACTACAGTAAGTTTATTGACATTTGCACACATCTAAACAACAACCTAAACATTGACTAAATTAACGATGAACTCTGTGAAAAACGACATGGTGGACAATAATTCTAGCTCGGCATTAGCGCCGAACTCCCCTCTAGCCGAGACACACAACCCGACAACTAAACTGATTTCTAGAATAAAGACTTATATTGATACGCACACCACCGACATAGAAGCCATCCTTAAATCAAAACCTTCCCTCACTAGAGGCGGCAAAAAAGGTATCATTGATAACTGCACTTCACTCCGTGACATGATCAACGCGTTCCTTGGAGAATCACAAACCTCACAGCATGACCCAACTCACGCACATTCACATGCTGCTGGCACCTTGAACACCAACACTGAAGAGGCGCAGTCAGTTAAAGAAACCATCAGTGAAAGCATCCTTTCTGCTAAAGATAACATCTGCAAGGAAATCCGCGAGGAAATTCGTAATGAAATATCTAACCTCAGACTATATATACACGAAACCATTGAGACGGCCACCACCAACATCCCCTCAGCCAGCGCCCATCTTGTGGCTGCACAAGTACCTAAACTTCATCAACTGACAGAACCCGCACCCTCAACTCAACAACAAAAACCCAACGACAACTATTCGCAGAACACCACTTACTCAGCAGCACTGGGCCGACGTCCTCCCCAGCGGCATATGGAACCCTCTCAACCAGACAACACTAGGCTGAATAAAACCACCATCAAGCCAGCTCTCATTCTATCATATGCAAGGCACGAAGATGACGATGATGATCCTGAGGAGATAGCTAAACACGTGAACGATTCCCTCAAAGAATTCGGAAATCTGCTACAGTTCGACCGCCTTGGTTTTTCACCCGCCCAGGTGACACCCCTTTCCAAGAACAAAATTCGAGTCACATTTGATCAAGAAGAACAACGAGACAAAATCTTGGAAATTATTAGCAACCAATTAGACAAAACCAAGAAGATTACGGCGGTTGAGAAAGCAAAATACCTTAAACCCATGGTAATCCTCAAAGGCATTCCCCAACACATCCCACGGAATGAGCTCGTAAATCTCATCCGTAAGCACAACCCATCCATCGCTGATAAGATCTCCAGTGAAGAAGACATCCGCCCTAAACTCGTGCGCAAAAACAGGAACCCAAGGCTGTACAACATGGTTTTCATTGTTTCCCCACATGTCTTCCACGAAATACTCCACATTAAGAAAATCAACATTGTGTATACACGAGTGCACGCGGATGAATTCTCTCCATTTATCCAGTGTTTTAGATGCCAGGACTACGGACATACGCAGAAACAATGTAGTTCCCCAGATCCCTGTTGCGCCCACTGCTCAGGTGATGATCACTCTATAGAGAACTGTCCGGACAAAGATAACCCCTCTAAAGCCACGTGTTTTAGCTGCCATTACTACTCCCTTGCCGATGGCTCTACGGACACTAATCACCGATCAAACTCCCCTTTGTGCCCACGGCTTATAATGATGAAGAACCGCATCCACAGTCGGATTGACTACGGCTTCTAATAACATGTATATTATTTAAAAACTCGAAACACTTCTCTTATCTTTTGTCCATATGTATGTTCAATTCATGTTTTAATAGACGGTCATTGGCCCTCACCCTCTGACCCTTATGACCCTTGCGTGACCCGACCTGCAGAGGCCGGGCGCGGGTCGCGGCTGACCGCGGGCACCGTCTTCTGCAAATATGTGTGCCGGTCGCGGGTGGTCGCGGGTCGCGCCTGGTCGCGGGTGGTCGCGGGTGGTCGCGGGTGGTCGCGGGTGGTCGCGGGTGGTCGCAGGTCGCACCCGGTCGCACCTGGTCGCAGGTGGTCGCGGGTCGCACCTGGTCGCGGGTGGTCGCGGGTGGTCGCGGGTCGCACCGGGTCGCACCTGGTCGCAGGTCGCGCCTGGTCGCGGGTGGTCGCGGGTGGTCGCGGGTGGTCGCGGGTGGTCGCGGGTGGTCGCACCTGGTCGCGGGTGGTCGCGGGTGGTCGCGGGTGGTCGCGGGTGGTCGCGGGTGGTCGCGGGTGGTCGCGGGTGATGGCCAATGACCCTATTATCTTTGTTGTATTTTATTGTATTTAATTAAGACTATTTGTATGGGTGAGGGGTGAAAAAGAGCTCCACAAAAAAAAAAAAAAAAAAACATATATATATATTATAGTACTATAGTATGGAAAAGAACTTCACATACTACCACGCCCTCACCCAAGGTTTAAACTTTACTGCACATTTTACTTTGTATTATATTGTGTTGTATCATATTTTGTATTGTATTTTATATTGTATTACTATGTTTGTCTCCACAGATTAAGGTTGTTGCTGGGACCCCCCGCCCATTGTCATGCCTAACACCCCGCCTCTCGGGTTAGGCATGCCGCCGAGGGCAATCCACATGTGCCCATTTGGCACTCTCAGCCCTGCTATATCTACTTTGCCCTGGCGGCACTTGTCACTCTCTTTTACTGGGGCTTCGTTTGTAAAGGGGGGCACCACGACGTTGCCACCCCTGGGGAGGGAACCGGCCCACTACGGGCCCAACGCGCATGGATTAGGGGGCGGCGGATCCCAGCAGCAACCTACTTTTCGTCAAAATGAGTTTTATTTCTACTCCATCTATCCCAACTCTTCCTTTCTTTCCTCTATCCTCTTACTTTTTGTATCCTTCTATCCTTCTCTTTCTCTCTACCTCTTTTCCTTGCCCCGGCGCGGCATCGGAGGGCAACAAGCCTCACCATGGGATGAGCCCGATGGTGCCGCACCAATTTGTCCAATTTTTGCATCCGATAATCCCTATATCACAGGCCTCTCCTTTTAGTCATCCCACTTTGGGACCCCTTATCCTTTAACCAATAGTTGAAAAAAAAAAAAAAAAAAAAAAAAACCTAACCTAACCTAACCTAACCTAACCTAACCTAACCTAACCTAACCTAACCTAACCTTTTTTTTTTTTTTTTTTCGAGGGGACCTCGGGTTACCGACTTCTTGGCCGCTGAGATTGCGACCAAGCGAGTTCGGAGCTCTCCTCCGCACGCATCAGACAAGTCAAAGCCCGTCGGATGCGCACGGAGGCATATCCGCTAAAACCCCCCGCTGTGACCTCACAGCCGGTTTGCGGCAGGGTGGGGTCCTTCTTGGGAAGCAACCACCCCTGCCCCGGTCGGCCCCGGAAAATCCCGGGGCCTCCACCACGCGGAAGGCGTCACGTCACAGTGCAACGCCCCCCCAGACGGAAGAAGCTGTGCAATGCGGGCTCAGGCATCTCGAGCCGTCACCCGCTGCCTCAGCCGTCTGTACACCAATGGGGGAACAAAAGGCCCCCCCTATTTGACACCGCCACTGTCGCCGCAATCGCGATGGCGCTTCTCCTTAGAGAGGCGCGTGGAGCGGCGAGGCTGCTTTTGCTTTGGGGACTCTGTCTCCACGGTCCCCTCGCTGCGCTCGCTGTGAGACGAACGGCTCCTCTCTGTGTCATGCCTCTGGCGCTCGGGGCTTTTACCCCTACTCGCCGCGGGATCATTCCTTATATTGGGTTGTTTGCCCTTTGTCGTCGGTGGGTCACAGACTCGACTGCCCATGACGTGTTCGGCAGGCCGATCACTTTCAGCGCACACTTGGCACCTGGGCTTCTCCTTGCAGACCGCTGCCATGTGGCCCGGTCGTCCGCATCTGAAGCAGAGGCCGCTTCGGTCCTTTTCTGATGGGCATAGCGGCTTTGTGTGCCCCACCCCCATACACCTGTAGCAGCGCAATGGGGAAGGGGCGAGAAGTTTTGCGCGGGCAATACTCCAGCCAACGCGAATTCTGCCATCGTCTTGACAAATCTTTTGTGCAACGTCAATCGTGCATCTGAAGCGCACATATTTCATACCCTCTGATCCATTCATTATGTCGTTAATCTTTAGTTTGGAAGCTGGACAACCTGTTTTGGCTGTTATCTCTGCAACCACCTCTTCTTTTGAAATTGTGTCGTCCAAGTCGGAAATTTGCACGCCCACAAGCCTTTCCGGACGTCTTACATCCGCAACTCCCTTCAAAACTTCCCGGAGCTTCCCAGCAAGTATGTCTGCTTTCGTACCATCCGGGTCCTGCACCTGTAGCACTTGTGCACCCGTCTGGGATTTCTTCATGACAACTCCTTCCTCAATTCCAGCATCTGCGAGAGAGACTTCGGCTCTGACTTTCGCCATTATTCCAGCATACGTCATTCCTCCCGTTAGTGCTTCCGGCAGCAAGGTCAGCACCACCGCTGAGGTGCCGGAAGGGGGCAGTTTGGGTCGGCCTCTAGGGTTGGGCTTCTTCGTAGTCTTTGAGTTTGACTCTACGGTCTGCTTCGGCATTGCAGGAGATTTTTCCTGTCTTCGTTTCTTTCGCCCGAGGACCTTATTCCAGCCATCCGCAGGAGAGATCGTAGGGGCTTCAACACGCGTCTGGGTAGGAGCTGATTCCATTGTTAGGTTTTGCGCAGCTTGTCGGCTGTTGTTCCGACCCTCCAAAGCTTTCAGCCGCTCGTCTAGCATCTTCGTCATGGAGGTGAGCATGGAAGCCTCCCTGATTTCCATCATCTTTGTAAAAGCGTCGAGATCAAAAGGACTTTGAGGTGGGAGTGGAGGAGGGATACTCGCTTTTACCCTCAACTCTATTGTCTCTTTCTCCAAGGTACTGTATTTTTCGGCTAGTTCTTTGTTTTCCTCCTTGAGTTTGGAATTTTCATCGCGAAACGTGATATATCCCTCTTCCAGCTCATTATAGTCTTCATCCCTGATCTTAACGATTTCGGTCACAGCTACCTCAATTTCGTGCAGACCCTGCATTACTACGCCATGCTCTGTCTTATCGACGGCTTTCACACGTTGCGACCACTTTGCAAAGGCTGCACAGGTCTCAAGGATCGTCTCTTTTAAGTCAATGACCTTTTGTTCAACAGGAGAGATTCCAATCTCCATCTCATCCGAGTTTTCACTGCGGTCAGTCTCGTCCGGGCACGCTGCTTTATCAGCATCCCTAATCTGTCTCCAAACAGAATCCTCTCTAGTTTTGGCACTGTTTCCACGACTCTGTGCTTTGTCTTCTTGTTTTTTGTTTGATTTATTAACACTCATACTTATTCCCACGATCATGGGGGAACGTCTGGTCAACTCAGGCAGAGACCCCTGTACCTGAGCAAGCAAGGGTTATCGAAACAGGGGTGTTGCTAGTCCCCTGCTCCGTTGTCGCGTGATGACTGCACTCCCTGCAGCCATTCACCCTCTCGCCGCACGACAACAAGCTTAGGGTTGGGGATTTTTAGAGAGGTTTTCTCCTCGCGGGGACACCCAATTAAGGGCAGCCCCACCGGCCCTAAGACGTGACTAGGTCACCGGTTTGGCCGACAGTTGGCAAAAATGCCCGTCCGCCGATTACGTATAACCGCAACCGGACGAACCCGCCGCCCACGCTCGCACCGCCGCTTCCCGGAATCTCCAGGGCGCCGGCCGAGCCCGAACCACGTCGCCACTGCCCAGAATACGTCTGGGACGCCGACCCGGAGCCTACAACATCCGCTGAAAGCGAGACAGGACCTCTTGCGGTCCCCGCCAGGTAATTTTTTCTGAGGTTGTCTTCCTCGCGGCCCCCATCCGTTGAGATGGCGGCCCTCGGTCCCGCACCACGTACGGAGTAACGAGTTAGACAGCACCAGGGCAGAACTGGGGCTGTCTCCAACTGCCAGACCATTAGCCGTCACCGTATCAAAAACGGTGACGCCCAGGGTGCACCACGTGGAGGTTGTCTGGCGTGGCACCCCAACCTAACCTAACCTAACCTAACCTAACCTAACCTAACCTAACCTAACCTAACCTAACCTTTTTTTTTTTTTTTTTTTTTTTTTTTTTTTTTTTTTTTTTTTTTTTTTTTTACGATGGGAAATGCTTTTCGCATGCCCCGCGTTTTGGGATACGCGAGGATATGTCGGACTCTCCGCGGCTCCTGGGGACAGACAGAATGCCCCTCAGAAAGTGCAATGCCGCGGCCTACCGACTAAAACCCACCGATGCCCCTCACATACGCCTTGGCGCGAGCACCTCCATCACCGCCGCATCCTCCTCGTCCTCAGACGAAGAGGCCACGCCGGGGAGGGAGGCGTCACTGCCTGACAAGGTCATGGGAACTCGCGAGAACACATCCACGACCTCGTCGGCGACTGCTCGCCTATGGCGAGCCCCACTCACCCCCCCAAAATGGGAGGGCCGGTAATCCCCCGGGGCATCCAGGGGATCAGCGACTGGCGGCAACCTGTGCAGTGCAGGGCCCGGGCTTCCCAGGCCTGGACCCCGCTGGTTGCCGTCAGGAGGAAGTAGGCGGGCGTACGTCCGCCTCCTCCGCCCCAACCTTCGGCGGCGGCAGGGAGCAGCCTCGGGATCCTCTTCCCGGGCTCTCTCCGCGTCCTCCTTCTGCGTCATGACGTCTACGCAGAAGGAGTTTACCGCGTCCCACATTTCTTCTCCCTCCAACATGATGCAGACTACGTTTTGGAGGGAGAGATCGTCACCTATGACGGCGGTCAACTCCTGGCGCCGCGAAGAAAAACCCGGGCACACCTCCAGGGTGTGCTGTGCTGTATCCTCCGCCGCATCGCAATGGTGGCACTCGGGGGTCGGCTCCCTACCGATGCGGTGCAGGTAGCGGCCGAAAGAACCGTGGCCGGTGAGAATCTGCACCAAGTGGTAGGAGAGCGACCCGTGGTGCCGGTCCGCCCACGTGGTGAGAAAGGGGTGCATGGCCTCCAAGGTCCTGGACAAAGTACCAGAGACCGAGGTCGAACCCCTTTGCTCTTCGAGCTCCTCAAACCACACGCGGAACGCCTCGATTGTAGCCTCCTCCAAGGCGGAGGCCCTCTCCCTCGGCGCCAGGCGCCGGTCGTCCGCCCTTGCATCCACTCTGACGCGGTAGGCGGCCGCCAGGACGTGGGCTGAAATCTCCCACGGGGGAGTACCCGCGAGTACACACGCTGCAGTGTGGGACACAGACCGGTAAGCACGTAGTGCTCTCAGAGCCATGGCGCGCTGCGCCCTATGAAGAGACGCAATGGCCCGGGGGCCGAGAGCGTCCGCCCACACCGGGGCGCCGTACAGCGCCATGCTGCGCACTATGCCTGCATAGAGGCGTCGAACTGAAGCGCTCGGGCCCCCAACATTTGGGAGAAGACGCCCGAGCGCATCGGCAGCACCCAAAAGGCGGGGTTCGAGGCGACGAAAATGCTCGTCGAACCCCCACCGCCCGTCTATCACCAAGCCTAAATATTTTAGGTGACGCGACAGTGTCACCTTCACGCCAGCCACCATTATCTCTTGGCCGGGTGGCGCTCCCCTGCGAGGTCCATGAAATAGAAGGGCCTCGGTCTTGTGCAGGGCCACCTTCAGACCCAGCGCTTCGATACGCCTCACGACCAAAGTGGTGTAGATCGAGGCCAACCTAAGGGTCTCCTCTAAGTCCCCCCCTCTCGCAGTGACGAGTGTGTCGTCTGCGTAGCAGAAAAGTTTTACACGCGGGGGGAGGGCGGCACGAAGGACCCAGTCGTACCCGACGTTCCATAAGAGGGGCCCCAGAACGGAGCCCTGTGGAACGCCGCAGGACATGGGGTGGCGATTGGCCACACCACTCTGGCCAGTGAACACGATGTCCCTTCCCTCTAGGTAGCAGCCGATGATGCGCAGCAAATATTGGGGCACCCCGTGATACCGAAGCGCCTCTAGAATAATACGAAAGGGGAGAGTGTTGAAGGCGTTTGCGATGTCTAATGACACCGCCAGCACGCTCTCCCCTCTACCAGTGGCGTCCTCTACCAGCTCCCTCAGTCCCGTGAGCGCGTCCATAGTGGAGCGCCCCACACGGAACCCAAATTGGTTCTGGGACAAATTTGGCCCCACTTCAGAAAGATGTTGGACGAGGCGGAGGGCGACAAGCCTCTCGAATACCTTGCCAACCTCATCCAACAACACGATCGGTCGATAGCCAGACGGGTCATCCGCGGGTCGGTTCTCCTTACGCAGGAGGCACAGAATGCCGTCCTTCCAGACCTTCGGGAACTGCCCGGTGCGAAGACACGCATCGAACAGTTCGCGAAGGCGATCCCCAAGATGGCGCAGGGAGAGACCTAAGACTTTGCCCGGGACCCCGTCGGGACCAGGAGCGGTCCGTTTCCCTTTCAGTCGTGCGGTCGCCGCCCGAAACTCCTCCTCATCGACAGCAGGAGGGTCGCCCTCAGTAGAGACCACGCTCGCCACAGGCGGTGGAGCCATGCTTGGCGGGGAGTGACCGTCAGACGATGGGAAGAGTTCCCGGACCACGGAACACAGAAGTTCGGGGTTCATGGTCTCGGTCAAGGGGGTGCCGCGCGCCCGCAACTGGTTGCGAGCAGATTTGTAAGGGCGCCCCCATGGATCTTGGTTGAGGCCCTGCAACATTTCTTCCCTTGCCTCCTCTTTAGAGCGAGCGATGGCCACCTGCAGGGCTATCTGGGCCTCCCTGTATTGACTATATAGGCCCTCCTCCACCCGCGGGTCCCGAACACGCCGCCTGCGGTAGCGTGTGTAGGAGCGACGGGCAGGAGTGCAGGCCGTCCTGAGGTCCGCCACGTGTTGGGACCACCAGTACACCGCCCGACGATCCTTGGGAGGGCGTGATCGAGGCATAGAAGCCCTGCACACCTCCGTGAGAGCTTCCTTGAAGTGGGTGGCTCTCTCATTGACGTTGAGACTATTCATGGGCGGCAGACACCAGCTCTGGACTATGGCGGCCTCCTCTGCCATCTCTCTGTCCAAACGGTTGAGCGCCCAGCGGGGGGCGCGATCTCTCTGAGGGTCCTGGGAAGGCGGGGAGCGTTCTGTGGGAATCTCGAATCGGATGTAGCGATGATTTGAGAGATTCTCCACCTGCGTTATCACCCGCCATTCCTGGATCCGGCGTGCGAGGGCGGGACTAGCAAAAGAAACGTCCACAATAGACCCGCCCTGACGATGTACGCACGTATGGGTATTCCCCCTGTTTAGTAGGGAGAGACCAGAGGCGGCGGCCCAAAGCTCCACGGCCTCACCGCGCGCATCGGTGGAGGGATTGCCCCAGACCACTGACTTGGCGTTCAGGTCCCCCATGAGGAGAACCTGACGCGGAGCTGCGCGACGGACTGCGCTTCCAACCGATACGAGGTACGCCTCGAAATCAACAAGCGGCCTGTTAGGGGAGAAGTATGTCCCTATCAGAGTGATACCCTCCCAGGCGGCCACCACGAACCCGGGGCCCCTTTCCACCACAGAGAGGGGCGTGAAGCCAGGCGCTGAACGTACAATGATAGCTACGAGACCATCCCGATCACCAACCCAATTGGGTCGGTCGGCGACAAAGTATGGCTCCGCAGCGACGGCCACATCAATGGACCATTCCGCCAGGGCTTGCAGCAGCAGGTCTTGGGCTCTGGTGGCGTGGTTTAAGTTACACTGGAGGAAGCTAAATGGACGTCTTGGATCCATTAAGATTAAGATTCCATAGCCTCCTCCAGCCCAGCTACACTGGGTGTACCATCATTGGGGGGCCTTGGCTTGGACGCCAGGATCTTCCCCCTCGTCTGGGGGGGATTGCATTTCCTCCCCCCCATGACATGCCCTGCCGGTTTTTTGTCGGTTGAACAAACGGCACAATGTGGCTCCACGCTGCAAGTGGATTGTTGGTGGCCGATTTTTCCACAACGGAAACAAAGCCCGCTCCTATCGATTGAGGAGGGGCAGCACTGTTTAGAGTGTCCCGTTCCAAAGCACTTGAAGCAGCGCATGGGCCGGGCCACCAATACCGTCACACTTGCCGAGCTAAAGCCGATGAGAAGGCGTCCGACGCTGATTTTCTTGGCCGCGGCGATTGGGCACTTGATTAGTGCCGAACCAGAGCCACCAGGACCAGTCCGGATTTCTCCAACCTTGACCTGGTCCTGTTGGCATTCGCCTTTCCTGGCAATCATCGCTATCAGTTCCTCCTTCGATATAGAGTCGTCCAGGCCTGAGACTCGGAGGTCTGCGCACTTGACCGGCTGGACGACTTTTGCCACGTCTGACAGCGTCTCCCGCAGCTTGCCGGCAAGGATGCCCGCTTTTTCCGCAGACTGGGTGCCGTAGACCTCTATGATACGGGCCCCCGTGGCCGTGCGTCGACACCTCAGTCTGCCAAGCTCCAGCTCATCAAAGTTATGGGCCGTTCGGGCTCTGCCTAGGGCCTCACCGTAGGTCATCCCTTTCTCGACCGCTGCATCGTCAAGTGTGACGACCACAGCGGCAGATTTTGGAGAAATCAGCTTGGGCTTTTTGGCCGACTTGGTGGGCTGAGTTTTGGCTGGGGCGCCTTGGCGCGCCGGCTTTGCTTTCGCCGCTTCGGAGTAAGTGGGCTTCCTCGCCACCGCTGCCTCCTCTGCAGGGGCGCCTCCGCCCTTCCTTCTCCTCTGCCTCTTCTTATTCGTGACAGGGTTCCAATCATTCTCCACTGGTACTGGGGGATCCTTCGTCGCTGGAGAGGACGCCTCTTTCCCGGACGTGGGTGCAGATGGTGGCACCGGCGGACTCTTCTTTGAAGGTTTGTCGGGTTTGGTGTCACCGGCAGCCTTGCCCTTCGCTTTTACCTGTCGAGCCAGCGGTGCATCGCTCTTGGAGGTGCCCGCAGCCTGCTCTGGTTGGGCAGGCTGGTTTTTCTTGTCAGCGGCGAGTGGCGGACGGTATCGCTTCTCGGGGAGAAGGCGCTCCTGCAGGCCTTCAAACCGGGCCTCCAGCATCATGCCCACTGCCCGCATAATCCGGGCCTCGAAGCCTTGCAAGCCGAGCTCGGCCTCGCTCACATCTGGTCCAACTGCCGTGCCAGAACCGGCGGTAGTTGGACGCAACGGCACAGGGGGAGCTGGTGCAGAAGGAGTAGGTGGAGTTACCTCAACCACCATCTCAACCTCCTCACAGCTCATGAATGGACTCGTGCGACTCTTCCTCTTGAGGGATTTTAGCTCCCTTGTCAGGTCGGAGACACTTTGCCGGAGTTCAGCAAGCTCCTTGCTCATGGCTGTGTTCTCCGCCTTGAGCGCCCTCATGTCATCCGAGATGGACCTCTGGGCCATCTCTTCAAAGCAGTCCTGGATGGACTGGGCTGCCTTTTTCAGGGCTTTTTGGAAAGGCCCACTGAGGTGCGACGACTTCTTTGCTACCTCATTTATCACCCCGCAATCTGCCTTTATCACCTCCTCGATATCAAGGGAGGTTTTAGGGGCAGGAGCTGTCCATGATGCGCTGGAGTCCGTCCTGCTTTCCATATATTTGGACCGTGTCTCGTAGGCCCGCTTCTCTGCTTCGGCGATCTCGCGGTCGAGGCGGACCTGTTGTTCCTCTCGCTCAGCCTTTGCCAGCTCCTGCTTGGCTTTGGCGAGCCCAACATACTCCCCGGTCGTAGGGGGGCGTCCGCGCCCATGCCCTTTCCCTTTTTTCGGTGCGACATCCGCAGGGGTGTCGGTATCCGACTCAGAACTATGCTCGTCTGAGCCCTTCTTTTTCTTTTTCTTCCTTTGGCGTCGCGGGTTTTTGGACGCGGCGTCAGAAGCACTCTCCGATACAAACACTGAATCCGTCATTGATATAACGGACTGGGCCGATTTTGATGACGAGTCAGACTCAACAATCTGTCGCTTCCGCGATTGAGTTGACCTTGTGGAAGCTGCCGAGCCAGAACGCGACCGCGTGGCTCTAGGCGCCTCCCCGGCGCTCTCATATTTGACCTCCTTCGGTTGGCCCTGAGAAGGGCCTTTGGTTTGGCCCTGAGAAGGGCCTTTGATTTGGCCCTGAGAAGGGCCTTTGGGTTGGCCCTGAGAAGGGCCTTTGGGTAGGCCCTGAAAAGGGCCTTTTTCTAAAACCACCAAACACGCCTCGGTAACAGATTTCACACCAGGGGTCCCGGATTTCCCCTGGCGCCGGTGGCCTACCGGAGCGTATTGGCCGCTAGTGGCTGATTTCACACACTGGGTACCAGCTTCCTCAGTGCGCCCGGCGTCAACGGGAGGGCATGACATAACGCGATCCAAATTATTTGACATTTTCATACGAAGTCCCTCTTCCGGGCGAGGGAACCCTACCTGGCCTCGTCAAGTGATTTTTGAAAAGGTTTACTCCTTGTGGCCCCCACCCCGAAGGATGGCGGCCCCCGGCCACGCACCATGTGCAGGGTAACGGGTTGGCCGACTGTGGCACGGAGTTCATACCACAACCGCCCCGTCCGTGAACGGACACACCACGACAGGCGTTACTGCCTCCACCAAGCTCGTCTCGACTGCCGCTGCCCAGGCTCCCCGGGACGCCAGCCGAGACAATCGACAGGCGCAAGCGCCACAAGGACCTCAGAAGGGTCACCAGGTGAAAGCTCTACCCCTTCTTAATTACAAGAAGGAGAGGTTTCGACACAGACCGCGACAGCGGTTCGCCACATGAAGTGGCCATACTACGCCCCCCTCTACGGGGGCCACTTGTCAGACCATTAGCCGTCGGCGAGCATGGATTCCGCTCAAGCCGACGTTGCCCAGGGTGCACCACGGGGAGGTTGTCTGACCTAGCACCCCAACCTAACCTAACCTAACCTAACCTAACCTAACCTAACCTTTTTTTTTTTTTTTTTTTTTTTTTACGATAGGAAACTGCATTACGCACTTCCCGGCATCGGGCCAATGCCGGGGGTATGTGGGACTCACCATGGAAGCCGTCGCGTGACTTTGCGACGGCACCACTTTCCGCCCAGCCGATCCCCCACCCAGCCCCTAGTGGGCTCGATGGGGGGCCGGAGGGGGGGCATACCCACTAAAAACCTATCGGTGTGCCCTCTCTTACCGGTTTTCGGCGGCATGGGATCCTTGTGGGATTCTACCTGTGCCGCCCCGGCCGGCCCGGTTACCCGGGCTTACTCTGGCGTTCAGAAGGCGTCCTGCACACATCGGACTGCCTCCTCATACGTGGGACTATGTGCAATGCGGGGTACGGGCGCCCAACCCATCCCCGCTAGCCCCGTTGAAGTGGAAGATGACGGGCGAATCGCCGCCGTCGTCCTCCTGGACGTCTGCGCCTGCGCGGATCCGCCTGGGCATTGCCCTCGCGGTGCCGCTCAGCAGCCTCCTTTTGCGTCATAACTGCTTCGCAAAAGGACACTACGGACTCCCAGGCCCTGTTACTGTCCAGCATAGCTTCCACCACGCTTGGCAGCGAGAGGTCCGGGCCCACCACGGCCTCGAGGTCATGCCGCTGTCGACTCCAGGCTGCACACACCTCCAGGGTGTGCTGCGCCGAATCCTGAGCAGCGCCACACTCGTGGCACATGGGGTTTGGCTCTCTTTGAATTCGGTGCAGGTAATCACCGAAACAACCATGTCCGGTCAATACCTGCACCAATCTGTACGTTAACGCTCCGTGTCGTCGCGTCGTCCACTCATGCAGTACTGGGCGGATTGCCTCGATGGTGCGCCGGCCGTATCTTTCGGTTTCGAGGTTTATCTTCCAGCGCTCCAACACGGCGTCATACGCCTCTCGCCGAATCCTCTCCACCTCTTCGAGCGTTGGTCGCTCTCCGCGAGCCCTTTGCTCCGCTCTATATTTGTATACTTCGGCTAGCACCTCTGCCTCTAGTTCCCAAGGCGGAGAGCCTGCCAACACCAAAGCTGCCGAACCCGCAACCGTTCTATAGGCCCTAATGGCCCTTACTGCCATAGTTCTCTGCGGCTTCCTTAGGAGCCCACGTAACTTAACGTTCAGAGCCCTGACCCACACCGGCGCCCCGTAAAGCGCCATGCTCCGAACAACCGTCACATATAGGCTGCGACAAGTCTCTCCCGGACCACCAACGTTGGGAAGTAGTCGACCGAGTGCCAGTGCCGTAGCATTAAGCCGCGACGCCATCCCCTTGAAATGTTGGAGGAAACTCCAGCGGCCGTCAAGTGTGAGGCCCAGATATTTAATCGTGGGCGTCACATCTACCCGAACACCATCTACAACAATGTGCGCGCCTGGCGGTGGTCCACCCCGCGGTCCATGAAACAGGATAGCCTGGGTCTTCTGGAGCGCCACTTTTAACCCTAGCAACTTTATTCTCTTCACCACCAGGGTCGCCCCAACAGTTGCCAACCGAGCAGCCTCCGCATAGCTGCTGCCCCGTGCTGTTACGATTGTATCGTCGGCGTAACATATGAGACTCATACGGGGCAGCAGGATGCATCGCAGCAACCAGTTATACCCTAGGTTCCACAGAAGCGGCCCCAAAACCGACCCCTGTGGAACCCCACAACCTATCTCATGGGAATGCATTCTCCCATCTGGCCCCACATATTTCACCCGCCGATCCATAAGATAACTTTGCACCACTCTTTGGAGATACAAAGGTATCCTATGGTATTTTAAACCTTCAAGGATACATTCGAACGGAATCGAGTTAAAAGCATTGGCGATGTCTAGAGACACCGCCAATACCCTCTCTCCCCTTGCCACTGCCCGATCGCTAATCTTCTTCAGCTCGTGCACTGCATCCATTGTGGATCGCCCAGCTCGAAACCCATACTGGCGTTCCGACAAATCTGGTCCCGATGTCGACAGATGCTTATTAATCCGGTCTGCCAACACGCGCTCGAATAGCTTAGCTGTCTCATCAAGTAGCACTACCGGTCTCAAAGCTGACGGTGAGTCCGGAGGTCGTCCTTCTTTTTGTAGGAGACATAACTTTCCTTCCTTCCACGAGGTCGGGAATCTTCCGGATTCTAGGCATGCAGTGAACAAGCTGCGAAGCCGATCCCCCAAGTGTTTAGATGCCAAAACCAGGACGCATCCAGGCACTCCATCAGGGCCCGGGGCCTTCTTCGTGCCTCGGAGACGATCGACCGCTGCATCGAACTCTCCCTCCGTAACTGGCGGGACGACCTCTACTACTTCCGGCTCTCTAGACGGATGCACCATCACAGGGGGTGTGAACGGTATCCTCCTCGGAAACAATGTCGATACAACCTCCTCTAAAAACTCAGGCTGGTAACTTTCCGTTGGGGGAGCCCCCTGGCGCATCTTATTTCGCACCGTCAGATAGGGTCTTCCCCAGGGATCCCGATCTAGCTGCTCGAGGAACTCCTGTCTTGCCCTAAGCTTAGCGTCCGCCACAGCTATTTCAAGCGCTTTTTTGGCCTCTTTAAACGAGTCGTGCAGAAGCTGCTCTATTTCCACCGAGTGCCCTCGTCTACGGCGGCATCTGGTATATGCCCGCCTGGCTTCACCACAGGTATCACGCAGAGCAGCGATCTCAGCAGACCACCAATATACGGCTTCCTTATCAGGGGGAGGGCCCAACGAACGCGGCATTGCAGAATCACATATAGCCGTAAGGTCTTCTTTCATCTTGACAGCTCGTTCGTCTACATTTCCATGCTGGTCAACTAACGTAGAGCCCCAGCTCGCAACAATTGACGCTTCTTCCGCCAATTCACGGTCGAAACGAGTGAGGGCCCACTTTGGAAAACGGGCACCTCCTTGCCTATGAATAGGTCTGGCCGCAGCTGAAGCGGCCATAGGTGTTACCTCAAATCTGATGTAGCGGTGATCCGAGAGAGTTTCAACCTCCTCCAAGACATGCCAGCCGGCGATACGTGAGGCTAAGGCAGGGGTCGCAAACGTTAAGTCCACGATGGACGCCCCCTGTCTTCTCACGCATGTGAAGGCTGTACCTTGGTTGACTACAGACAGCCCCACTGAAGCAGCCCAGTCTGCCACAATATCCCCTCGAACATCTGTGACGGGGGATCCCCAAGCAGCAGATTTTGCGTTGAAGTCCCCCATGACGAGGACCTGCATGGGAGCAAGTCTTCTCACTACCAGACCCAGAAGATTCACAAAGGCCTCCAATTCCGACACTCTTGTATTGGGGGAGAAGTAGACGCCAACAATGGCTATCCCTCCCCAAGTGACCACTACGTAACCCAATCCTCTATCTTTTACGACCAACGGCTCATGTGAGGTCGATTTGATAGTGATCGCCACCAAGCCAACAAGATCCCCTGCCCAATTGCGCTGGAGTGGCACAAAATATGGCTCTGAGACAACCGCCACATCGATTTTCCACTGCACTAGGGATTGCGCCAGCAAATCCTGTGCCCTAGTGCAGTGGTTTATATTACATTGGAGGAAATTGAGATGCCGCAACCTATCCATTAACGGTTTCGGTCATATCAACTTCCTCTGGCGCATCGCGCTCCGTAACAGGGGGTGGAGGGGCCCGCGTCCCTGGGCCTCCTTTAGGTTTCACAAATGGAGGGTTGCATTTACGTCCCGCCATTCTATGTCCAGCCGGGCGCTTGGCTTCTACACATACAGCGCACTTAAACTCCTCCTTGCAGGTCGCGGCAACGTGATCCGGCTTTCCGCACCGGTAGCATAACTTGCTACGGTCTATATCGGTTGGACACCTCGTACTCGTATGGCCTAATCCCATGCACCGGTAGCAGCGCATGGGTAGCGGATCGAGTGCCTTCACCTGTGCAGAGCTCCATCCTACTAAAAGCCTACCCGCCTCAATAATCAGCTTGGCTGCGGACACCGGGCACCTAACAAGTACCGTTCCCGTGTCACCACTCATTCCAAAGCCCCGTATTTCCCCGACCTTAATTAGATCGGGATGGCATGCTCCTTTCTTTGATATGGCGTTAACAATGTCCTCTTTACTGACGGAGTCGTCAAGTCCAGTAATACGGAGGTCGGCACACTTTGTGGGCCTTACGACCTTAGCCATTCCACCCAGCACCTCTTGGAGCCTTTTCGCCAATGCGTCCGCCTTATCTCCATTTGCCGATCCGGGTATGGAGAGAATTCTTGCCCCAGTTGCCGCCTGCTTGCAGCGCACGCTATCGAGGCCAAAATCAGCCAGCTGTAGCTCCCTCCTGGCCTTACCCAACACTTCGGCATAGGTCACTCCCTTGCTTGCTGCATCTTGGTCGAGGGTCACTACTAGCGCCGCTGAACGTGGAGCTGTTAGGGCTTTCTTCCTATTCCTCCTCCTCTTCTTCTTTTGACCCTGATTTGGCTGAGCTGCTAAATTTGCGGTTGGTGCGGGTTGAGCAGCCGCTTCACTCGCTTGCTTTCTCCGCTTTTTCCTGCCCATGGCCGTGTTCCAGCCATCGCTTTTGGGATCTCCTGGAGCAGCAGGTGTTGCTGCCTGCGCCGCATACAAGGGCTGGCTGCGCGCATTGGAAGGAGCTGATTGACCTTCCGTAGGAACCGGGGCACGCTGTGTCATCGGTCTTACTGCTGGAGGAATAGCAGGGGGCTGTGCAGCTACTCTTCCCCTGCCCGCCTGTAAAGGTGGCCTAACGCTCGGAGCTGGCGGCAACCTTTTTTCTAGGCTAGCAAACCTTGTATTAAAAATGTCGCCAATTGTGTCGATGACGAACCTCTTTAGCTCGTCGACCTCATTGCCGGTCAACGAAGAGGCCAGCTGAGTTCGAGGAGGTTCTACTGGAGCTGAAAAACCACGCCGAGTGACTTCCTGGCGCAGACATTTCATCTCATTTCTGAGAGACTCCATTTCCCTTCGGAGACGCGCATTTTCTAACTTAAGCCTACGCGTTTCTTCGTTGCATGTGCGGTATGATAACTCGTTGACCACATCCTTCAACTTTAATGCGGCATGTGTGAGTTTCTTCTGGAATGTGCCTTTCAAATTGCCGGACTTCCTCACAACCTCGTTGATGACATTCAAATTCTCCGACGCCACCAGCTCCAGGTCTTCCGATGCTGCCTCCGTCCCCTCCTGGGGCACTTCGGGCAGATCTTCCGATCTTATCGACCAAGCTTCTTCGTAAAAGATAGGCTCACCAACGATACTCTCAGCCTCAGCCGAGTAGTCAGAATACTCGCGACAGCGCTCGAGCCTTTGTAGATCCACCCGAGCCTCCTTCAGGAAGACTTGAGTGCCAGCCGTACCAGCTTCGCTAGCCGCACTAGTCTCGCCAGTTGCATCAGCCTTCGCAGCCGCACCAGTCTTGTCAGCCGCACTAGTCTTGCCAGCCGCACTAGTCTTGCCAGCCGCACTAGTCTTACCAGCCTTGCCATTCTTGCCAGGGCCACGGCCTCTCTTGGCTGCTCCCCCCTTCTTGACGGAGCCCCCAGCTACCTGGCTCGCCCCCGACTCTTCTGACGAATCAATTTGTGACACTGCACGTTTTCTGGTCGTTGGACCCGAAAGGCTTGTGTTACTCCCACATTGGGAGCCTCCAACATCCTCGTCCGACATGGCATCGGAAAATATTGGCTCGTTTTCTTCGCCTGAGCTAGGCCGAACTCCACGCTCACTTCCGCCCGAGCTAGGCCTAACGTCCTCTGGTTTTTTAAATAAGTTTTGTTCAGTATTCATTCTATTCCCACGAGTAAAAAAGACACGGTTTAACCACCCGGGCAGAGGTCTGTACCCGGGCAGGCCGGGGTTCTCGAAGCAGGGGTCGGCTTATTCCCTGCTCCGTTGTCGTGTATCGACTAGACTCCCTCTAGCCATTCACCCCCTCGCCATAGACTCGACAAAAAGCTTGGGGTTGGGGTTTTTTATAGAGGTTTTCTCCTCGCGGGGACACCCAATTAAGGGCAGCCCCACCGGCCCTAAGACGTGACTAGGTCACCGGTTTTGCCGACGGTTGGCAACGAATGCCCGTCCGCCGATCGCGTTTTACCGCGACCGGACGAACCCGCCGCCCACGCTCACACCGCCGCTACCCGGAATCTCCAGGACGCCGGCCGAGCCCGGACCGAGTCGCCGCTACCCAGAATACGTCTGGGACGCCGACTTGGAGCCCACACTATCCGCCGAAGCGGACAGGACCGTGAGGTCCCCGTCCGTAATTTTTTAGAGAGGTTTTCTTCCTCGCAGCCCCCATCCGTTGGGATGGCAGCCCTCGCTCCCGCACCACGTACGGGGTTACGAGCGGATGACGCCAGGACAGAACCGGCGCCATCTCCGACTGTCAGACCATTAGCCGTCACCGTATCAAAAACGGTGACGCCCAGGGTGCACCGCGAGGAGGTTGTCTGACATGGCACCCCAACCTAACCTTTTTTTTTTTTTTTTTTTTTTTTTTTTTTTTTTTTTTTTAACGTGAGGAAAAACGCGTGCTTATGCGTACTCCGTCGCTTGGGAGAGCGACGGCAGTTATGTGGGACTCTCCCACGGAAGCCGCCAGCGACTGAACGCCAGCGACACCGCTTTCCGCCTAGCCGATCCCCCACTCAGCCCCTGCGGGCTGGATGGGGGGCCGGAAGGGGGGGCCTACCCACTAAAAAACCCCACGCTGTGCCCTCTGCCCATATCTGCCCTAGCTACGAGAATACTTTTGGTATTACTTTCGCGGCCAAGGCAGTGGGTTGCTCGCCGAAGCAAGCCCACCTTGGGATGCAGAAACTACTTCTGCCATCCCGCGGGATTACTCCCAAACGCCAGGAAGCGCACAGCACAGTAGCGCACTAACCAGCTTGGGGTCCATAAACCTCAGAGCAGGGCCTCCCAACCCATGCTCAGGACCCACTAGCAGCGTACTGCCTGCAAGGTCTCCGCATTCATGTGAACATGGACGCGTAACCCCTTACAAGTTTCCGCATTCGATGGAGACACGTAAGCCTTCGGATTAAGCACCACCTGCGCACACCTCAGGCTTACTGTCTCAGAGCGTCCGTCCTGTAAGGACTTTCGCTCCCTCTGCGCGTACTGTCAAAGTGGTTTCCGCCTCTTTGTAAAACAAAGACGCGTACTCCACCCCAACCTAACCTAACCTAACCTAACCTAACCTAACCTAACCTAACCTAACCTAACCTTTTTTTTTTTTTTTTTTTTTTTTTTTTTTTTTTTTTTTTTTTTTTTTTTATGCCGAGGAAAAACGCATTTACGCGCTTCCCTTCCCGCTGGTGATCGGGAAGGGGGCATGTGGGACTCGCCAGGAGGGGACCGCAACATTCAACGTTGCGGCTCCCTCCACGACTGCCTCCCGTAATTCCACCAGGTCTAAGCCCGATGGAATCCCAGGAGGAGGGAATACCCACTAAAAAACCCCGGCACTTGCCCTCTCGCCGCCGGTTGGCCCAGAGGGACCCTTGTAGGATTCTACCTCGATAGACCCGGCGGCGGCCCGGTTTCCCGGGCCCCTCGCGGTTGGGAGATGGCCGAGCAAGTTTAGCCATCTCCCCAGACGGTCGGGACCGTGCGATGCAGGTGATGGGTCACCTCCCACCACCCGCTTGGCCCCATTTAGGGGGCAATGAGGTTCGCGTAGCGACGCCTCCTTACCCCCGTCCGTCTGCGGCGGAGAAGAGCCGCATGAGCGTCCTCTTCCCGGACTCTCTCCGCTGTCTCCTTCTGGAGGATGACATCCTCACAGAAGGAGACTACCGCTTGCCATGATCTCTCACTGCTCAGCATCACTTTGATGACGCTGGGCAGAGAGAGATCCCCTCCCACCGCCCCCACGAGTTCCCGACGCTGCTCCGCCCACGCAGGACACGCCTCCAGCGTGTGTTGCGCCGTATCCAGAACAGCGTCGCACTCGTGGCATTTTGGGGACTCCTCCCTCTGTATCCGGTGCAGGAACTTCCCGAAACATCCGTGTCCGGTAAGAACCTGCACCAGTCGATAGGTCGTAGCACCGAACTTCCGCCCCTTCCACTCCCGTATCAGCGGGCGCACCGCCTCCACCGTATTTGCGCCCGCAATGGGGTTCTGAAGGCGACGCTGCCACTCGTCCAATATTTCTTGCTCCGCTCTTTCCCTTATAGCAGACACTTCCTCGGGAGCCAGTCGATCTCCACGTCTTCTGGACTCCTTCCTCTCCAGGTACACCCTCCTGAGGACCAGAGCCTCAAGTTCCCAGGGGGGTGTACCCGCCAGTACACACGCCGCCGTCCAGGAGACCGTCTTATACCCGCGGATCAAGCGGGTTGCGATCACGCGTTGTGGCCTCCTGAGGAGCCTACAATTTTCAGCATTGAGGGAGTCCGCCCAAACCGGGGCCCCGTAAAGTGCCATACTCCTTATGACTCCCGCAAAAAGTTGCCTGCAAGTGGAGTTTGGGCCACCAATATTGGGGAGGAGCCGCCCCAAGGCGGCTGCGGCCTTCTCCAGTTTGGGCGCCAGCTGGCGAAAATGCTCTGAGAAGCGCCAGCGCCCATCAATCACAAGCCCCAGGTATTTAAAATGTAACCTAACCTAACCTAACCTAACCTAACCTAACCTAACCTAACCTAACCTAACCTTTTTTTTTTTTTTTTTTTTTTTTTTTTTTTTTTTTTTTTTTTTTTTTTTTTTACGAGGGGAATGCGTTACGCATACCCCACCGCGGGGCGACACGGTAGGGTTATGTGGGACTCACCCGCCGGGTTAGTGGCGACGGGCATACCCACTAAACCCCTCGGTGTGCCTCTCAATCAGGGAGAAACAGCATGGGCTCCTTTTTGGGATTCTACCACGCTGCCCTGCTCGGCCCCGGCAAATCCGGGCCACTTCGCTGTTTGGGAGACGCCCGAGCACACGTGGGCGTCTCCTCAATCTCTACGAGGCCGCCAAAGGCAGGCAGGGGTTCACCCTACCCCCACCCGCCGGCCTGTTATACGGGAAAACGACGTGCGAACTGCCGTCGCCTCCTCCCTAGTCTTCTCTGTCGTAGCGGGTCCGCTTGAGTGTCATTTTCGCGGTCCCGCTCTGCAGCCTCCTTCTGCGTCATAGTCTCTTCGCAGAAGGAAACCACGGCCTCCCAAGACCTCTCACTGCCCAGCATGGCGTTGATCACGCTGGGCAGTGACAGGTCCCCACCCACCACGGCCGTAAGGGCACTACGCTGTGAGCTCCAGGCTGCGCACACCTCTAAGGTGTGCTGCGCCGAGTCTTCAACAGCACCGCACTCGTGGCATTGCGGGGTCGCCTCTCTTTGAATTCGGTGCAGATACCCACCGAAACAGCCATGTCCGGTGAGTATCTGCACCAGATGGTAAGTTAGCGAACCATGTCTTCGACTTATCCATTCGGTTAGAACAGGTCGTATTGCGTCTGTCGTTCGTGTCCCGTACCTATTAGTTTCCAGGTCCTCCGACCACCTCTGTATTACTTCGTCGCGCGCAATTTCTTGCGCTCTACGGACTTCCTCAGGCGCGGGTCGTTCCCCTCGCTCCCTAGCCTCTGCCCTGAAGCGGTAAGTTTCTGCCAGGACTTCTGCCTCTCTCTCCCATGGCGGTGTACCCGCTAAAACGCAGGCTGCATCACCGGATACCGTCCTATACCCTCTTATTGCCCTTGTTGCTAAGATGCGTTGTGGTTGTCGCAGACGTGCACGATTTTCAGGGTTGAGAGCGTCTACCCATACGGGTGCCCCATATAAAGCCATCGATTTAACGACCCCTGCAAAAAGGCGTCGACATGTTACACTCGGCCCGCCAACGTTGGGCAAAAGTCGACTCAAAGCTGCCGCCGCACTGGTTAACCGTGGAGCCAACTGTTTGAAGTGCTCGGCAAAGGACCATCGGCTATCAAGGATTAGCCCCAGATATTTGATGTTGGGCCTTATCGGCACTCTCGCCCCGTCGATAAGGATGTGAGCATCGTCCGGTGGTTTGTGCCGTGGGCCATGAAAGGCTACAGCCTCTGTCTTCTCCAAAGCCACTCTAAGACCTAGCAGTCGAATACGCCCAACTACAAGGGTAGAGCCCACCGTAGCCAGACGTGCTGCTTGTTCGAAATTCTTGCCCCGGGCCGTGATGAGTGTATCATCCGCATAGCAGATCACGTTCATCCGGGGCAAGAGAACTCCTCGCAGGACCCAATCATAACCGAGGTTCCACAGTAGAGGCCCAAGGACCGATCCCTGTGGAACCCCGCACTCCACGTCATGAGTCATCAACTCTCCGGCACTATTGACGAAGAGGACACGTCTTCCAGTGAGATAATCTTTAATTAACCGTTGTAGGTACAGAGGCAACTGGTGGAATTTTAGCGCCTCAAGAATGCACGGAAATGGGAGAGTATTAAATGCGTTGGCAATATCCAGTGATACAGCTACCAAGCTCTCCCCTCGGTTTATCGCGTCTGTTGCAAGCCTCTTTAGTTCTAGGAGCGCATCAACTGTGGAGCGGTTTGTACGAAAACCATATTGTTGCTCTGACAGATCTGGACCCATTTCTCTAAGGTGCTGAATAATGCGGGCTGCGAGTATACGCTCAAAGAATTTAGCCACTTCATCCAGCAAGATTATTGGCCTATATGCGGAGGGTGAATTTGGAGGACGACCTTCTTTCCGCAGTAAACAAAGACGACCTTCCTTCCAGATCGCTGGAAATTTTCCCGCCAGCAGGCAAGCGTCAAAAACTTCACGGAGGCGCTCTTTGAGATGTTTTAGAGCTACCTCCAGCACTCGGCCTGGAATACCATCTGGGCCGGGGGCTTTCCTCTTAGCTTTAAGGCGATCTGTCGCAACTTCCATTTCTCCATCTGTGACCATGGGGACTTCCGTCTCAAACTCGTGGGCAGTTGGTGGTACCATCACTGGAGGACTGAATTCTCCAGGGCTCGGAAATAGTCCCGCAACAACCGTCTGCAGGAGCTGCGGCTCCATAGTCTCTGTGATAGGAGGAGCATAGGGGCGCAACTTATTGCGTACCATCTTATATGGGCGCCCCCATGGGTCTTGATCTAGAGTCCCGACAAAACCATCCCATGATTCATCTCTAGCGCGGGTGATGGCTAGTTGAAGATGCATTTTTGCTTCCTTGTAAGCCCTATATGATGTTTCTTCCTCTTCGTCAGTATGTCGGCGTCGTCGACGACATCGCTTGTGCTCTCGTCGGGCATCATTACAAGTGTACCGGAGAGCAGCTATTTCTGGCGTCCACCAATGAACCTGTTGCCTGTTTTTCGGGAGGCCTCTGCTGCGGGGCATGGCCGTGTCACATATAGATGTTAGATCCTCGCGGATAGAGGCGGCCATTTCGTCTGCACTTCTATCACCCACTGGAGTGGGGTTCCAGCATGCTACTATAGCTGCTTCTTCTGCCAGCTGTTTATCCAGACGAGTAAGAGTCCATCTTGGAAATTGCGCTCTACCTGCTCTAGATGAACGAGCGTTGTTTGTCACTTGATGAGAAGAGACCTTAAACTTGATATATCGGTGATCCGACAACGTCTCCGTGTTTACTATAACGCGCCAGTCTTGAATGCGCTGGGCCATGGATGGAGTCGCGAAAGAAACGTCCACGATGGACCCTCCATTCCTCCTAATGCAAGTATAGACTGAGCCCCTATTACAGATAACCAGTCCCGACGTTCCTACCCAATCTGCAAGAATGCTACCCTTGGGATCTGTCACAGG
Organism: Agriphila geniculea; assembly: GCA_943789525.1. Taxonomy (NCBI): domain Eukaryota; kingdom Metazoa; phylum Arthropoda; class Insecta; order Lepidoptera; family Crambidae; genus Agriphila; species Agriphila geniculea. Next base: position 31,438,346 of record OX038872.1, on the reverse strand, counting down.
AGAGCCCCAGGCAGCCGACTTGCAATTAAGGTCCCCCATCACTATAACTGGGGTTGGACTTAATCTTCGTATAGCTGGACCGAGATGATCAAGGTAGGCTTCCAATTCGGCTACTCCTCTATTGGGTGAAAAATAAACCCCCACGATGGCAATTCCTCTATGCTTTACTGAGATATACCCTGGCACTGCAGGGCACTGGGGCACTGGGGCACTGGGGCACTAGCAGGAGTGCATACTGCAGCCACACCATTCACGTCACCAGCCCAATTTGGTTGATTTGGTATGTAGTAAGGTTCAGACGCTACTGCTACATTTATTAAGCCTTCCGCCATAGCCTGTGCAAATAAATCTTGTGCTCTGGCAGCGTGCATGAGATTCGCTTGGAGGAAGTTATAATTTCTACTATCCATAAATAGTTTCTTTTGCCTCTGGCGGATTAGGCCGCTCTTCTTGGTTGGTGGCGGCCGGGGTCCCTCCGACTACCTTGTGCCTCCTCGTTGGTGGGGCGCATTTTTTGGTCCCCATGCTGTGGTCCGCTGGCCGTTTAAGTTTCGCACAGATTGGACAGTGCGGCTTGTCAGTGCATTGTGCTGCTTTATGCCCAGCCTTACCGCAGCGGAGGCACAAGTCGCTGCGGTCAATCTGGGCATTGCACTGCTGCCGGGTATGACCTAACTCCAGGCAGCGGAAGCACATTAGCGGTCGTGGGTACAGTGCACGAACAGTAACAGAGCTCCAACCAATGAATAATCTTCCCTCGCTACTGATTATTCTCGCCGCGTTGACAGGACATTGCACAGAGACTATACCCATTCCCCCTGGTCCAGATCGGATAGGTCCCACCTTGACGGTTTCTTTGGAGCAGCCGCCCTTTAAAGAAATAACTGTTTCTACGTCCTCTTTTGTAATGGAATCGTCGAGTCCAGTAAGTCGAATATCTGCACATTTTATTGGTCTTGTAATCTTGACACACTCCGGCAACAAGTTCCGCAGCTTTTCAGCCAGGAGATCTGCCTTGTCCCCGGAGTCAGCTCCCGCTAGTTCGAATGAACGAGCTCCTGTCAACGTGATTTTGACTTTAACTCCTGGGATCTCTAGTTCAGTCAAGTCTATATTTCGTCTAGCCTTTGTGATTACTTCGGCGTAGGTTAAGCCTTGATCTGTGGCTTCTTTATCTAGAGAAACAACCACTGCAGTTGTTCGTGGTGGTTTCAATTTCTTCTTTTTATTTTTCTTCTTCTTTTCTTTCTGCTGTGAATCTTCGGCAGCTGTTTTCTTCTTCTTAGCCTTGTTTTTGGCCTTACGACTTACAGCTTTATTCCAGCCCTCCTCTTCTTCAGGCTGAGCAGTCGCAGGCTCAGAAGCAGGCTTGGCTTTTGGTGCCGTTTTGGGTCTTGTCGCAGAATTTGGATTCTGCTTCTGCTTCGGCTGATCCTGTGATGTAGGCACAGATTGTAACTGCGGATGGGACACAGGCTGTGAAGCCGTCTTCTTCTTTTTTCCCTTTTTGGTCTTCTTCCCAGAGTCACTTTGCAGCGCCTCGACTATCGGTGCTTGCGATGGGGCAGGTGATCCGCTCTCCATGTCTGCAGCTACCTGTGGGAAGTTTTGCCGTTGTTGTTGTTCCGGCAAAAGTCGCTTTTCGAGGTTCTCAAAACGAGAGTTCATAGCAACCAGCAGGCTGGTGATCTCATCCGGCTGTGTTCCTCCTCGCCTATTACAGTTATGGCAAATGGCTGCAGAAGGTGATTTCTCCAGCCTCTGAACTGTGCATTTTAGAGCCCCGATTTCCTCTCGCAGTTTTTCATTTTCTCCAGATTGTCGGGTGTAATCTGCTGAAAGACGAGTAAAATTAGCTCGCAACTCATTGTATTTCGTCTCTAGCTTTGCAAATTCATCGGAGCCGGTTCGGGTTGGAATTTCCGTCATTGCACTCCTTATGTGTTCTGCCGCATCTTTGAGCGTCCGCACGTAGGTACCTTTTAAGTGCCCGGACTTTAAGGCTATTTCCTGGACAACTTCCGCAGTGTCGCGCATACGCTCGCAAATCTCAGTTGTTGGCATTTCTCGCCAATCTACTTTAGCCGCTTGATCATGGTAGCTTCGCGGGGGCATGACACGTCGCGCTTTCTGAACTATTTCCATCTCCGTTTCCAACTCCTTCTTTTTAAGCTCAGCGGCTCTCATTTCTGCTTGTGCCTTCCCAAGACCAATACATTGGCCAGTTGTTGGTGGCCGTCCACGTCCTCGTTTTGTTGGTGTTCCAGTGACACCAGGAATTTCTTCTTCGCAATCTTTGTCGCCGTAGAAGGCCGATATTCTTGATCGCGGTCGTTTTCGCCCTGCCTCAGAAATTTCTGAGTCGTAAGCTTCTTCGTCGGAAATTGAGACACACGAAGACACAGACGATGTTCGGCTTCTTGTTTCCATTTCCTCACTAGATCTTCTCTCCTGACCATCCGTTAGCCGAGTAAGACGCACGAGTGGTTGCCTCTTCGCCGTTTTCATCGGTCTTTTGAAAGCGGCCTTCTCATCCTTCTTATCATTTCCGTCCTTCTCGGACCCATCATCAGTTTTAGTTTTATTAAATTCTTCCATATTTATTCCCACGAGTAATATAGGACACGGTTTAACCACCCGGGCAGAGGTCCATACCCGGGCAGGCCGGGGTTCACGAAGCAGGGGCCGGCTTATTCCCTGCTCCGTTGCCGTGTATCAACTGAACTCCCTCCAGCCATTCACCCCCTCGCCATAGACGCGACAAAAAGCTTGGGGTTGGGGTTTTTTATAGAGGTTTTCTCCTCGCGGGGACACCCAATTAAGGGCAGCCCCACCGGCCCTAAGACGTGACTAGGTCACCGGTTTTGCCGACGGTTGGCAACAAATGCCCGTCCGCCGATCACGTTTTACCGCGACCGGACGAACCCGCCGCCCACGCTCGCACCGCCGCTACCCGGAATCTCCAGGACGCCGGCCGAGCCCGAACCGAGTCGCCGCTACCCAGAATACGTCTGGGACGCCGACTCGGAGCCCACACTATCCGCCGAAGCGGACAGGACCGTGAGGTCCCCGTCCGTAATTTTTTAGAGAGGTTTTCTTCCTCGCAGCCCCCATCCGTTGGGATGGCGGCCCTCGCTCCCGCACCACGTACAGGGTTACGAGCGGATGACGCCAGGACAGAACCGGCGCCATCTCCGACTGCCAGACCATTAGCCGTCACCGTATTAAAAACGGTGACGCCCAGGGTGCACCGCGAGGAGGTTGTCTGACATGGCACCCCAACCTAACCTAACCTAACCTAACCTAACCTAACCGAACCTAACCAAACCTAACCTAACAAGCTCTTTTTGAAACACATAATATACCCCTAGCGTTACCAAATTTGGCTTGCACCTTTATTTAATTTTTACCAACCTCCCACCTTTTACCCGACGGACATCCGTCTAATAGTTTTAGAGATATTAATTTTTCTTATTGTTCATATAGCAAAATCCAGGTTCCTATCAAAATCACGTAACGCGTTGATGTCTTTTATATGGGAGCCTCGATTTTTGTAGGGGCTTAGGTAAACTTTTTGCTCAGAAATTCACTTACTAATTACGAAAAAAATTCACTACTCCCTTGGTACTCATTCAATTTCAATTCTTAATGCTGTTTTAGTTTAAAAAGCCCATAAGGCATCTTTTAACATTAAAAATATTTCTTTATCCTTATTTGCCATAAAGTTATTAACACCTAACCACTAATTTGTCTTAAAAACTGTTAAAAATCAGTTGTTATTGGAGTGTAACTTTGCATGGTTCTGTTTGATATAAAGTTTTATGGTCTATAATGGTAGATATCGTTAATTCCCAACTTTAATTGTATGCGAGCTTTCCTGTATTTATAATAGTTTTTCTAAAAATAACGATTTAAATTCACTAATATTACTCAATTTTTCCCTATTATTTAGCATTCACAGCAAACGTCATAGCTCTCTTATTTCTGTTTATTTTTTAATTCTAATTAGTTAAAAAAATAGTTTTTGATTGTGTGCATCTACTTGTAATTAAATCTTTAAAGTATATGATAAAAATTAATTTTCCCCGACGAACAGAAACATCAGAACTCTTTTGTTTAATTTGTTTTTTTATTTATTTTTTCAAACTAGCATTGTTTGCGTTATTATCATTTTATGTACATATTATTACCTGTTTTAAAGAGTACTATTTAGGACGCTACTTTTATATATTGTAGTCTTTTTATGTGAACTACATAGTTTCTTAGGAAAATACGTTTTAAAATCTTATGTTTTTTCCTTATTTTATCCATAATTTAACGTTTACTTCCAACTGCATAGCTCCATTGTTTCATGTATTTTTCTTACTTTGTTTAATTATAAATATAGATCATATTTGCGCCTGTCTATTTAAGTCTTAATGTACCACTTAAGGTAAGGATTACATTTTACATCGACGTACGAAGAAGACCGGAAATTCATAATTTTCTGTAATTAATTTCCATTCACATTAAATTGCCATTACTCGTGTAGCTTTCACTTTTTATTAAATTAAATAACTGTTTTGTTTAAATCTTATTAAAGCGCTAATTTTATTAAGTATCACTATTATTCGTTAATCGCATAGTTTCTAAGATAATTTGCTTTTAACCGTTTTTTTACGTACTTTTCTACTATTGATTTTCGTCATAGAATAACGTTCATCACTCCGCTCATATCCAAACCAGAGTAATAATTCTTTAACTTTTATATAGGTATAAATTAGACGCAGGTTTAAAAATCTGTATTAGGTCATTGAAGCAGATTTTTTAGCTGCAGGATAGTATTGAAAAATTCTGAAATATTCTCATGTAAAAATAGTGTAAGTTTCGTATTATTAAATACAATATCTTATTTGATAATTGCCCATTTTAGCTCGTTTTGATCTTTAAATTATAAACGTGCGTGCATTATGCGTGCATATATTTTACTATTTAGTTTCATTATTTTGTATATTTGAAAGTCAAAATTTCACTAAATACACTTACGGTTTTAAGATTCAAATATTAATTTTGTAATTTGCATAGAACTTTTACCTAGGACTTACGCGGAAGTACCTTACCGCCATTATGACGGCTCGCACTCCACCTGAGCGTAGGGTCACCAGGAGCAGGAGCAACTCACTACCTGCGCAGGACGGCCCTGCTATCATTGTACACACTCCAGCATGCAAACGCAAACTCGCAAATCACGTGGAGGATAAGACTGAGACCGAGCCCACCCAAGATGGTACGTCGCAAGGCGAGCGCAGTGCTTCGTCACCGTTTTCATCTCCAATTCCACCACCTTCTCCGACGCTCTCTCAGAATTCTCAACCTGCGGGGATGCCAATAACCTTGAATCTACACATGCGGCAGGAACGAAACGAGAAAGGCGCCCGTTCAAATCAAATAGATGTTGGCTCGCTGGCTTCGTCCCTTGACATCTTTCCATTGACTCAGACAAACATTTTTAAGGAAGCGGCTTCACAGGAGTCGCTTGCTACTACAGGTTCTTTTAGTCTTCGACCACAAACTCCACCGCTGAGACTTTCTGATCCCACACCAGTACAGAGTCAGATAGCTTCCTTTAACCCAAGTGTAGTCCTCACACCTCTGGATGTACAGGGAGGAATCACTTCAAAAGATGCTATGGCTCCGGTTGAGGTTCACAATCCTACTTCGAAACCGAAGGAAGCAGGTGGACCTGAAAAGAAGCAGTCAGGGCAATTTATTCCCCCGGAAACTCCAAAAAAGCAGAGGAAGCGCCATAAGGCCGCCGGAGACCTCGTGGACGATCTACCTCCCCCAGAGCAGGTGGATACAACTAACAACTATTTTGTGGCTCCTGAGGGTCCACTCAGCACTGAACAAATGCTGCAGTCTATGGTCGGGTTCATGAAGGGCATTGCTTGGAGGGTCCACTCCGCCAAACATGGGCTTAGCAGAGAAGATAAAGTATGGATTTATCGCGCCTCTAGGTCCTCGCAAGAGCTTCTTGAGGCCATGACTTCGACGCTCGCCACTGGGGAAATATCTCTTCCTCCCACCATTGAAGGCAAAACTACCTCAAGACCACCTACTTCTAGACCACCTACCACCACAGTCTATGAAAGGGGACCCAGACCTGACCGAAGCACTAGCTCAGGACGCGTTCCAAGCAATGGGGCCGATCTGGAGACTATTGTCGAAAGAGCAGTATCTCGGGCGGTTCGTTCAGAGATGGGCCGTTTAAACCCTACTAAGAATGTGGCCTTTCCTCTTCCCACTCAGTCTAGGAGCTACGCGCAAATGGCAGCTGCTTTTCCTCCCTTGGGTGCGGCTCGTAATACCGAACCTCTTTCACCCCCACCACAGACCACTCAAAACCAACAGACGAAAGCTGCAATCATTGTGTCCTGTGGTAAAGAAGCCCCTTCCCGGGAAGATGCGATCAAGGTTTTGGACCGAAACCTGCAACGTTCCAACACGAAGATAGGTGTTTCAAATATTAAGAAACTCTCCAGAGGAAAGTTTAGAATAGAACTGGATAAGAAGGAAGATGTGGTCCCAGCGATCAATCTCATCAACCAAGACTCGGACGGTGCAAGAGCTGAAACAGAACGTAAAATTCTTCCAAGGGTCATTCTGAAGGGAGTTAGCAAGGACATCGACAGAGATAATCTTATAGCTACACTCATTGATGACAACGATGAGTTAGCCGGCTTCGAGCAAGATAAAGACCTCAAACTCTTATTTCTGAGAAGTAACAGAAACCCCAACCTTTTTAACGCCGTTTTGAGTGTCTCTCCGAGGACTTGGCAAGTCTTGAAGGGGATGCAGCGCGTAAGAACCCGTTATCAGAGGGTTCACATAGAGGAGTTCTCCCCTTTCATCCAATGCCGCAAGTGCGCTCAATTTGGCCATTCGCAATCGAAATGTGCTGCTCCCGCTGTGTGTGCCCACTGTGGAAAAACTAACCACGACGAGTCTCACTGTGAGGCAAAGAATAAATTGATGAAACCAATTTGCCCCAACTGCACTAATTACAATGCCCGTTTCAAACTTAGCCGAAATACCGAACATTCCATATTTTCACCTAGCTGCCCGAGATTGTTAGCAATGAGAAGTAAGATTTTCAACAAGATAGATTATGGCAACACACAGTAATTCTCTCATATCATTCATCCAGGCTAATACTGACCGATCTATTGCCGGCTATAAAGAATTTGTAAGAGAGTTTAATATTAATTCAGTGCAAATTGCACTTGTCTCTGAACCTTACGTAGGCTCGGGCAACTTTGTAAAAAACTTACCGGACGTACATGTCTTTCAAAAAATTGAGGACAATAAAGTAGTTAAGGCCGCCATACTTATGAAGAAGGGTACAAGTGACAGGCTAGGGGCTGTTTTCCTTCCTCAATTTTCAACTCCCAATATGGCTGTTGTTAGAGTCGGTTATAATGGCGCCTCTTGGCTCATCATTTCCATCTATATCGAGCCCAGGACTGACACTTTTAACACCTTAAACGAATTATCTGGCGTTCTCAACAATTTTTGCAGTACTGGTGTCGGCTGCGTGATCGGGGGCGACTTTAACGGGTGGCATCCTACTTGGGACCCTACTGGTCGTATCAACCCAAGGGGTACTATAGTCTTCGATCTACTACAGGAGCAAGATCTCTTCTGCTGCAATACCGGAGATACACCTACATTCGAGACAGTTACTCATGGAGAGTACAGGACATCTTTTATTGATCTCACCCTTGCATCTGAGGAGTTGGCAACTAGGATTTCCAACTGGCAAGTTGATCAAAACGCATTAGGTTCAAACTTACATAAGCTCATTAGATTCAGTGTCAAGACCATCTCCGATAGCTCGCCAAATCCACCCTTGTCTTCTACATTTCGCTACACTATATCTAAGGACTCGGACTGGGTGGCTTTCAAGGATGTGCTCACTATGAAGATTCAAGAGTCAGGCATGCTGTACACTCATTTTGATGCGCTCAGTCGATTTGATCTAGACAAGCTTGTATTAGACTTCACTGCCATTATTATCGAATCAGCAGATGAGGTGTTCCCTATTCGCAGAGGCGGCAGTGCCATTAAAACCAAGCCCATGTGGTGGTCAGAAAATCTTACCAAACTGAAAGACGAGGTAAACACAGCTCGCAGAGATGCAATTCAAGGCAGAAGATCTGGCCTCACACACGAGGAATGTGAACGCCTAGCCAACACACATAGAGAGCTCAAGAATCAGTATTCTGAAGCCATCCGGAAGGAATCTACGCAAAATTTCAGAGAGTTCTGTGAGTTACAGACCGGGGAGAATGTTTGGTCTATGACCAACCGCCTGCTCCGGTCCGGAGCTCCTAATAAACCTCCATCCGTTATTCAGATGGATGGCATCTACACCTCAGACAACCAGTCAACTGCCGATGCACTGTTAGCACATTTCTTTCCATCTGATCCGCAGGAGTCAGACACTTTGGAGCAGAGTGAAATACGCCAAACCTGTACCATCACGCCTCACACATCTGATGATCTCCCTTTCTCCTGCGATGAAGTTGTGGAAGCTGTTCAGACCATGTCACCAAAAAAAGCACCTGGGCTTGACGGTTTGACCGCAGACATATGCTTCAAAGTCACCAATTGCTTTCCCGAGTTCGTCACTAAAATCATGAACTGCTGTCTTAGGCTAGGCCATTTCCCAAAAAGCTGGAAAATAGCAGTAGTGAAAATTATACCCAAACCTGGCCTAGAAGATAGCAGCTCGTTGAAAAACCACCGCCCAATAGGCCTAATCTCAGTATTTGGGAAAATGCTCGAGAAGCTTTTTACTAGCAGAGTTGTACACTACCAGGCGGTCTCTAGTACTCTGAACACTAGGCAGTTTGGATTCCGCAGTCATCAATCAACTGCCCACGCACTCCATGAAGCGGTCTCTCGAATTAAGTCGGCTGCTGCATCTGGACTTTTGTGCACGGCGATATCGTTGGACATTCAGTCAGCGTTTAACCGAACCTGGTGGCCAGCGATCTTAGAACGCCTTAGGAAAATCAAATGTCCAGCCAACATATTTAACTTAATCAAAGCATATCTCGGCGATAGAAACGTCTTGTTGACCTACGCTGGAGCAAGCGCACACAGGACTATGGAAAGGGGATGCGTGCAAGGGTCTGCTTGTGGTCCTGCTCTGTGGAATCTGCTCCTGGACGACCTCTTGGATCAGGTGCTCCCGGAGGGCTGCCACATACAGGCCTATGCGGATGACGTTCTCCTAATCGTCACTGCCAAAAATGCTACTTCTCTGCAAACTGCTGCTTGCAAGGCGCTTGATAAAATAGCCGCATGGGGCCGCGAGGTAAAGCTCACTTTTGGAGCAAATAAGACTAAAGCACTGGCTTTCTCCAAAAAGGCAATGGTCGCTAACATCTACATGGACGGCGTTCATATTCCTTTTTCCGAGGAATTCAAACTCCTAGGAGTAATAATAGATCATCGACTGAGATTTAATAACCACCTTCAATACATTATTGGCAAAGTCACCCGCCTTTTTAATAGGTTATGCCTCTTTGTCCGGCCCTCTTGGGGTGCTCATCCTGAAAACATTGACTCCATCTACCGGTACGTCATTGTACCTACCGTCACTTATGCGGCTGGTATATGGGGCCACATTGTGAGTAGGAATAATGTCAGGAAAATCCTGGAGTCAGCACAGAGGGGCTTTGCTATAAGAGCTATCCGTGGGTACAGGACAATTTCTACTACAGCGGCCTTGGCACTAGCCAGATTCTTGCCCTTGGACCTGGAAGTGGCGCGCGTGAGAGAGGTTGAAAAGACTCGACTTACCCACATGTCCTCGTTCCTTCCACCCACCATCCCTTATGAAACTCATATACCACTCTCTCAGATGCTGCATCCCGCAGAGCGCGTCGCTATCAGTTTCGAACTGACCCAAACTCAGGAGCGTATTGACTTGGCATGCACACATAACAGCGTTCAAATATTTACGGATGGCAGCAAACAAGAGGATGGCTCAGTGGGAGCGGCACTTGTTTGTATTGACCCCGACCAGCCTGAAAATGAACGCACTGCCATCCGTAAATATAAGCTTCACTCGGCGTGCACTGTGTTTCAGGCCGAGCTTTATGCGATCTACAGGGCCTGTCAACTTGCGGCTGAAAGGGGTTATGAAAACACCCTCATCCTTTCTGACTCACGTTCCGCACTCGAGGCTTTGGGCCAGCGCAGCAGCTCGGAACCCCTAGTGTCCTGTACCCACAAGGTAATTTCTCAGCATCTTCCAAATGGGAAGTTCAAGTTCTGCTGGGTCAAGGGACACGCGGGGATCCTTGGTAACTGCTTGGCTGACACAGCTGCTGGAGCCGCAGCTTCACTACATTCCATACCTTCTTATTCCCACTTCCCCATTTCGTACCCAAAAAAGATAACCCGTACTCGTGCCTACGAGGCATGGGCAACAAGATACAGTGACTCGCCTCAAGGATCCCATACCCGTTCCCTTTTCCCCAATCTTGACCTCATTCGTGACTTACACAGCATTGTTTCTCCTCAATTTTTCCTTACCCAATACTTGACAGGCCACGGGGCCCATAATTCCTACCTTTATCGTTTTCATATAACCACATCCGACTCCTGTCCATGTGATCATTCCACTCCACAAACTCCCAAACACCTAATTGAGGAGTGCCCTAGATTTGCCGCGGCCAGACATAATTACCTGGCGCAATGCCGCCTCCTCAAAGGGTCTCCCTTCTCGTTCTCCGATGTCCTCATCAAGCCTTTCATTACCAAAGCCTTCTGCTCTTTCATCACAAATACCTTTTCCCAAGTCAAATACTTTAACTTACAGAATCCTTCCCAATCCTAATCTTCATGCTATGCAGTTCTAAGTTTCTAAATTATTTACTTTACAATTTTACTATTTTGCATTGTAGTTACCACACCTATAATCATTAAACCAACTGTAAATATAATATGTAAATAAGTCAAACATAAAAAGATAAAAAAAAAAAAAAAAAAAAAAAAAAAAAAACGCTAAAAACAAAACAAAACCAAAAAAAAAAAAAAAAAAAATGTATCTAAACATCAATAAAGAAGAAAGTAATCATTAATTAATTATTTATGACAATGCATATTCTCTGTATGCATTTTCTTCTTTCCTTTCCTCGCTTTTCTATACTCTATGTCTTCCTCCCCTATGTTTGTTCTGTCCTCTTATATTCTTCGCCCCCGACACGACTTTCCATCCCCGTATGTATGGAATAGCATACGCAGATGGGGGTCTGCGGATTATTATCGAAACCAAATAATTAGTACCTTTACACAAAATAAAATGTTTAATACACATCACTTTCAACACCAATCCCAAATTATTTTTTTTTTTTTTTTTTTTTTTTTTTTTTTTTTTTTTTTTTTTGGGACAGGAAGAAATGCTTTACGCATGCCCCACCGTGGGGGTGGCACAGTGGGTTATGTGGGACTCTCCCGCCGGGTTAGTGGCGACGGGCATACCCACTAAAACTCCCTGATGTGCCTCTCAAACAGGAAAAAACGGCGTGGGATCCTTTATGGGAAACAACCACACCGCCCTGTTTCAGCCCGGCAATTCCGGGCTACGTCGGGTTTTGGGGAGATGTCTGGACACATATAGACATCTCCGCAATCGATACGAGGCCTGAGAAGCGAGCGAGGGTTCACCCTACCCCCGCCCGCCGGCCTGTTACGTGGGGAGGCGGTTGGCAAACAGACGTTGCCTTCTCCCATGTCGTCTGCGTCGAATTGGGTCCGCTTCAGCACTGGCTTCGCGTTCCCTTTCTGCGGCCTCCTTCAGCGACATCACTTCCTCACTAAAGGTGACCATGGCTTCCCATGACGTCGGGCTGCTCAGCATGGCAGCGATCACACAGAGCAGCGCCAGGTTCCTCCCAATTGTGGCTCTAAGAGTACGACGTTGCGAGCTCCAGGCTGCACACACCTCCAAGGTGTGCTGCGCCGAGTCTTCAGCAGCGCCGCACTCATGACATTCCGGGGTGGCTTCTCTACGAGCAATCTGGTGCAAATAATCCCCAAAACAGCCATGCCCGGTTAAAATTTGCACCAGATGGAAAGTAAGTGACCCGTGCCGTCGAGTTACCCATTCTTGTAGAACGGGGCGTATCGCGTCAATGGTGCGTGTGCCATATCTAGCTACGGCCAAGTTTTCCAACCAGCCGCGCAAAACCTCTTCCTGCGCAAGTTCGCGCACTCTGTCGATCTCCTCAATTGCAAGGCGATTCCCTAATTCTCTTTGCTCGGTCTTATAGCGGTATACTTCCGCTAGGACCTCAGCTTCCTTATCCCACGGAGGAGTTCCCGCCAGAACGCAGGCCGCATCCCCCGACACCGTACGATACCCCCTGATCGCCCTTGTAGCCAATATGCGCTGTGGTTGTCGCAGCAGGGCACGATTCTGTGGGGTTAGTGCATCTACCCATACAGGCGCTCCATACAGTGCCATGGATCTAACGACACCGGCAAAAAGGCGTCGACATGTTCCACTCGGACCACCCACATTGGGTAAAAGACGACTCAAGGCAGCCGCCGCACCTGTGAGCCGGGGAGCTAGCCGCTTAAAATGCTCCCTGAAGGTCCATCGTCCGTCTATGAAAAGCCCCAAATATTTTATGAAGGGGTTGATTGCTATTCTAATGCCTTCAACCAAGATGTAGGAGTTGTCAGGCGGTTTTCGTCTGGGGCCGTGAAAAGCAATAGCCTCCGTTTTTTCAAGAGCGACCCTGAGCCCTAAAAGACGAATCCTATCGATGGCGAGCGTAGTGCTCACCGTGGCAAGACGTGCAGCCTCTTCAAATGTACGACCTCTAGCGGTCACAAGTGTGTCATCCGCGTAACAAATTAAATTGGTCCTACGCAGAAGAGCCCCTCGCAAAACCCAATTGTAGCCAAGGTTCCACAACAAAGGACCTAAAACCGATCCCTGTGGAACCCCGCACTCAACCTGATGAGTCATAAGTTCCCCGTTGCTGGCCACAAAGAGAACCTGCCTACCCCGAAGATAGTCCTCTATCACTCGCCTGATATACAGGGGGACACGATGATATCTTAGTGCCTCTAAGATGCATTCAAAGGGCAGGGAATTGAAAGCATTGGCGATGTCTAAAGACACCGCTACAAGATATTCCCCCTGGTCTATTGCCTCCATCGCAAGCCGCTTGAGCTCCAAAATTGCGTCGACCGTAGAGCGGTTGGAGCGAAAACCGTACTGTTGCTCCGCAAGGTCTGGACCTACTTCACGCAGATGCTCTATGATGCGCGCAGCGAGAATACGCTCAAAGAACTTGGCCGCCTCATCTAGCAGGACTATGGGTCGGTACGCCGAGGGTGAATCTAAAGGCCTGCCTTCCTTTCTCAACAAGCACAGTCGACCTTCCTTCCAAGCGGTTGGAAATTTACCGGCCCGCAAACAAGCATTGAAAACCTCACAGAGGCGCTCTTTGAGGTGTTTAAGAGCAATCTCCAAAACGCGACCCGGAACACCATCCGGACCTGGGGCTTTCTTTTTCGCCTTAAGGCGATCCGTCGCAAACTCAATTTCATCATCGGAGACGAGTGGAATTACCGTGACGTCTATAACTTCGTGGGTGGACGGACCCATCACAGGTGGTCGGAACTCCCCGGGACTTGGGAACAAACCTGCAACGACTGTCTGGAGGAGCTGTGGCTCCATTGTCTCCGTGATAGGCGGAGCAGGAGGGCGCAGTTTATTGCGGACCATCTTGTATGGGCGTCCCCAGGGATCCCGGTCTAAATCCACCAGAAGCTCATTCCAGGATTCCTCCCTAGCACGACTGATGGCCAATGCAAGTTGCGCTTTTGTATCTTTATAAGCTCTATGCAGCAGCTCTTCCTCTTCGTCCGTGTGTCGACGACGACGACGACATCTTTTATGTGCTCTTCGGGCAGCGTTGCAGTTGGATCGAAGTGCAGCGATTTCTGTCGACCACCAGTAAACTTGGGTCCTGCCAGATCTGGGACCTCTGCTGCGGGGCATAGCTGTGTCGCATATGGCCGTAAGATTGCTACGAAAAGAGATGGCCATCTCATCGACGTTCCTTTCCCCCTCTGGGGTAGGACACCAGCTTGCAACGATAGCCGCTTCCTCTGCTAGCTCCCTATCAAATCGAGTGAAAGTCCATCTGGGAAATTGTGCTTTGACTCTCCTAGGCGACGGGGTGTTGTTCATCACCTGAAGAGAGGAAACCTTGAACCTGACATAGCGATGGTCCGACAGTGTCTCCGTATTCACAATCACTCTCCATTCATTTATGCGTCGAGCCATGGCGGGAGTCGCAAATGTAACATCCACGATGGACCCTCCTCGCCTCCTGACACATGTGTGAACACGGCCTCTGTTGCATACAACAAGACCCGACGTATCAACCCAAGCAGCCAAAAGTGTGCCTCTCGGTTCAGTAACACGAGATCCCCACGCAGAAGATTTGCAATTTAGGTTAGGATAGTTACGGGAGTAACTATCAAAGGCGCAGGTAACAGTCGCCTGATAACCGGACTAATCAGATCGAGGTATGCTTCTAGTTCGGCTACTCCTCGGTTGGGTGAAAAATAGACGCCTATTATGTAGAAACCCCTAAATTTTACCACGACAAACCCTGAACCCCTTTCTACTACTTGGAAAGGAGGAGCTCCAGCAGAGGTACAAACAGCGACAACCCCGTTGATATCCCCAACCCAGTTGGTACGCGGTGGGATATAATAAGGCTCAGATATTACAGCCACTTCTATAGATTCCTCCGCCATTGCTTGTGCAAAAAGGTCTTGTGACCTGGTGGCGTGGTTCACGTTCGCTACGAGGAATTGGTAAGGGCCACTATCCATTACTTGTTTCCATAGCCTCTGGCGGACTAGGCCGCTCTTCTTGAGTGGTGGTGGCCGGGGTCCCTCCGGCTGCCTTGTGCTTCCTCGATGGTGGAGCGCATTTTTTCGATCCCATACTATGGTCCGCAGGCCGCTTAAGATTAGCACAGATTGGACAGTGCGGCTTAATTTGGCATTGTGCGGCTTTATGACCAGCCTTACCGCAGCGAAGGCACAGGTCGCTGCGGTCTATCTGAGCATTGCACCGCTGCCGAGTGTGACCCAACTCGAGGCAGCGGAAGCACATAAGCGGACGTGGCTCTAAGCAACGGACGGAGGCAGAACTCCAACCAACTAAAATTCTTCCCTCTCCGACAATAACTCTAGCGGCACTAACAGGGCATTGCACAGAAACAGTGCCCATTCTCCCCGGACCACTTCGGATTGTCCCAACCTTGACAGTTTCTGTCGAACACCCCCCTTTCGATGAGACTGCCTTTGCGATATCCTCTTCCGTGACAGAGTCATCCAAACCAGAGATTCGAATGTCCGCACATTTAATCGGTCGCGTGACCTTTACGCCTTCTGGTAGAACTTCTTGAAGCTTTTGAGCTAGAAGATCAGCCTTATTTCCTGAGTCAGAGCCCGGTATTTGAAGAGCACGGGCTCCAGTGAGAGTAGATTTTACCCTTACTCCAGGAATGTCTAAGTCGTTAAGGACAATGCTTTGCCTTGCCTTGCCTATGACGTCAGCATAAGTTAAGCCCCGGTCTTTTGCATCTTGCGGCAAGGTGATGACCACCGCCGTTGTGTTTGGTGGGCGTAGCTTGTTTTTCTTCTTCTTCGTCTTTTTCTTTTTCTTCGCTTCTTCGGCAGCCGCCTTGGTTGCTTCCTTCTTCTTAGTTTTATTTTTAGTCTTCCGGCTTTCATGAGTTTGCCAGCCTTCGTCATTATCATCTCGGCTAGTTGATGGCACAGCCTTAGGTGCAAGTGCAGGTGCAGGAGCTGTTTTAGCTTTCGAGGCTGGTGGTGCCTTCTTTGCAGACCCGGATCTAGGTGCTGGTTTTGGCTGCTGAGTTGTCTTTTTCCCCTTGCCTTTTCCCTTGTCAGGTCGAGGTCCTGAAACGAGAGACGGGGGTGGTGGTAACTCCGGGAAATCCGACTTGTCTGTAGGCGTTGAGGCAGCAAGAACTTCTTTCTTCTTTTTGTCAGATGCTAACGGTGGGCGTAACCTTTCCGTCGGAGGAAGTCGTGCCTCAATCGATTCTATTCTGGTGTTTACCATGGTACCCACTCGTATCATGACATCTCTCATTAATTCTTCACTCAGTGTAGGTGTTAACGTAGGTGTTGACGCCTCTGGCTCCATATCTACATCGTTTGGTTGACTGGACGAACGTTCGACACGGCCCCTTTCTAAAGCGACCCGAAGCTCAGCCACTTCCTTCTTTAATACGTCAAGCTCCGCCTGCTGGCGAGCACACAGAGCCTGCAGTTTCACCGTCTCCTCGCTAGCTGTGCGCTTGACGAGGGCATCCACGACCTCAAAAATTGAGACTGACGCATCCTTCAGTGACCGCTGGAAAGTTCCTTTGAGGTTCCTGGAGTGCTCAGCCACATGAAGGATGACGCCGATGTCCTCTTTCACCTGCTGCTTTAGAACTTCAGCAACCTTTTCATCAGCGTCCAGCGGATTTTTGATGATTCTGTCAATTCCGCGGCGGGCCCTGTTCTCCCTCGCGGCTTGTGCCATAGAAATGGTGTCTTCTTCGGCCTGCAGGATTAATTCCTCCCGACGTGCCGCAACCAACTGGGACTTCGCCCTTGCGAGACCCATATAGTCCCCGGTGGTCGGGGGACGACCTCTTCCGCGATCGAGACTCGTCGTTGACAAAACCGACCGAGCTGACCTATCCGACTCCGAGCCTGAGCTGCGCGAATCATTCGCGCGCTGGCGCTTCTTGCCTTTGCGTGAGGCACGTGGCTCACGGAATTCACCGCTCGGGCCTTCCGCCTTCAGCGTGCAGTCAGAGCCTGATAGCCCACTCTCCACACTTCCCACTCTCTCCAATACAACTACGGGTTTTTTTGTTTTTAAATTAAGATCCATATTTATTCCCACGAGTAATATGGGCAAAGTTGAACCACCAACCTAACCTTTTTTTTTTTTTTTTTTTTACGAGGGGAATGCTTTACGCATACACCACCGCGGGGCGACACGGTGGGGTTATGTGGGACTCACCCGCCGGGTTAGTGGCGACGGGCATACCCACTAAACCCCTCGGTGTGCCTCTCAGGTTTTTGGGAAACGGCATGGGATCCTTTCTGGGAATACAAGACCACGCTGCCCCACTCGGCCCGGCATTCCGGGCCCCTTCTCATTGTAGGAGATGCCCGGACACACGTGGGCATCTCCTCAATCTCTACGAGGCCAATAGGGCGGGCAGGGGTTCACCCTACCCCCACCCACCGGCCTGTTACGCAGGAAAACGGCGCGCGAACTGTCGTCGCCTCCTCCCGGGTCTTCTTTGTCGGAGCGGGCCCGCCTGCGCGTCAGTTTCGCGTTCCCGCTCTGCAGCCTCCTTCTGCGTCATCACTTCCTCGCAGAAGGAGACTACGGCCTCCCATGACCTCTCACTGTCCAGCATGGCATTGATAATGCTGGGCAGTGACAGGTTCCCACCCACCGTGGCCATTAGCGCACGGCGCTGCAAGCTCCAGGCTGCGCACACTTCTAAGGTGTGCTGCGCCGAGTCTTCAGCAGCGCCACATGCGTGACACTCTGGAGTCTCTTCCCTCCGTGCGATCTGGTGCAGGTATTTGCCAAAACAACCATGTCCCGTTATCACCTGCACCAGATGGAATGTTAAAGCCCCATGCCGTCGATTTACCCAATCATTTAAGACAGGACGCACCGCCTCTATAACGCGTGTCCCATACCTTGCTACAGCCAGGTCTTCGGACCACCTCTGCATTGTTGCTTCTTGCGCGATTTCGCGTACTCTTCTGATTTCCTCTTGCGCGGGTCGATCGCCCCGTTCTCTAGCATCAGTTTTGTAATTATATATTTCCGCTAGGACTTCTGCTTCTTTATCCCATGGTGGGGTGCCCGCCAAAACGCAGGCCGCATCTCCAGACACTGTACGGTACCCACGTATTGCCCTTATCGCCAACACCTTCTGTGGTTGGCGTAAGAGGGATCTGTTTTGTGGGGACAGAGCGTCGACCCATACGGGTGCTCCGTACAGTGCCATGGACTTCACGACGCCCGCAAAAAGACGTCGGCACGTACTACTAGGCCCACCCACATTGGGTAAGAGTCGACTTAGTGCAGCCGCCGCACCGGTCAGGCGTGGGGCAAGCCGTTTAAAATGTTCTGCGAAAGTCCATCGGCTGTCCAAAATCAGCCCCAGGTATTTTATGTGAGGTTTGATTGGAATCCTCGTGCCGTCCACCTTTATATATGAATTGTCAGGCGGTTTCCTTCTGGGGCCATGAAATACTATTACCTCCGTCTTTTCTAGTGCAACTCTGAGCCCCAAGAGCCGAATACGCCCGACAACAAGAGCAGCACTAGCTGCGGCCAATCGCGCTGCCTCTTCAAAGCTTCTGCCCCGTGCAGTGACAAGCGTGTCATCGGCATAACATATCATGTTTGACCGAGGCAGGAGAGCTCCTCTTAACACCCAGTTATATCCGAGGTTCCACAGCAGAGGGCCAAGAACCGAGCCCTGTGGAACCCCACACTTAACTTGATGTGTCATCATGTCACCTTCACGGGATACAAAAAGCACACGTCTGTTTGATAAATAGTCTTCTATCACGCGGCGGATATACGGTGGGACCCGGTGATATTTTAGTGCCTCTAAAATGCACTCAAAAGGGAGAGAGTTAAAGGCGTTGGCGATGTCTAAAGAAACTGCCACCAAACTCTCTCCCTGGTCTGTAGCATCTGTTGAAAGCCGCTTGAGCTCTAAAATTGCATCCACCGTGGAGCGATTTGTGCGGAATCCATACTGCTGCTACGCTAAATCAGGGCCCATTTCTCTGAGATGCTGTAGGATTCGAGCAGCAAGAATACGTTCGCAAAATTTCGCCGCCTCATCTAGCAGAACTATCGGTCTGTATCCTGAGGGTGAATCAAGAGGGCGACCCTCTTTCCGCAGCAAGCAGAGACGGCCCTCTTTCCAGACCGCTGGAAATTTCCCTGTCAAAAGGCAAGCGTCGATGGCTTGACGGAGGCGCTCCGTTAGATGTTTCAGAGCCACCTCCAATACGCGACCTGGGACACCATCCGGGCCAGGAGCCTTTCTTTTTGCTTTTAAGCGGTCTATCGCCACCTCAATCTCTGCATCTGTGATTGGGGGGACCCCTGAAACAGTCTCCAGCTCACCAGATGGCGGAACCATCACTGGAGGTCGGACTTCTCCAGGGTTTGGGAACAATCCTACAACAACTGTTTGTAAAAGCTGCGGTTCCATCGTCTCAGTAATAGGCGGAGCAGCGGGACGTAATTTATTACGGACCATCTTATATGGACGTCCCCATGGATCTTGATCTAGACTTCCCAAGAAACCACCCCACGATTCATCCCTTGCACGATTGATGGCAAGTTCGAGTTGTGCTTTTAGCTCCTTATACACTCTATGAAGACGCTCTTCTTCCTCATCTGTATGTCGGCGTCGTCGGCGACACCTTTTATGATCTCGTCGAGCATCATTGCAGGAACGTCTGAGGGCAGCTATTTCAGGCGACCACCAGTAAACTTGTTTCCTGCCAGACTTGTTACCTCTATTGCGGGGCATGGATGTGTCACAGACGGCCGTCAGGTCTTCGCGTAGAGATACTGCCATGTCGTCCACACTTCTTTCGCCCGTTGGAGTAGGACACCAACTAGCAACAATAGCGGCTTCTTCTGCTAACTCTTTGTCAAAACGAGAGAGGGTCCATCTCGGGAATTTCACTCTGTTTCCTCTAGGCGAAAGGGTGTTGTTTGACGCCTGAAGAGATGAGACTGTAAACTTTATATATCGGTGGTCCGACAACGTCTCCATGTTTACAATAACGCGCCAGTTCTGAATACGCCGGGCCATGGATGGAGTCGCAAACGTTACATCCACGATGGACCCTCCATTCCTCCTGACGCAAGTATAAACTGAGCCCCTATTACAAACAACGAGCCCTGACGTCCCGACCCAGTCTGCCAGAACAGTGCCTTTAGGTTCCGTGACAGGAGAATTCCAGGCTGACGATTTACAGTTAAGATCCCCCATTATGAGTACAGGATTTGGACTTAATCTTCTCAACACTGGACTAAGTGTATCGAGGTAGACTTCAAGCTCAGCCACCCCTCGTTTGGGTGAGAAATAACCCCCGATCACTACAAAATCTCTTATTTTTACGACAACAAACCCTGCGCCTCTTTCTAAAACCTGAAAAGGAGGAGCACAAGTTGGAGTGCAGACTGCAACGACACCATTTATATCCCCAGCCCAGTTTGGTTGAGGTGAGATGTAATACGGCTCCGATGCTACTGCCACATCTATAGAACTCTCCGCCATTGCTTGTGCAAAAAGATCTTGTGATCTGGCGCAGTGGTTTAGATTCGCTTGGAGGAATAGAAGAGGGCCACTATCCATTGGTGGTTTCCATTGCCTCTGGCGGACTAGGCCGCTCTACTCGGTTGGTGGTGGCCGGGGTCCCTCCGGCTACCTTGTGCTTTTTCGTTGGTGGGGCACATTTTTTGGTCCCCATGCTATGGTCCGCAGGCCGTTTAAGGTTCGCACAGATTGGACAGTGCGGCTTTTCGGTGCATTGTGCTACTTTATGACCAGCCTTACCGCAGCGAAGGCACAAGTTGCTGCGGTCTATCTGGGCATTGCACCGCTGCTTAGTGTGACCCAACTCCAAGCAGCGAAAGCACATGAGCGGACGTGGCTCTAATGCACGGACAGAGACAGAACTCCATCCTATGAGAAGTCTACCTTCTCCAACGATTACCCTAGCGGCGATAACCGGGCACTGCACAGAAACAGTTCCCATTCCTCCTGGTCCACTACGGATTACCCCCACCTTTACAGAATCTTTCAGGCACCCCCCCTTCGAAGATACTGCACTTAAGATATCATCTTGTGAGATGGAATCGTCCAATCCAGACAAACGAAGGTCCACGCATTTTACCGGCCTTGTGACTTTAACACCCTCTGGGAGAATACCTTTTAGCTTTTCAGCTAAGCGATCCGCCTTATCACCAGAATCAGAACCTGGTATTTCTATTGCGCGGGCTCCAGTGAGAGTCATTTTAACTTTGACTCCGGCTATTTCTAGGTCTTCCAACGCTATGCTTCGCCTCGCCCTACCAATGACGTCAGCATATGATAAGCCTTGGTCTTGTGCCTCTTTGTCTAAAGTAATGACCACCGCTGTTGTGCGTGGTGGTCGCAGCTTGTCCTTCTTTTTCTTCTTTTTCTTATTCTTTGCAGCTTCTTCCTGTTTCTTAGCTGCTTCCTTCTTCTTTGCTTTATTGTTTGCTTTGCGATTTGTGACTTGTTCCCAACCCTCCTCCTCTGCAGGCTGATTGGTGGAGGGTCCTGGTGTTGACAAATCTTTCTGTGAAGGCACTTTCTTCTTCGCAGTCCCTGAACGTAGCGCAGGCTTTGGTTTGGGTTGCGACGCAGGTGTAGAACCAGATTGTGGTTCAGATACCATTTGCGGAGTCGTCTTTTTGCCTTTCCCCTTGCCTTTCTTTTTCCCATCCTCTGTTCGTGGTGCCGGAACTGGGGGTGCTGGTAATTCAGGCTCTTGAACAGGCAACTGAGTTGTAGGGGTTGCCTTATTTTTCCTGTCCGCTGCTAATGGCGGACGAAGCCGTTCCTGAGGAGGCAGGCGTGCCTCAATCGACTCTAGTCTAGTAGACACCATGGTGCCCACCTGTAACATGACCTCTCTCATCAGGTCTTGGTCGACTGCTGGTGCCGATGTTTCCATCGGTGTTTCGCATGGGGCGGGACTGGACGAACGTCCGACACGGTCCCTTTCTAAAGCGACCCGAAGCTCAGCCACTTCCTTCTTTAATACGTCAAGCTCCGCCTGCTGGCGAGCACACAGAGCCTGTAGTTTCACCGTCTCCTCGCTAGCTGTGCGCTTGACGAGGGCATCTACGACCTCAAAAATTGAGACTGACGCATCCTTCAGTGACCGCTGGAAAGTTCCTTTAAGGTTCCTGGAGTGCTCAGCCACATGAAGGATGATGCCGATGTCCTCTTTCACCTGCTGCTTTAGAACTTCAGCAACCTTTTCATCAGCGTCCAGCGGATTTTTGATGATTCTCTCAATTCCGCGGCGGGCCCTGTTCTCCCTCGCGGCTTGTGCCATAGAAATGGTGTCTTCTTCGGCCTGCAGGATTAATTCCTCTCGACGTGCCGCAACCAACTGGGACTTCGCCCTTGCGAGACCCATATAATCCCCGGTGGTTGGGGGACGACCTCTTCCGCGATCGAGACTCGTCGTTGACAAAACCGACCGAGCCGACCTATCCGACTCCGAGCCGGAGCTGCGCGAATCATTCGCGCGCTGGCGCTTCTTGCCTTTGCGTGAGGCACGTGGCTCACGGAATTCGCCGCTCGGGCCTTCCGCCTTCAGCGTGCAGTCAGAACCTGATAGCCCACTCTCCACACTTCCCACTCTCTCCAATACAACTACGGGTTTTTTTGTTTTTATATTAAGATTTTCCATTTTGATTCCCACGAGTAAAATAGGACACGGTTTAACCACCCGGGCAGAGGTCCATACCCGGGCAGGCCGGGGTTCTCGAAGCAGGGGCCGGCTTATTCCCTGCTCCGTTGCCGTGTATCGACTGAACTCCCTCCAGCCATTCACCCCCTCGCCATAGACGCGACAAAAAGCTTGGGGTTGGGGTTTTTTATGGAGGTTTTCTCCTCGCGGGGACACCCAATTAAGGGCAGCCCCACCGGCCCTAAGACGTGACTAGGTCACCGGTTTTGCCGACGGTTGGCAACGAATGCCCGTCCGCCGATCACGTTTTACCGCGACCGGACGAACCCGCCGCCCACGCTCGCACCGCCGCTACCCGGAATCTCCAGGACGCCGGCCGAGCCCGAACCGAGTCGCCGCTACCCAGAATACGTCTGGGACGCCGACTCGGAGCCCTCACTATCCGCCGAAGCGGACAGGACCGTGAGGTCCCCATCCGTTATTTTTTAGAGAGGTTTTCTTCCTCGCAGCCCCCATCCGTTGGGATGGCGGCCCTCGCTCCCGCACCACGTACGGGGTTACGAGCGGATGACGCCAGGACAGAACCGGCGCCATCTCCGACTGCCAGACCATTAGCCGTCACCGTATCAAAAACGGTGACGCCCAGGGTGCACCGCGAGGAGGTTCGCACTGCCATTCGTAAATATAAGCTTCACTCGGCGTGTACTGTGTTTCAGGCCGAGCTTTATGCGATCTACAGGGCCTGTCAACTAGCGGCTGAAAGGGGTTACGAAAACATCCTCATCCTTTCCGACTCACGTTCCGCACTTGAGGCTTTGGGCCAACGCAGCAGCTCGGAGCCCCTGGTGTCCTGTACCCATAGGGTAATTTCTCAGCATCTTCCAAAGGGGAAGTTCAAATTCTGCTGGGTCAAAGGACACGCAGGAATACTCGGTAATAGCTTGGCCGACACAGCTGCTGGAGCCGCAGCTACACTACATTCCAGGCCTTCATATTCCCACTTCCCCATTTCGTATCCAAAAAGGATAACCCGAACTCGCGCCTATGAGGTATGGGCAACAAGATACAGCGACTCGCCCCAAGGATCCCATACCCGTTCTCTTTTCCCGAATCTTGAACTTATTCGTGAATTATATCAAATTGTTCCTCCTACATTCTTCCTTACCCAATATTTGACAGGCCACGGGGCCCATAATTCCTATCTTCATCGCTTCCATATTACCACATCTGACGCCTGTCCATGCGATCATTCCACTCCACAAACTCCCAAACACCTAATTGAGGAGTGCCCTAGATTCGCTGTGACCAGACATAATTACCTGGCGCAGTGCCGCCTCCTCAGTGGGTCTTCCTTCTCGTTCTCCGATGTTCTCACTAAGCCTTCCCTTACCAAAGCCTTCTGCTCCTTCATCACAAATACCTTCTCCCAAGTAAAATCTTTTAACTTACAGAATCCCTCTCAATCATAATATAATATTTATTATCCTATCAAATTTCTTAACAACCCTCACATACATGCGCCTTTGACGCACAGTGACCGCCAGCACTTGTCATCTGTATATAATAAACTGTATATATGTAAATAGAACAAACTACAAATATATAAATACATAAAAAAAATACATAAACACTATAAAAAGTAATAAAATACAAACAAAACAACCCCAAAAAAAAAATAAACAAATCAAAGAAGTCATCGCGATGACTCGCTTATTCTTCTTTCCTTTCCTTTGCTTTTCTATACTCTATCTTTTCCTCCCCTATCTCTGTTCTGTTCTCTTATATTCTTCCCCTGCCACACGACCTCCCATCCCCGTATGTATGGAATAGCATACGCAGATGGGGTCTGCGGATCATAAAAAAGTTTCTCATTTTACACGTTTCCTTATAACACCAATCACTCTCATTTTATTTAAACACACTACCAAATCTGAAAACTTAGTATGCAACAAAAAAAAAAAAAACCTAACCTAACCTAACCTTTTTTTTTTTTTTTTTTTTTTTTCGAGGGGACCTCGGGTTACCGACTTCTTGGCCGCTGAGATTGCGACCAAGCAAGTCCGGAGCTCTCCTCCGCACACATCCGACAAGTCGAAGCCCGTCGGATGTACACGGAGGCATATCCGTTAAAACCCCCCGTTGTGACAACTCTGCCGGTTGCGCGGCGGGATGGGTTCCTTCTTGGGAAGCAACCACCCCGCCCCGGCCGGCCCCGGCTTAATAAAGCCAGGGCCACACCACGTGGAAGACGTCACGTCACAATGTAACGCCCCCCCAGACGAAAGAAGCTGTGCAATGCGGGCTCCGGAATCCCGAGCCGTCGCCCGCTGCCTCAACCGTCTGCTCACCAATGGGGGAACAGAGGGCCCCCCCTCAAAATTTCCTCCCTGAACTGCAATGGGGCTCCGGATTTAGAACCCGTTGCCCCTGCTTCGCTATGGTGGAATCTGGCTGGCATACTGTCGCCGCCGTCCTCCTGGCCGCCTACGCCTGATTGCGTTCGCCTGGGCATCAGTTTCGCGGTGCCGCTCAGCAGTCTCCTTTTGCGTCATCACGTCTTCGCAGTACGAGACTACTGCCGTCCAGGACCTGTCGCTGTCCAGCATGGCCTTTACCACGCTGGGCAGGGAGAGGTCCGGTCCTACCTCAGCTATAAGAGTGCGGCGCTGCTGGCTCCAAGCTGCGCACACCTGCAAGGTGTGCTGCGCCGAGTCTCGAACAGCTCCACACTCATGACACATAGGGCTCACCTCTCTCCGTATTCGGTATAGGTAATCGCCAAAGCAACCATGGCCAGTTAAGATCTGCACCAGGTGGTAAGTCAAGGACCCATGTCTTCGTTCCACCCACTGTTGCAACACTGGCCCTATTGCGTCAACTGTACGCCGACCGTACCTGGCAGACTGAAGTTCTTCCGCCCACCGTTCAAGTACGATCTCTTGAGCATCCCGTCGGATCTCCTCTATCTCCTCGAGAGTCGGGCGCTCACCCCGCGCCCTGCACTCCACCTTGTGCTTGTACACCACTTCGAGCACCTCCGCCTCCAGCTCCCAAGGCGGGGTGCCTGCTAGGGCCATAGCCGCCGTCGCAGATATTGTCCGATACGCCCTGATGGCTCTTATTGCTATCGACCGCTGTGGTTTTCTCAAGAGCGCACGTATTTTGGCATTAAGTGCCTCAACCCAGACTGGTGCCCCATATAATGCCATACTTTTTACTACGGTCGCGTAGAGGCGGCGGCATGTCGTGCTCGGGCCGCCCACGTTTGGAAGCAGGCGTCCAAGTGCCAATGCCGTTCCGACAAGCCGTGGGGCTAGGTGCTTAAAGTGCTGCACGAATCCCCAGCGACTGTCTAGCGTCAATCCTAAGTACCGAATGGTTTTCCCCACCGGGACTATTACTCCATCCACTAAAATATTGGCTCCAGCTGGTGGGCCATCCCTAGGCCCATGGAAATAGATGGCCTCAGTTTTATTTAGTGCTACTTCCAGCCCCAGTAGACGTATTCGTTTAACCACCATAGTTGCGCCGACAGTGGCCAGACGTGCCGCTTCTTCATAGTTCTTGCCCCGGGCAGTGACTAATGTGTCATCTGCGTAACAAATGATGCCCATCCGGGGCAAGAGCAAACCTCGAAGGATCCAGTTGAACCCTATGTTCCACAGGAGTGGCCCTAGGACCGACCCCTGTGGAACTCCACAGCTTACTTCATGGCTACGCATGACGCCTCCAGGCCCTATAAACTTGACACTGCGACCAGTGAGATAGCTCGCCACCAGTCTCTGCAGGTATTGTGGCACTTCGTGATATCTGAGGCCTTCCAGTATAGTTTCGAAGGGGATGGTGTTGAAAGCATTGGCGATGTCAAGAGAAACCGCCAACACCTTTTCCCCCTTTGAAGCAGCCATGTTACATATGCACCTCAGCTCTTTTACAGCGTCTACGGTAGACTTTCCGGAACGGAAGCCAAATTGTTGATCTGACAGATCGGGACCAGTCGTTGAGAGGTGCTGGGAGATGCGGGCAGCGAGCAATCGCTCGAAGAGCTTGCCTTCCTCATCCAACAGCACGATAGGCCTAAACGCCGACGGTGAGCCCGGAGCGCGTCCCTCTTTTCGCAGAAGACACAACCTTCCCGTCTTCCATGCAGATGGGAATTCCCCCAGCTCCATGCACAAGGAGAACAATTCCCTAAGTTGGTCACTCATGTGTTTGGATGCTGCTACCAGGACAAAGCCGGGTATTCCATCCGGGCCTGGAGCCTTTTTCCTTTTCCCTCGAAGTCTATCAATCGCCGTGTCAATTTCCTCCTGTGAAACGGCAACATCCTCCTCAAAATTTTCCTGCTCCCTTGAAGGAGAAGACATGACTGGCGGAACATGTGCGGACCTTCTCGGAAAAAGTCCAGATACGGCATCATGTAACTGTTGTGGCTGGAAGTCCTCCATCCGTGGTGCTCTATCTCTCATTTTACTGCGCACTACTAAAAATGGCCTCCCCCATGGGTCGCGGTCTAAGTCCTGCAGCCACTCCTCTCTAGCTTTGGACTTCGACTCTGATATGGCCTTCTGAAGGTCTAGTTTGGCTTCTTTATATGCATCATGAAGAAGCTGTTCTTCTACCTCCGTGTGTCTTCGCCGGCGACATCTTTTATGGTCCCTTCGCTTCTGGTTGCAGACTTCTCGGAGGGAAGCCAACTCCGCAGACCACCAGTATACAGCCCTCTTGTCTGGATGCGGGCCCAGAGATCGAGGCATGGAGGCATCACATACAGCCGTTAAGTCCTCCCGGAGTCTGAGCGCCCGTTCGTTGACGCTTTCACGGTTGTCTCTGTCCCGAGCGTCATAATTCCAGCTCGCAACAATTGCCGCCTCCTCCGCCAGTTCTGGCATGAAATGCGCTTGAGCCCACCTAGTAAAACGAGCACCCCCTTGCACTCCTCTTCGAGACGACCTACTAGTTGCCATGGTGGATACCTCAAAGGTTATGTAAAGATGATCGGACAGTGTTTCAACCTCTTTTTGTACAAGCCACTTCGAGATGCGCGAGGCCAGGGAAGGGGTTGCGAATGTTACGTCCACGATGGACCCCCCATTCCTTCGTACGCACGTAAACTCATGCCCTCGGTTAACGACAGAAAGCCCCATCGACGCCACGAAATCTGCAACCACCTCCCCTTTGTCATCAGTGACGGGAGAACCCCAGACTGCAGACTTAGAGTTTAGGTCTCCCATGATCAACACCTGTCCTTGAGTATAGCGTCCCACCACCAGGCTCAGCATATTGATGTAGACCTCCAGTTCTGCCACGCCTTTATTCGGGGAGAAATAGACGCCGATCACCGTAATGTCCCCCCAAGTGGCTACTACATACCCCGGCCCCTTCTCCTTCATAACCAACGTAGTACGCGAGTCGGGATCAACAACAATTGCAACAGAGCCATCTAGATCCCCGACCCAGTGGGGTAGGGTTGGCACGTAGTATGGCTCTGATATAACTGTGATGTCACATTTCCACTCCACCATGGACTGCGAGAGCAAATCCTGTGACCGGGTGGCGTGGTTGACGTTAGCTTGTAGGAAATTGAAATGTGGTGTATTATTCATTGATTTCGTCTGATAACATTTCAACTTCCTCCGGCAGAACCGGCTCTACAACATTGGGAGGGGCTCGAGTCCCTTGCCCATCCTTTGGCTTAACATGAGGGGGGTTGCACTTTCTGCCCCCCATTCTGTGGCCGGCTGGTCGCTCAGAATCTGCGCACACGGCACAGTGGTATTCTGCCTTACATGTCTCAGCGACATGCCCCGCCTTTCCGCAGCGATAGCACAGCTTACTACGGTCAGCCTGGCTCGGACATCGCTGACTGGTATGACCGAGACCCAGGCACCTGTAACAACGCATGGGCATTTGGTCCAACGCACGCACCTGGGCCGAACTCCAGCCTACCAATAGCCTCCCTGCCTCAACTATAGTTTTGGCAGCAGCCACCGGACATTTTGCTAAGGCAGTCCCCGATCCACCCATTCCAAATCGTACTTCCCCTACCTTTACTTGGTCAGGGGGACAACCGCCCTTTTCTGCTATGGCAACAACGATATCCTCCTTCCGAACTGAGTCGTCAAGACCAGAGACACGGAGATCGACACATTTGGTTGGCCTAGTCACTTTGGCCAAATCAGACAAAACCTCCCGCAACTTTTCTGCAAGCGCATCTGCCTTTTCGCCGTTTGAGGGCCCAGGGATCGAGATAATTCTAGCCCCAGTCGCCGACTGCTTGCAGCGTACCCCTTCCAGACCGAAGTCTTTTAGCTGCATCTCAGCCCTCGCCTTACCAAGAATGCTGGCATATGTGGCGCCCTGATCTATCGCCTCCTGATTGAGCGTCAATACGACCGCCGCAGTTCGTGGAGAGGCAAGACTTGACTTCTTTTTCTTTTTCTTCGCCTTTTTGGCCGGGGCAGCAGCCGGGCCAGACGCCGCAGGAGCAGGTTTTGGTACCGACCCTGCCGTGGGCTGCTCTGCTTTCCGTCTTTTATTCTTCTTTTTCCGGCTTCCCGCTTCAGTCCACTCTCCCTCTATAGGGGCGGGGTTCGCCGGTTCCATTGGAATTCCCGACTGGCTTTGCGCGGTTGATGGACCCGCTTTTGGCACCTGGGGTTGCTTAGGAGCTGCCTTTGGAGCTGCCTTAGGAGCTGACTTAGGAGCTGACTTAGGAGCTGATTTTGGAGCTGGTAACACCGGAGGAGGCATCTCTCTTTTGTCAGCCGCCAGAGGAGGTCTGTAAGTAGGTGCGGGAGGCAATCTTTTCTCCAGGCCTTCGAACCTAGCATTGACCATTTCCCCAATTGAAGTGAACATTATGCGTTTCAACTCCTCCACCAAGCCTGGGTCCAATAATGTTGCAGGCAGTGCCGCTTTAGCAGCAGATGACTTGTCTCGCTCAGAGAACGCTCTACGAAAGGACTTGAGCTCCTTCTGCATCTTTTCCATCTCATTACTAAGACGGAGGTTTTCGGCATGAAGCCTGCGCGTCTCGTCCTGCGAGGAATGAACTGTGAGGCTACTAAATATTTCACCAATTCCTCGTGCAGCATTTTTCAATTTCTTTTGGCTTGTGCCCTTTAAGTGTTTGGAGTTTGTCGCCACATCTTTGATAGCCTGCAGATTCTCAGCCATTTGCTCCCTGAGAAACGCTGTACTATCTTCCTTCTGAGTAGGTGGCACAACAGTTGGCGAAGACGATCTTGACCTACCACTCTCACTCAGGCTGTACGCCCAAGTCTCAACGTTTCCTGTCGTATACCTTGGATTTTCGACATCCGAGAAAGACAGATCAACGTCGAAATTATATGCTTCAGAGACCTTTTTAAGATCTGCTTTCTCCATCGCTTTGAGTTTTGCCTTCGACATTCCTTCGAGCTCTTTAAGTGCTTTCTTAGCTTCGGGTAGGAAAGCACTAGTACTTCTGGTAGGTGGGCGGCCACGTCTTGCCCCCCCCGCACCACGTCCGGATCCAGTGTTACCGGATTTCCTTATTTTGGAAACGCCCGCAGACACTTTAACCTCTCCATTAGCGTCAACAGGGTTCGGAACGTTGTTCGCCCCTAAAGGACGTTTTCTCCTGGTCCCGTCAACAGGGCGTTTCGACTGGCTTCCCACTGCAGCGGGCCCACTCTCCTCTTCTGCAGAGTACATTTCCGACGCCGAATTTTCCTCCGACACCGATTGCACCTCTGACTTAGTTGACTCGTTTTTCCCGCCTGAGTTAGGCTTCTCCTGCTCGCTTCCGCCTGAGCTAGGCCCATCTTTCTTCCCAAATTTAAGAGTTAAGTTATTAAGTTTTTCCATTTTGATTCCCACGAGTGTAAAAGAACAAGGTTTAACCACCCGGGCAGAGGTCCATACCCGGGCAGGCCGGGGTTCACGAAGCAGGGGCCGGCTTATTCCCTGCTCCGTTGCCGTGTATCGACTGAACTCCCTCCAGCCATTCACCCCCTCGCCATAGACGCGACAAAAAGCTTGGGGTTGGGGTTTTTTATGGAGGTTTTCTCCTCGCGGGGACACCCAATTAAGGGCAGCCCCACCGGCCCTAAGACGTGACTAGGTCACCGGTTTTGCCGACGGTTGGCAACGAATGCCCGTCCGCCGATCACGTTTTACCGCGACCGGACGAACCCGCCGCCCACGCTCGCACCGCCGCTACCCGGAATCTCCAGGACGCCGGCCGAGCCCGAACCGAGTCGCCGCTACCCAGAATACGTCTGGGACGCCGACTCGGAGCCCACACTATCCGCCGAAGCGGACAGGACCGTGAGGTCCCCGTCCGTAATTTTTTAGAGAGGTTTTCTTCCTCGCAGCCCCCATCCGTTGGGATGGCAGCCCTCGCTCCCGCACCACGTACGGGGTTACGAGCGGATGACGCCAGGACAGAACCGGCGCCATCTCCGACTGTCAGACCATTAGCCGTCACCGTATCAAAAACGGTGACGCCCAGGGTGCACCGCGAGGAGGTTGTCTGACATGGCACCCCAACCTAACCTAACCTAACCTAACCTTTTTTTTTTTTTTTTTTTTTTTTTTTAATATGCCGAGGAAAAACGCATTTACGCGCTTCCCTTCCCGTTGGTGACCAGGAAGGGGGGTATGTGGGACTCGCCAGGAGGGGACCGCAACATTCAACGTTGCGGCTCCCTCCACGACTGCCTCCCGTAATTCCACCAAGTCAAAGCTCGGTGGAATCCCAGGAGGAGGGAATACCCACTGTAAGGTTTATGATTTAAAATAGTCATATTTGTGATTTAGAAAATAAAAGTACGTCAATTGACTAGCGTAGTTTGACGGTTGAAAACAAGATGGCGGGTGACGCGCGGCGAGTGGGGGCATTCTTGACGTTAATCGTGGCATTCTCGGTCGGGCACTCGGACAGAACAGACGTATGCTGATGTCTTGTAAACTATTGTGAATTGATGTATTCGGAATTTAAAGATTATCATTGTATTGCGAGTTAAAGTCATGTCGAGTGGTTATTGATGTTATGCCATTTAAGAAACACAAAATAAACGATTATAGTTCCAGCTGGAGTTTTACTACAAATCAGAAGTGGTAAGTACACGCTCTTTTTACTTTAGAGACTTTTCACGAGAAATAGTATATTACAAGTGTTAATAAAACTATAATTTCTAGTGGAGCTTGAAATTTTCAATAATTTTGATCGTTACATTCAGCCAGGCCCCTGGCCAAAAGATTGTCAACTATTCCAGTATATTTAGTGTTCGAGATAAAGCTAACTTGGTATACACGTACTCATATCCTATATTCTAAAATTTGCATTCTTTTCTGTTTAATACTCATCGGAGCGAGACTGGCTGCACGCAAGCAGTGGCAACGTGTCGAGGGGTCCTGCTTCGAGATGCGAGGATGGGGATGTGAAGTGGCGGTGAAGCGGGACCGTGGGTGGAATGCTGAGGTGTCCTCTTCAAAGCAGTTCAAAGGTCTGGATTTTCAACTCATTTTACTATTTCATGAGAATCATGAGTTATACGATCGAAAAGTAAGGTATTCACAAATGTTTCGTATTATTACACGACTGCCAAAAAGGAGTGTAATTTGGATAATACATTTAAAGGAAATGGTTCAGTTTGTAAGGGCGCTTTGCGTGAACACTTAATATGATTCTCATTTTGAGTAAATGATTCTGATTTTCTGCACTTTGTATATGAAAGGACATACATTTTAATAATGGTGGTGAAGTTGCCGCAAGTTCTAAAAATGTGTCATAACAGGCACGTGTTATATTTTGGTCTTATGAGTGAAAGTTTTTCCAAAATCAATTATACTCTTACACTTACCTAATTACTTGCTGTTTACACTTTTGTGGTAATATTGTTGTTTTATGGTAATGGATATCATATTAGATGGTGTCGCGTAGCGGGTTACTTAAGGAGCAAAACCACAACTTACGTTCACAATATTTATTTATGGCTTGAGCATGGGGTCGTAAGTGTAAGGGCCCGACTGGTATTTACTCTGCGTGTCCCAACTTATCTTAAGGGGGCCTTGAGGTGGTAGATGGCCCGACGTGGCGTGGAAGGATGCAGCGGAGGGTGTGAGGCGCGTCGCAAATGGCGACCGAAGAAACCGCCGAGCGGCCAAAGTATGTCGGCCAAAGTTGGTTGGGCCAAAGTTGCAGGGGTCAACTGAGTCAACCTGGGTGAACCTGGGTCCCTGAAATTCCCATCGAACTGCATAAG
Organism: Agriphila geniculea; assembly: GCA_943789525.1. NCBI lineage: Eukaryota > Metazoa > Arthropoda > Insecta > Lepidoptera > Crambidae > Agriphila > Agriphila geniculea. The sequence continues at coordinate 31,405,464 of OX038872.1, read as the reverse complement.
CTTCACGTTTAGCAGCCGCCGATTGCGATAGCCAATTCACCTAAGCCAAGCCAAGAAAAGTTGGGAGAAGAGAAAGTACGTAGCAGGTGAAGTGGCAATTATCGCAATCAGAGCGGAGTTTACATACATAAAACTAATTAAATTGTGCAGAAAAGCATTATGCTGATTACATACAACATGGTTATATTATAAAAATGAAATTACGTTCAATAAAAATGTAAAATTAATAAAATTAAAATGTGAGGGTATACAAAGGCGAATGATTTGGCAATTTTGATTTGGTCGTTTAAGCTATTTAAAAGATAACGCCGAGATTCTTACACAAAGGAATGTATAATCATTCGCGTGCACTAAATTTTACATGAAACAATTATTTTAAAACACAAGCTAAAATTACTAACTAATAACTACTACACAATGATGTTCAACACTTACCCTTTCGGGGATTGCACTGAATTTATTTTTAAATAAAGTGACGACACTCTGATCAATATGTGATCTTTCTTTTCTAAGTATTATGAAAAAATGATTTCCAAGGGGCGCGGCGACTTTAAGACGAAATAGGTTCGTGTCGTACGCGGGAGCTCAGAAAGCGGTGTGTGTCAATGACGCAGCAAACCACTGCATCGCGATGTTAGTTGCGCTCACGCATTGTGTGATTCGCAACCGCTACCTTCAGGTCGATACGCGAAACAAAGGTAGGTTAGGGTACCGCTCGCGCAGTGGTAAAACGTTTTTAAATAAATAATACGTATGATCTGCAGTTTAATGTGCATTATTATTTTAATTGTAGTTATTAGTTTAATTTAAGTTAAAGATAGGATTAGATTAATTTAGGTATTTAAAGAAATGTTTTGTTTTCATCTATTTTAATTTAGTAAAAATGTAGATTTTAATTAAAAATTAACCTATAACGTTACAATACCCCCTCGCGCGATCAAGGATTTTATTCCTCTTAATAAAATCCGCACTTAGTAACTAAGTTAATGGTTCGTATTAACACTTTCATTCTTCATCATTCATGCATTTCATACTTCACGCTTTCAAAAGGCAACAATAAACAATATTATCGAATATTGACGCATCCTGACAATATGGTAGGTTCCTGTTACATATGAACTGGTAAACCCATACAAACGTGATTACTTTACATAGATGGTAAACGTGCGAAGTTTTTAGCTTTGTAACGATATATTCAAAAATATTTAAAATGTTCATGTTATAAAAATGTAATGTTCATGTTACAGTTAAAAAAACTAATTTATTTAAAAAATATTTACTTATTAAAACCAGCTAGTTTTAAATCTTTTATATGCCATGTTCCCAAATCCTTACCATTCATATCCTCTAAAACGTAAACTAAAGGTGATTTTTTAGCAGTGACACGACATTTTATGAATTTCGGTGCCAACTTCTTGCTAAAATATTTATCTTTGTCACTTAGTACATAGGCTCGTTTCATGACGATATCGCCCACCTGAAATTCGGCTGCTTTACGACGCAAATTGTAATGTGCGGTATTCTTTTCATGAGCATGCCAAAGTTTTGCTTGTACGTCGTCAAAGATACTTGACAAGCAACCTAAGTTATCCGCATAAATATCGCGCGGTAGGAATAAGACCTCATCGCCTAAATCTGTGTCTGTGTAATGAGTACCACAGGTAACGAGCTCTCTGCCGAAAACTAAAAATGAAGGCGTGAAACCAGTTGCTTCATTCACAGCGTTATTAATGGCAAACTGCACCTTGGGTATAAAAATATCCCAGGTTCTGTGGTCATTCTCGACAAAAGTTGATATGCAGGTAATGATCGTTCTATTGTAGCGCTCTACAGTGTTTACTTGCGGTGTATACTTTGGAGAGAAATAAACATTAGGTACGTTATATTTTTGGAAAAAAGCAGTTGTGTCACGGCTAATAAACTGAGTACCATTATCTAGAAAAATTGTTTGTGGAACTCCATGAACAAGAAAAACGTTGTCCTCTAAGATTTTAATAATTACGTCCGAAGTAGCTTTTTTGATAGCGTAAATTAAACAAAATTTTGAAAAAACACACGTCACAACTAAAATGTAGCTGTTCTGTTTACGAGTTGTAGGCAACGGTCCCATAAGGTCAATTGAAATTATTTGCCAAGGGCGTGAACACTGTTTAGGACGACCCATTTCACCTAACGTTTGATGGTTATGTGACTTGTACTCAAGACACTTATCACAAGAGCTAACAAATTTTACGACGTCTTTATGCATGCCCGGCCAAAAATAACGAAGCATAAGGCGATGATATGTTTTAAATATACCTAAATGTCCAGCAGAAGGCTGAGAATGATTTTCCGAAATTACTTTCTCCCGCAACTCGGAAGGAACAACAATTTTCCATGAAAATTCGTCATTAAGGCTACATTTACTTTTAGTCAATCTATATAAAATATCATCTTTAATTAAATAGTTTGGATACTGTTGAGGACTATTCAAACAACCGTTGCGAAGTGTCTTGTACCACTGGTCTTTAGAGTCCAATATGTCGGAAGAACTAATGGCACTAACTGGAAATGCACGCGAAAGAGCGTCGGGAATAACATTATCAACCCCGCGACGATGTTTGATTTCGAAATTAAACGATGATAACCGTACTCCCCATCGAGCTAACCGGCCTGTAGGGTTATTTAGAGTAAGGAACCATTTTAAAGCACTATGATCAGTATATACGGTGAAGGTTTTTCCGTTCTCTAAATAACATCGCCAATGCTCTAAGGCAGTAATCACAGCCAGAGTTTCACGCTCTGTAATGCCGTAATTACGCTCTGAAGGAGCTAACGAACGGCTCATATAAGCAATAGGGTGCTCTTTTCCGTCCCTGGTCTGCGTGAGCATAGCGCCGACGCCATAACTGCTCGCGTCTGTGTGTACCTCGAATGGTTGGTTGTAGTCGGGGCAAGTCAGAACCGGCGCGGAAACCAAACATTCTTTCAGCTTCTGAAAGGAAGCATCAGCTTCAGCAGACCACTTGAAGGGGGGTGCGCCCTTTTTGTTGGAAGTGAGTCTATTTAAGGGACCGGCAATAGTGCTGAAATTGGGGACAAAACGACGGTACCATGTAGCTGTCCCGAGAAACCGTTTGACGTCCTTCCGACAAGTAGGTGTCGGATAGTTTAATATGGCCTCCACCTTCTCGGGATCGGTCCGTAGTCCACGACTATCGACGACATATCCTAAATATTTCAGCTCACTACGAAAGAAGTTACATTTTTCTAAATTTACGGTGAGGTTAGCATTTCTAAGTTTTTCTAAAACCTTTAACAAGAGCGTGACATGAGTTTGGTAGTCATTACTGATGATGATGACGTCATCGATATACGCGAAAACATTAGCGCCAAACTCGCCAAACAGAAGGTCAACTAACCGTTGTTGGGTTGCCGGAGCATTGGTCAAACCAAAGGCGGTTCTTTTAAAACGAAGTGTACCTCTGCCTGGGACGTAAAAAGCTGTCTTATCTCGGTCTTCGGGCGCAATCTCTATCTGCCAGAAAGATTTGGATAAGTCGATGCTGCTAAGATAACGCGCATCACGGAGGTTATCCAAAATCTCAGATATGTAGGGTAAATTGTATGCATCGCGTTTGGTGACTGAGTTTAGCTTACGGCTATCGAGGCAGAACCTAGGCTGTCCGTTTTTCTTGGTCACGAGCAAAACTGGGGAAGACCAAGCGCTTTCGCAAGGTTCGACTACATCTAGTGCTAGCATTTCATCGACCTGCTCAATCAAAGTTCGCTGTTTTTCCGGTGACATGCGATAGTATCGTTGCCGGATTGGTTGAGCATCGCCGGTATCAATTCTGTGAGTTATTAAGCTAGTTTTACCTAGACCCTTTTGTTCGAAAGAAATTTCTTTAAATTGATCAGTAATATTGTCCGCAATCATTTTTTCCGATTCGCTTAAATTATCATAGCTATGTAATAAAATTTCGGATGAGACGTCCACGGGTGTATTAATAGAATCGATTGAAATGCTTCCTAAATATTTAGGGCATATATTAAATTTACGCCAAAAATCAACGCCTAGTATAAGAGACGTATCAATACCAGGTACAACAACAGCTTCAATAATGTGAAACTGGTTTTCAAAGTGCACAGGTATATTAATATAGCCAATACTACTTAAAGACTGCCCACCTGCAGCAGTAACTGAAATACAGCGGTCCTTAATTAATTTAAATCCTTGAGATTCTAAAACTAAATGTGAATTGTTGCCTAAAATGGTGACTGCGGAACCTGAATCGAGTAAGCCAGTAAAAGAGAGACTGTTAATATTAATAGTGACATAAGGTCTAATATCATTATTGGGTTTATTATGAATTGTGGCAGTTCGATATGCTTGAAAGAAAACACTTAAAGTTTTAAGCCACTTCTGCCAATCATCTTTATCAAAGTAATTGTGATTTGAACTACCACAATTCAATTCTACTAGTTTTTTGAACTGGATGGTTTACCTAAATTACAGTCAGGACATTGAGGAGTCTTAACATCCTTTCGACCACATTTAAAACAGTAAATGTTGTCTCTATCTTCTGTACACTGTCTCAAATTATGAGTATCTACACGACATCTAGGACAATAACGAGCTTTAGGAGCTTCGATAGCATGTAAATACTTTTCATTATTTGTTTTATTATTATTGTTATAAGGATAATTTGTTTTACTATTAATATAAGTGTAGTTATAGTTCGAATTATTTTTATACTTTGCAAATGATTGATTTTTATTAAAAGGTGTATTAAAATTTTGCTTATATGTATTTGATGAATTACTACTGGTTTTATTACGATTACCATTGTACGCAAATTCTGGAGCCAGAGTATTAGAAGTCGCTGTACTAGGCTCATGAAAGTTTGCAAGACGTGACTGTACGCTTTCATAATTTCGACATAAGGCTTGTAAAGATTCGATCGTTTTAACTTCACTAACTGAGGCTAATGTACTAGCATAACAAGGCCTAATGTTATGGAGAATTATTTCCAATTTTTCGTCATCGGACAATGTTTTCGCTAAGCGTGAAAACAAACCAGACATAATTGATAAATAAATTGTTATGTTCTCTGTTTCACCTTGTGTTCTTGCACGGATTTCTGAAAGCAGTCTGTAATCAAAGTCAGACTGATCAAAATCTTGCCTCAGCAGAATAATGAGTTCACTCCAAGAGGAAACTCGACTCTTTACACTCCTATACCAATGCAAAGCATCACCTGTGAAAATTTCAGTTGCGAATGAAAGCGCTTTAGGTCCTGAAATGTTCCTTGCGTCACAAAATTCCGTTACGCGTTGAATGAACGCCCTGACGCAGGTCTTTCCATCGTACTTAAGCTTAGTTAAATCACTAGAACCACCACGATCGCAAGTGACTGAGATGTTCATAGGCAATGCAGGAGTAGAAGACTCGCTATTGCTGGCAGAAATTAAAGGATCAACTCCTTTATCCTTAATGGAATTATAAGTTTCAAAATAATTTTTAAACTGCAAAACGCACGTATCATATTGAGGCTTGACAGACTCGTCGGCAATAATTCGGTTGATCCGATGATATAAATGATGCAACAGGTTTTGCGTACGTAACAATGTGTTTTTGTCGGTACCCGAATCTAAATTTGTTTTTATTTTAGTGAGGGTATCACTAACCCCAACTAAATCTACTGCAGCCTCCAATGGACTGTCCAAAATGTCCTCAGAAGGAAATAAGGGTGCTAACTTCGCGATCTGTTTGCGTAGGTCTTGCACAGTAGCACAAGGTGTGGAACCTCTAATGGTCACCTCGTATTCTAGCTCCGACTTTTGCAGAGACAGAAATTTTATTGCAAACGCCATATTAAACAATTTAAAAAATATACGGAACTTCGGAAGATGACGCAAAAGAAAAAAACCAAAAAAATATCCGTAAGATAGGGTAAATGTTGAACGTTTACTATCTACTTACAACTACTTAAAACTAAAAAAAAAATAACCACCTAACTCCGTCTGTTACAAAAAAAAACTACGGCAACAGAAATAAAAGAAAAAAGTTACACAAATAAGCAAACACAGATTTGCAAAATAAAAAAAAAAACAAAATACACAGGTTTGCAACTAAAAAAAAAGACAAACACAGAACTAAAAAGAAAAAAAAAACACAAAAAAGCACACAACACACTAACTACAACTCACTGCGAAAGCAAATACCAGCCCATACCAAAACCAAGTTGAGGCGCCAGTGTCGCGTAGCGGGTTACTTAAGGAGCAAAACCACAACTTACGTTCACAATATTTATTTATGGCTTGAGCATGGGGTCGTAAGTGTAAGGGCCCGACTGGTATTTACTCTGCGTGTCCCAACTTATCTTAAGGGGGCCTTGAGGTGGTAGATGGCCCGACGTGGCGTGGAAGGATGCAGCGGAGGGTGTGAGGCGCGTCGCAAATGGCGACCGAAGAAACCGCCGAGCGGCCAAAGTATGTCGGCCAAAGTTGGTTGGGCCAAAGTTGCAGGGGTCAACTGAGTCAACCTGGGTGAACCTGGGTCCCTGAAATTCCCATCGAACTGCATAAGCTTCACGTTTAGCAGCCGCCGATTGCGATAGCCAATTCACCTAAGCCAAGCCAAGAAAAGTTGGGAGAAGAGAAAGTACGTAGCAGGTGAAGTGGCAATTATCGCAATCAGAGCGGAGTTTACATACATAAAACTAATTAAATTGTGCAGAAAAGCATTATGCTGATTACATACAACATGGTTATATTATAAAAATGAAATTACGTTCAATAAAAATGTAAAATTAATAAAATTAAAATGTGAGGGTATACAAAGGCGAATGATTTGGCAATTTTGATTTGGTCGTTTAAGCTATTTAAAAGATAACGCCGAGATTCTTACACAAAGGAATGTATAATCATTCGCGTGCACTAAATTTTACATGAAACAATTATTTTAAAACACAAGCTAAAATTACTAACTAATAACTACTACACAATGATGTTCAACACTTACCCTTTCGGGGATTGCACTGAATTTATTTTTAAATAAAGTGACGACACTCTGATCAATATGTGATCTTTCTTTTCTAAGTATTATGAAAAAATGATTTCCAAGGGGCGCGGCGACTTTAAGACGAAATAGGTTCGTGTCGTACGCGGGAGCTCAGAAAGCGGTGTGTGTCAATGACGCAGCAAACCACTGCATCGCGATGTTAGTTGCGCTCACGCATTGTGTGATTCGCAACCGCTACCTTCAGGTCGATACGCGAAACAAAGGTAGGTTAGGGTACCGCTCGCGCAGTGGTAAAACGTTTTTAAATAAATAATACGTATGATCTGCAGTTTAATGTGCATTATTATTTTAATTGTAGTTATTAGTTTAATTTAAGTTAAAGATAGGATTAGATTAATTTAGGTATTTAAAGAAATGTTTTGTTTTCATCTATTTTAATTTAGTAAAAATGTAGATTTTAATTAAAAATTAACCTATAACGTTACAATGGGTAAAAACGTGGGTTTTATTACATACTATTTGGCTGACAGTGGATACTTACTGGTAATGTGCCATGTTTTGAATAAGTACTCATCTCAGAGTATAACTATTCTTCTGAGGTTTTCATTGCATACTATGTGGCAGAAAAACTTGTTCACCAAAATAATACTCTAATCGAACCATTATCTCCCCGTAAGTGCCTCACTGTTTCTGAATTTGAGTTTCTCTTTAAACTGAGAGTGTAATTATCATGTAGGGTGGCAGTTTGATTTACGCATTATGTTAAGCCAGGGCAAATCTCGGGTGATAAAATGGGTGGATGTTAACCCGTATGGAGGTGTGTGCGTATGCTTGGCTAGAGCTATTCCTTGATGGTATAATGACACTCACCTCTATACGCACGCTTGTCCTGGATATGATAAAGGTAGGACAGTTGAATACATACAATTAATATACCGAGATTTTAATAAGTTAACATAGATATGGTAAGGCTGATGGTGGATTGCGCGTAGCGTTTGATCAGGTCAAATTTCTAGTAGCGCAGTGCGCGGATTGCCGGATAAGTCTTGGGCACAGCCACGTGGCCAAGGCTTACTCCTTGCCTTGGTAGCCACATTCACGTTGATCCAGTTGAACTGAATGATGATGATGATAACGATAAGTCACTGTCCCCCTGATGAATTATAATGTTTTTTCATAGAGTATTAAGTATTATACAAAAATCACATTAGGGGTTTCTCTGTCACTGTAATCAGTCCAAAAGTAAGGTGCGCAAACGCTATTTGCTCTTACCTAATTTATGCATTATGTTGTACCAATGTACAATAATTTGATTTCAAATTAACGCATAGTTACATGGTAGCTAGATATCTGAAGTAATCAACTATAGGTAACCCACCACGTTTGCTTCACATTATGTGACTACAAATTAGTAAGGATATTATTAAAAAAAATACTAGTTGCTCACTGATTGAGTAAGTAAGGTAGCGTGATCACAAGTTTATTGCGGAAGGACGCGATTTCCTAGTCACTGGTCGCCAGATTTTGGCGCAGTATCTACTGCTAATGCAAAAGCTGTGTGTTGTACAAACATAATAGAATATAATATTTCTTAATTTGATATAAGATATGTCATAATATTCTAAGGTCACAACATGAATTTGTAGGTAGGTGCAATATAGTATTGTCAATTGATATACATACAAATGCATAAAGTCTGCAAAATTACTATTTGTACATATTTCATGTAATCATGTACAAGAAATGTTTCATACTATTGAAACGATTAGTTAAATGATTTTGTCTTAAATAATTTTAGATCTAGTACTTTAATATCCCCTTTATTTTAGTAGCTCATTGTACAACATTACACATACACATAAAGATGGTTAGTAAGTGGTAACAAACCAAGTTCCTTGAATATGGATTACAAGAGTCGCGAGGTAATTTACCTCTTATTGTTAACCTAAGATAGACAGTCGAAGCAACGAAAGCGTCTAAAAAAATATCACCCAACAGATGGGTGACCAAAACACGCACACATTGTCAGTAGTGTGACCCGGCCATAGTTTTTATTACAATACTCTTTGGGCGCAATGATGCTAAAAATGCACACCAACCTCAAAAAGTTGACCTGTTTTGTATAGTACGTCAAAAGCATAAGACTCTATCTGTTGTTAACATAATTAGGCCTGCGATAGGATGGTATCAATTGTTGACAGCAACTAGGCATTACTAGGGCCATTACTGGGTTTGCTACTTGAATTAACTAAGTGTTACCTTGATCTTGACACTGAATAGACTATGTTTAATTATTTTATCATTGATAAAAGCAAAATTAATTAATTACTAATCAATACATATATGCTCACATTTTAGCATTGCCGATTTTAATGGGGAAAAGATTGAATCATTATAGGATTATTATAATATAATAGTAAGGGTTTGCACATACAAGTTTTTAGTTTATAATGTATATAGGTATATATGTACCTATATAATATACATTATTTGTATTAGGAAGAGAATGGTTGCATCTACTCCAGAGAACATTCTAGAGGGCTCAAGGGAACAGCAGCTGTTTAAATGAAGAGTTTTAATTTTAACTTTAAAACTAAAAAGATTCGTGCTAATTATTAGTTTCGACAAGGTTCTGACTCCGATATTCTGATTGAAAATGTTCCTAGTCATTTTGATTTCATAGTCTTGTGATAAATACTTGGAAGGAGTTGCTGTCGCTTTTGTGTTTAGTTTCAGATGATTTCTGGATGATGCTGTCCGATGGCTTCTGGATGGTGCTGTCAGATGGTTTCCGGATGGTGCCGATGGGTGGCGTCTGGATGGCACCGACGACGCCGGGTGGCTTCTTGATGGTGCCGACGGATGGCAGTGACCGGTGGTTGTCGACACATGGTATAGCTTCTGTATGGTACCACGGATGGCTCCTGGGTGTCACTGACGGATGGTATTTGATCGATGACGATAGTTACTATGACAATGTTTAAGATAAGATGATGGAGATGTTGATGATTTTAACGATTGTAATTATGATGATGGTAATTATAATAATAGCAATAACAAATAATAATGCAAATATAACGACATTGATAGTACTTTGTCTGAAAAAAAGGAGGTAAATAAGTACATACACTTTATTCAATTGAATACCATATCTGCTTAATACATTCCCTTCTGCCATTCTAACCCGTTGTGCATAAAAAAAACATACCTACATTTCGCAACTTTCATAATTTTGTAAGTATCTATTAAATTGTCTTGTAAGTAAAAGTGCTCTCCATGTTTTTAATGTAATATCTTTTAATATAAACTAGAAGATGGAAAAATAATAATACCTTATTATACACTGGAAACTGATGTATTGATTACTTACTTAGATGAATTAGGTACCTATTTTAAATAATGTCCTATAATATATCTGATTGTGATTTGATCGATAGGTTTTGCGACATCTTTGTTGTTGTTTAATGAATAATAATAATGGTTGATACTAGTAAAATTTGTGAATTTTACGTTAGTTTCGTCTTGTCAGACAACTGAACATTACTTCAAAAAAATTTTGTCTCTCATACATTGGAATCACATTGAGTTGAATTATACAGTCAGCAGCACATGAGGTTGTACATAACTGTCGAAAGTCTGTAATTTGTTTTGAACCTTAATAGCTTTGCGTTTAACAATGAAATTGATTGAATATAGTTGCCCTGTCGTGGGGGCCCAGCGTGCCGTTGACCGTACCTACTTATTGTATCAATTATTGCATAATTGTAAATGGTCTATCGTTAACTCGTCTTCATTGTTAGATACTTAGTTGAAAATTGCTACGAAATTCTAACTATAGTGATACTATGAGATTATAACTACACTATAGACACTTTCCATAGGTAATAACGACACAATGAGTCATCGTTTTGATTGTTTATTGATTTTAATAAACATCCGTAAGTAATATTTAATTTTGTGGTCTGGTAATTCAATACAAATATTATTTTTGTTGAATTGCTAGACTTTGACTTAAATTATTGTGGTTCTTGTCTTAGACAACAAATCTTGTTAAAGGTACAATGCTTTACTAAATGTATAGGTATTATAAAATATCTAAAGAAAGGTCGGTGAGACTGATCGAGTTTACGGATCTAATACTTATTTACAAAACACGATACAACTCTGTTAAATGGTTACGTTACTCTCATCTCTAATTTATTTTATCTTTGTCTGACCCACCTATATTAAGCTTGAAGCTGAGTTCCAGTCTACAAATATGATTTCTGTGTCCTTACAAGATTACGTAACTACGTAATCTGTCTATCTTTATTTATTATTTTCATTTTGACATTAACTAATGTCAAAATTAAAATAGTTGTCAGTATATAGGGAATAAATAAGTTATTTTGGTAAATATGAGAATGGAATTTATTTTAAAAAGACGTGGTAAAAAGGGTAAAAATCTGCTGTAGGTACTGATGTGACAAAGGAAGGGTTCACAAGGTACAAAAATAAAACTGCTAAACCAAATAGACAATAAAGTCTTTTATTTGCAGAACGGTATGATTGACAGAAGGGGATTACCTACTTTAACACTTGGTTTGAGAAGTAAAGCTTTCGTTTACTTAATGAAATAGAAAAAAAAATGAATCATGGACAAAGTAAAATAAAAGTGTGAAAAGTTGGTATATTGACTGCATACAATACAATAATACCTAGCAGCCTTATCTTTATTATGATCAATCACATTTTGTATGATATATTTTGTAATAAGCACATAAGGTTCAACCAATAAAATTATTGAATTGGTTGAATTAGGACTCAAACGAAGTTTAGTTAATTTATTATTTATGTAATGACAGATGATTAATGTTGTGTTTCGATACTTTTGATATAATGGAATGATTTATGATGCGACAATGACAATAAAACCTAGCATCTTTATCTTTATCATGATCAATCACATTTTGTATGATATATTTTGTAATAAGCACTTAAGGTTCAACCAATAAAATTATTGAATTGATGGTTAAATTAGAACTAAAAGGATGTTTAGTTATTATTCAAGTAATGACAGACGATTCATGTTGAGTTTTGATATCATGGAATGATTGATGATGCGACAATGACAACAAATAGCGGCAATTCAATGGGTATGTTGTAGTTTTGTGATATTAGAGATAATTTAATTTTTATATTATTTATGCCTTAAGTATCTACTTAAATGACTGACTGTTTTGACTGGGTATTACAAAAATTAGTAACGGGGACCCCTGTTTTGCCCGTATGGGACAGGGAATACCCCCTTAATTGTTGGAACCCCTGTATGGGATTACAGGTTTGGTTAGTTATGAATAAAGTGTAACCCTGTTATGGGATTACAGGGCCCCTTAATGGTTGGAACCCCTGTATGGGATTACAGGTTTGGTTAGTTATGAATAACGGGCAACCCTTGTATTAGATTACAGGGTTTCTTTGATGTTTGGTTAGTTATGAGTTATGAGAATGAGTTATGAGAATACCTAACGGATTACAGGGCCCCGCGAGGATTAGTTATTTATGTGTAACGGGTAACCCCTGTATGGGATTACAGGAGCCCCTTGATGATTGGTTGTTTAAGGCCTTAACATGCATCAATCCGAGCGGGTCGATCTGTGAAAGAGTGAAATCGAACGTAACTCTATACGCTTTGGGTCCAAATCAGTGCGCGTTCCAACGCGGCGATTACGTAGAGGTTGAGCGCCGAATCCTAGATTTTTACATGTTTTAATTAATTTCTTCGCTTTTAAATTAGTTAAAAAAACTGTTCAATTAAGATTGAAGAAATTAGCATCGCAGATTTTAATGCTTTGGTTTTAACATAAACGAATGTTCTGTTTCCAAGAAGTTTTGCAAATAAAACCAAAAACGAGGTCCACGGGATATTTTTTACATCAAAGATGGTAAATATTTTTATAAATATTTTCAATTAAATCTGTCGTGTATTATTTCAATTGCATTATATATTTTTCTATGATAGCTTCACGCGCGTAGTCTTTCAATATTTTGAATTGTATATTACGATTTGACGCATGTTAATGCCTTAATTAACAGGGCACCCTTGAATGGGACCCTTTGATGGTTTTGTTTGTGTAAGTGTAACGAGAAACCCTTTTATGGGACCCCTTGGTGGTTAGTCAATTAGTCGTAAGTAGTAATAAATAAGTCTTAAGTCTATGTTTATTGTTTCATATTGTTACAAAATGGTCCTAAGTGTAACAAAATAGCTTGTAATATGAACCCACAAAGGGGATGCAAATCTTTAACATTACCTATTAAAAAAAAATTGGTGAAACTAAGAGAAAAACCTAAACTACAATACAGATATGTTCTAACTTTTATATTTCTTTTAAAAATTGTGAAAAATTTTTTAATTGTTATATTGTACTTTAATATCTTTGTTTACTCCTGTAAGTATTATATGGGTTGACAGGATGCCTTGTTAATTTAGTTATTTGTTTGTTGATGCCCTTACTCGCCGAGTGTAAGGGTTGAGCATAGGATTCCGCTTATTCTGGCACCGTGCATGGGGACATGCACGAGGTCAGGATGGACGAGTGTAAGGTTTATGATTTAAAATAGTCATATTTGTGATTTAGAAAATAAAAGTACGTCAATTGACTAGCGTAGTTTGACGGTTGAAAACAAGATGGCGGGTGACGCGCGGCGAGTGGGGGCATTCTTGACGTTAATCGTGGCATTCTCGGTCGGGCACTCGGACAGAACAGACGTATGCTGATGTCTTGTAAACTATTGTGAATTGATGTATTCGGAATTTAAATCATTGTATTGCGAGTTAAAGTCATGTCGAGTGGTTATTGATGTTATGCCATTTAAGAAACACAAAATAAACGATTATAGTTCCAGCTGGAGTTTTACTACACTACTAAAAAACCCCGGCACTTGCCCTCTCGCCGCCGGTTGGCCCTGAGGGACACCTGTGGGACTCACCTCATTAGACCCGGCGGCCGGCCCGGTTATCCGGGCCTCATCGCGGTTGGGAGATGGCCGAGCAAGTTTAGCCATCTCCCCAGACGGTCGGGACCGTGCAATGCAGGCGATGGTTCACCTCCCATCACCTACTTGGTCCCACTTAAGGGGGAAGGAGGTTCGCGTAGCGACGCCTCCGTACCCCTACCCGCCTGCGGCGAAGAAGGGCCGCCCGAGCGTCCTCTTCGCGAGCCCTCTCCGCTGTCTCCTTCTGGAGGACAACATCCTCACAGAAGGAGACTACCGCCTGCCACGATCGCTCACTACCCAGCATCGCATTTACGACACTAGGTAGAGAGAGATCTCCACCCACCACTGCCACGAGCTCCCGACGCTGCGCTGACCACGCAGGGCACACTTCGAGTGTGTGCTGCGCAGTGTCCAGCACCGCGTCGCACTCATGGCATCTTGGAGTCTCTTCCCTCCGGATAAGGTGCAGGAACTTGCCGAAACAGCCGTGTCCCGCAAGAACCTGCACCAGGCGATAAGTTAAAACACCGTGTTTTCGAGACCTCCATTCGCATAACAGCGGGCGCACGGCCTCCACCGTTCTAACACCCGCTTCTGGAGACTCTAGTCGGCGTTCCCACTCAACCATCACCTCCTCCTCCACCCTCTGCCTTATGGCGATGACTTCCTCTGGGGCCAGGCGGTCCCCCCGTCTACGAGACTCCTTCCTCTCCAAGAACACCCTTTTAAGGATCTGCGCCTCAAGTTCCCACGGGGGAGTACCTGCTAACACGCATGCTGCCGTCCAGGAGATTGTCTTGTATCCGCGGATCAGGCGTGTCGCGATCACGCGTTGTGGTCTCCTGAGGAGTCTGCAGTTCTCTCCGTTTAAGGAGTCTGCCCATACCGGAGCTCCGTAGAGGGCCATACATCTTAAAACCTCGGCGTATAGCTGTCGGCAACTGCCGTCGGGGCCACCAACATTTGGGAGGAGCCGTCCCAAGGCCGCCGCTGCCTTTTCCAGTCTCGGCGCCAGCTGACGGAAGTGCTCCGTGAATCGCCAGCGCCCGTCAATTACCAACCCCAGATATTTGATATGGGGCTTTAAGGGGACCACAACCCCATTCAGATTAATATTTGCCCCGGCCGGTGGCCCTCTTCTGGGGCCATGAAAAATTATGGCCTCAGTTTTACGGACCGCTACCTCAAGGCCCAACATCTGAATCCTCTCGATTACTAGTTGTGTCCCTACACCAGCTAGATTTCTTGCGTCCCAATAGTCCTCCCCCCTTGCAGTGACCAACGTGTCATCTGCGTAGCATATGATGCTCATCTTAGGGAGGAGGACACCGCGAAGAACCCAATCAAACCCGAGGTTCCACAAGAGTGGACCCAACACCGACCCCTGTGGAACCCCGCGCGTCATCCTGCGGGTTAACATTTGCCCATCCGCATTAATGTAGAGGACCTCACGATCCTCTAAATAGTTCTCTAGGATTTGCCTGAGGTATAGGGGAATCCGATGATGTCTTAAAGCCTCCTTAATCACCGAGTAGGGGAGCGTATTAAAGGCATTCTTAATGTCAAGAGACACTGCCACCACCTGCTCTCCTCTTTCCAACGCTCTTTCCGTCAGCTCCTTCAAGGCCATGAGAGCATCCATTGTGGACCTCTGCCTGCGGAACCCAAACTGATTCTCCGAGAGATTGGGGCCTACCAATTCAAGATGCTGAACGACTCGCTCCGCTATAATACGCTCTAGCATTTTCGCAAGCTCGTCCAGCAAAACAACCGGCCGATAAGCCTCTGGAGAATCAACGGGTCTTCCCTGTTTTTGCAGCAGACAGAGGCGACCCTTTTTCCACGTCCTGGGAAACACACCCGACTCTAAGCAGTGGTTAAATATCGCCCTAAGGTGTTCTCCGAGATGAGCGAGGGCAATGGGCAAAATCTTTCCCGGGATACCGTCGAGTCCCGGGGCCTTCCTCTTTCCCCTCAGGCGATCCACAACGACCTCGAATTCACTGTCCGTGACTGGAGAAAACACGTTATTTACCTCCGGCAGATCTCCCCTTACAGACGACACTAAGGAAGGAAGAACAGGAATCTCTTCCGGGAATAAACCCGCTACCACTTGGTTGAGGAGCTCCGGATCCATGTTTTCCGTGGAGGGCGCCTGATTTTTCATTTTGCTCCTTAACATTCGGTAAGGACGCCCCCACGGGTCCCTGCTGAGGTCTTCCAAGAACTCCTTCAAAGAGCTCTCTTTTGACCTACCAATGGCCTCTTGTAGTGCCGTTTTTGCCTCCCTATATGCTTCTGTGAGTCTGAGCTCCTCACCAGGTTCCTGAACCCGTCTACGTCTACATCTCTGCAGTGCCCGTCTATACCCCTGACAGGTGTCCCGAAGAGTGGAGATATCTTCGGACCACCAATAAACTTGGTTTATGTTCGGCGGCCCAGTAACACGAGGCATAGCAGCTCTGCAAACGGCGCTCAAAGATGCCTTTAGTCGCTCGACTTTTTCCTCAATGTTACCATCCCCCAGACCGTCACCGTCCATGCTCCAGGCCTGCACTAATGCGGCTTCATTAGCCAACTCCTTATTTAATTTCACCACCGAGTATCGTGGAAAACTGATCGGCGTCCGGATAGAAGTACGCTGTCTACTCGAAACCGATGAGGGGGAGACCCTGAACCGAATATATCTGTGATCGGACAGGGTCTCCGGACCAATGAGAACATGCCAATCGCTAATACGTGTGGCGAGGGCCGAGGTAGCGAACGTGAGGTCCACTATGGACCCCCCCGTACCCCGCACACACGTGAAAGTATTTCCTTGGTTAAGGAGTTCCACACCTTGAGCGGTCGCCCATTCAAGAACAATTTCTCCCTTTCGATCCGTGCTACGGGAACCCCAAGCCTGATGCCAAGCATTGAAGTCCCCTAAAACTAGAACCTGCCGAGGCACCTGGCGTTGGACCACACCGCTCAGAACGCTGATCCAACGCTCGAGTTCTTGGTCGCCTCTGTTGGGAGAGAAATATACACCTACAAGTGCAATTTGTCCCCAGTTGGCTGCCACGTAACCCGGTCCCCTCTCTGTAACTGAGAGGGGAGGGGAGTGAGCAGCATAAGAGGGGACCATAATGGCGACTGTCTCATCGCTATCACCCGCCCAATTGGGTCTCTGGGGAACGCAATAGGGTTCCGCTACCACGACCAGATCCATCTTCCACTCCGCCGCATGCTGGATTATCAAATCCTGTGAGCGCGCGGAGTGGTTAAGATTACCTTGAAGTATGTTGAAATGCCTTTGGTCCATTAATGGTCCATTTCAACAATCTCTGGAGCGATTTCACTCCTCGTCTGCGAAACTGCAATCCCGGTCCCAGAATTTGTTTTTGCTTTCTTCGCTGTGCCACGTGGTTCCCTTTGAATATTGCCCGCTGGGACCCACGAGACAAAATAATAAATTTAAGGTAAAAAAATAAAAAAATGGTATGGGTTGAAACAGTCTATATTATTAATATATTGGTTTACACCTTACATGAGAAAAAATTCACAAATCTAGCTCAGCGACAGGGGTCGCTACATGGATTCTATTGGTTGGTGTGTGTCGGGTCGCAAAAAGGTAGTAAAAGTTACAGTTTATATTAAAATATCATCCCTAATTGGAAAATACCACGGTTCACAATATTTAAAGGGTAAAAAAGCACCGACCTCGTGTGTCCTGTATTTACTAATGTGGGATTATTTAGACCTCTGAACTCCCTGGAGGATTATCATGTAGTTGTGGACAGCAACTCATCAACACATGACGTGGCACGTGGTAGACCCAAAGATTATTGATGAAATTAATTTCCCATAGCTGAAACAAACGTGTAGGATTAACCAAACTGAAAAATAGACTTTGAACACGTTGTGGCTATGCAACATGGCGGCGTGGCGTGGGAAAAAATGTTTTCAACTTCTTACCAGGTCTTGCTAAAACAGCAATCCAAAAATGTTCATGGCGTCTTACGAAGTCTGCCTTGAAACAGATATCACTCCACTTACCTCAGTAGCGTTTTTCTCTCTCTAAATTATTCGACCGACTTCGGCCGCGTTAAATAAAATAATCAAAATTCTTTCTCAACACACATGTCATCTTTTTTCCTGAAAACTGAAGGCTTGCTTGGTGTTGCCCTAACCCGCTTCGATACTCCTTCCAAAACGTTCCGTTTTCCGAAATTCGAACACACTTGGAAATTAAATAAAATTACCAAATATTTTGCAAACAAAATTTAACCTACAGAAATAAATATCTGTGCGTCTCCTGACTATAAAACTTTTGGACAAAACGCAAAGAACTGTCAATCGACGCTTCAGCTAGCAAAAAGGTGTTCGCGCATAACTGCAACAAAAGTGTCAGATGGAAGAGCGTGACACGAGATGGCAACACCGTAGCTCCGAAATCTGCCTTCCTATTGGGCGTTGTTGCTATTGGTCAGAATCATCACGCGCGGCACGCGCCATCTTCTATCGTCTAATTCCTTGCTAAACTGAAGCGAAATTTGAGAGACTTTGCTCTGATTCTCAATGTTTATTATTTTCAAAGCCTTATGCAAATAATAAAAAATTTGAAAAGACATTTATTAAAGTTGCGACTGCTACCAAAAAACAACCAATGACGTTAAAGGGGAGGTGCCAATTCCTGCAAAATACTGAAAACTACCATTTCGCTTGCGAGCCAAGATTTAAACTTGTGGATTGTCAGAACACAACGTTACAATACCCCCTCTCCTGAAAAAAAGGCGCTGCCCTCAGCGTCCTCAAACTACAAAACCTACTATCAACACTAAAAACTCTATTGAACGCAACGATGCAACAAACTATGTCGACCGTCAACCCAAAAAAACATGAAATACCTGGACGTACTACCCATCACCGTGACATCACATTTGACGACACAGGACATCCACCTAACGAGACAAAACGAAACAAAACAACACCGCATAAACAAAACATTTACAACGCAAAACCGGTTGTAAACCGAAAAAGGAGTCGAAAACTACACTCCAAAAAAATTTAACATTCACTAAGATATGCGAATGCAACAACAGTTGTTGTGACTGTACAACAACTAAATATTCAAAATAAAAAAAACAAGTTCGTGACATGAATTTCAGTCACCCAAATAGAAAAAAAATCCATTATCTTTTAGTAACAACTCATCGCAACATTGGAATATGAATTGAAAAGAAAATAAGTTTCACTACCTCCCCGACAAGAGCAAACAAAAAAAATATCAAGATTTACCCGAATCTACACCATGGTAAAAAATAGATTCGACACTTGTAACAAAAAGTGAATTCTAACTCATTAGAGATTAGAACCACACAAAAAACTAAACCAGGCCTCCATCTACCTATAGCTTGGCTACCGGCAATTCCCTGCTCTTTCACACCCAAATTCCTCCGCATGCAATCGTCATACATTCATTCATCACCATTTGTCCATTCATACTTCACCGTGCAAACTAATAGTGTCACACTGAAAATAACTGTAAACACCACACAGAGACACACGCTTCGTGTGCCAAATTTTGTGTATTTGACACACTACTAGAAAAGATGTAATAAGTGCCCTAAGCTTTTAAATCCTTAATATGCCAAGAACCTATAGATTGACCATCAGAAACTCTTTCCAAATCATACACCAAAGGCGATAAAACTTTCTTTACCCTACATTTCTCAAATTTAGGTGCCAATTTTGCCATTTTAAATTTCTGCGCATCACTCTGAGTAAATGTTCTCTTCCACACAACATCACCTACAGAAAATGTTTCCGCTCTTCTTCTTAAGTTATAGTGAGTGGTGTTCTCAGCATGGGCTTTTAATAAGTGCTCGCGTACCTTTTCGAAAATCGTCTTTAAGACGTGAAATTCACCGGCGTATTCGTCCCTAGGTACCCCAGGTTCGTATTCCTTATCTGTGTCTTTATAAAAGGTACCACTGATGACGGGTTCCCTAGCATGTACGAGAAAAAATGGTGAAAATCCAGTGGACTCGTTCACGGCACTATTTATTGCTAACTGAATTTTCGGCAATTGTTCATCCCATGTACGATGATTATCTTTAACATAAGAAGAAACAGCTGTCATTATGGTTTTGTTGTATCTTTCAACCAAATTTACTTGAGGTGTGTAACGCGGGGTAAAATGGAGTTTCGGAACTTTATAACGTTCGAGCATTTGGCGGAACTCAGATCCTGTGAATTGCACTCCGTTATCAGCAATTACAGTTTCTGGGACGCCGTGTACTAATATTACGCGTTGTTCCAAGTTTTTCACCACTTCCGCACAAGTAGCACGTCTCATAGGAAAAATTAAACAATATTTAGAAAAGCAACAGGTAACTACCAAAAGATAAACAAACCCAGAACGAGACCTTGGCATTGGCCCAACGATGTCTACGGATAAAACCTGGAATGGTCTATGGCAGACTTTCGGTTTACCCATTAAGCCTGGAGTTGCCTTTTGTGATGGTTTGTATGCGGCGCAAGTGTCACAGTGTTTAATGAAATCAACAATGTCTTTG
Organism: Agriphila geniculea; assembly: GCA_943789525.1. Taxonomy (NCBI): domain Eukaryota; kingdom Metazoa; phylum Arthropoda; class Insecta; order Lepidoptera; family Crambidae; genus Agriphila; species Agriphila geniculea. The sequence continues at coordinate 31,384,917 of OX038872.1, read as the reverse complement.
TACATTCCTGGCCAATAATACCGTAGACAAAGGCGTCTATGGGTTTTGAAAACCCCCAAATGAGCCGCTGTTGGTTCACAGTGGTTCTCCTTAATAATGGCCACTCTCTGGTCCCTTCGTACTACCAGCTTCCAATCAAATTCACTCAATAAATTAAATTTACACTTTGAAAAACGATACAAATTACCATCCTTTACACAAAAATTAGGAAAATTAAGTGGATGCGACTTACAACCATTAAAAATTTTATCAAACCACTCGTCCTCCACAGAGTTGATCACGTTTAAGGTGTTAGCGTCCATAAGTCTGGATAACGCGTCTGGAACCACATTGTCCGTGCCTTTTCTGTGCTCAACCTGAAAATCGAATTGAGACAGTCGACAAAACCAACGTGCCAGTCTACCTGAAGGGTTCTCCAGCTTAGTAAACCATTTTAGAGATGAATGATCAGTGACAACTTTAAAAGGACGAGATCCCAAATAAGGTTCAAATTTCTCGACCGAAAACAAAACAGCTAAGGCTTCCCTTTCTGTAGCACTGTAATTTCTCTCTGCTTTATTTAAAGAACGACTTACAAATGAAATAGGGTGATCATGTCCGTCAATTTCCTGAGATAACATTCCTCCTAACCCATATAAAGATGCATCACAATGCACAGTAAAAGGTTTTTCAAAATCTGGTACAGCTAAAACTGGTGCTGTAACCAGGGCATTTTTTAAAGTATTAAAGGACTCTTCGGCTTCCTCCGACCAAGAAAAAGGTGGCGCATTCTTCCCACTACACGTCAACTTATTTAGTGGTGCGGCAATAGTTGAAAAGTTACGGATAAACCGTCTATACCAGGAACATGTTCCAAGGAACATTTTGACCTCACGACTTGAAGTTGGAGTAGGAAAGTTCAAAATTGCGGAAACCTTCTCCGGATCAGTTCTCAGACCGAATTCGTCTACAACGTAACCTAAATATTTAATAGAACTTCGGAAAAATTTAGATTTTGTAAAATTGATAGATAAATTGGCTTCTTTAAGCTTGTCAAACACCCGTTTTAAAAGTAGTAAATGCGTTTGGAAATCAGAACTACAGATAATAATGTCATCAACGTAACAGTAAACTGTTCCGTTGTCAATATCACTGCAGAACCCGTGACCCAACAACCTATCCATCAAACGTTGCTGTCTAGCCGGAGCTCCGCACAGTCCAAACGGCATCACCTTAAATTTAAAGATACCTCTTCCGGGAACGGTAAAACTAGTCTTATCCTGCGACTCAGCTTGGAGTGGAATTTGCCAAAAACTGGAGCTTAAATCTATCGAGGATAAGTACCTAGCCTCCTTAAGGCTGTCAAGTATCTGAGGCATGTACGGAATAGCATATGCATCGCCCTTGGTAACGGCGTTAAGCTTCCTACAATCAAGACAGAATCTCCAATCGCCATTCGCTTTCTTGACTAATAGAACGGGATTATTCCACGGACTTTCACTAGGTGTTACAACGTCTAATTCCAGCATTCTATCCAATTCGTCGTTTAAGGCTTTTTTCTTTTCCGGAGACAACGGATACTGTCCTATCCTAATAGGTGTGGCCTCTCCCGTATCAATTACATGCTCAGTTAAAGAGGTCCTTCCTAACCCAATCCTTTCTGAAGAAATTGATTCAAAGTCTTTCACCATTGAATCAGCCAATTCTCTTTGACTAAAAGACAAACTATTATACGACTGAATACTATTTATTTGTTCCGAGTGAATTGAACTACAATTATTAAAAAATGGTTTAGGAGCGTTCCTATAATCTATCTGATCAAAAATGTTCTTCCCTAAATCGAAACATCTCCAAAAATCACAACCTAGTATCACCTCCGTGACTATACTAGGAATCACAAAAAATTTCACTACCCGGCTAATTTTACCAAAAGTAACCGGTACAAAAATAAACCCTAAAGATTCTAGTTGAACCCCATTTGCAACACTACACGACCTGTCTACACGCTCCTGTAGTTCAAACCCAAACTTTATAAATTGTTTGTGTGCATTGTTCCCTAAAATTGAGATACAAGCACCTGAATCTAATAAACCAATAATTTCAAAATCATTTACTTTAAATTTTAAGTAAGGCCTAACATCATTTTCACTAGGTGCGAAGAGAACCGAAGCGATGCTACGAAAAGATTTAAATTTACCCTCACTATCCAATAAATTTGTACCTCGGTTCTCACCAACTAGTTTTTTGTCTGTGGTAAACCTTTAAAACTTGTGCCCTTACTGCAATTCGGACACGAAGTGACAGTAAAACCTACTTTGCCACATTTGAAACATTTTATATTTTGGGGTGTCACTTTACATAACCTAAAATTGTGGTTACCCTTGCCACATTTATAACACACTCGTTGATTTGCAGAAGGCATGGAATTAGAATTAAACTGTTGTGATGTTGTTGGCGGTCTACTAGTGTTGTGTGTTGCTACATAATTAACTTGTTTTGCTTTACCCTTGTAGCAAAACTCCTGACTCAGAAAATTCGACTTGGTCGGTTCCACAAAAAAATCTGAACGTTGGCGAGCAGATTCAAGCTTACGACATTTTGTCTTCAAATCGGAAATTGTAGTAATATCTAACAAAGCTAACTGTTGGGAAAAATACGGTCTGATGTTGTGCAAAAGGATTTCAAGCTGCTTCTCCTCCGGCAGTGGTGATTTCAGTCTGTTGAATAGGCATGCCATTACTGAAAAATAAATGTGTGTTGGCTCCTCCATTCCTTGTGTTCGTGAACGGATCTCACCCAGTAACCTGTAATCATAATCAACCGGGTCGAATTCTTCGAGCAACAAAGATTTTAATTCTGCCCAACTGTCAACCTGACCTTTAATGCCACGATACCACAGCAAACCCTGTTCTGAAAATAATTGAGCAGCTGAGTTGAACAACTTGCCGTCAGAAACACCATATGAAACTTGGAGCTCGTCGACACGTTCCAAAAATGAACGAGGGTCTGTGGTCCCGTTGAATCTCAAGTTCCACTTTGCCACATTCCTATCACCAGAACATTCCGCAACTGCTACTACTGACACCGGTTCCACCTGTGTGTCGCACTGTTCAGGATGCTGTGCTCTTGTTGACAAGAAAAACTTTTCAGAAACTGACAATAAAAACTCGATTGCGCTAGACAACTCTGCCTTTTGTGACAAAACAGCAGGGTCATCCGACACAACTCGCAATAGCCTATGATGTAAGTGTCGTACCAAACCACGGCATCTGCTCAAACAATGTGCTGTAACAGATTTTTCACTAAGTTTTGCTTTTAATTCTTTAATTTTATCTGAAATAATTTTAAGTTCTGAACTACTTTCAAATTCTGTTTCCATGATTACCTCAGAGGGACACTCAATAAGAAGTTGTTTTAGTTGCTTTCTCAACAAAGGCACTGTAGATGTCGGTGTTTCAGACCTAATTGTCACTTCATAAGTAAGTTCATCTTTTAAGAGTGAATGTACTAAAATTTCTAAATCCATCGTTAAGAACTGGTGGTATTTCCTTCACAATCAATTTAAATAAAGGGTAATGTTAAATTATCCAACACTAAATCAGAGAAAACACAGTATTCAAGAAAATTATTTGTAATTGTATTGACCACAACGACACACCGCTTGTAACAATATTGTAATATTCACCCAATTGTATAAAATGTAATTTTAACAAAATGTATCAAATTTATAAATCACTGTATGGACTTTAAATTTAACAAAATGTATTCTTTGTAAAAACAAAATAAATTTTTAAGTTGAAAACTGAAATCTTTCTTTGAAAGTATGAATGTGTACACAATACTAGATTGTTACCAAATGTAAAATCTGATATTTATGTCTGTTTAGTTACAGTTTATCATGAAAACAATATAACTTGAAGTTAACTTTAAAACATGAAACATGTAGGTACCTGAACATATAAATCTTATGATAACCCTAGTTTTATAAAAACATATAACACATAACATAAAACATGGAACAAAGGCTTAACACTTAAAAATTTAAAGGAAATAAAACAAACACACTTGTGTTTTTTTTTCACTTTATAACATTCACAATAGCAGCACACCACAACATAAAATTACAACCTAGAACTCGTGGTATTCCAACCCAAAAAAACAATTTCCATCTATGCCGCTACTGTTGCTTACAAAAAAAGACAAATTCTAAGCAAAATGTTCCAACGAAAAGTAAAAAATTGAAAAAAAAATCTTTACTGTGGTTATGTTGTTCAAGCACAAAAAATGACTTTTAAATGTTGTTCACACAATAAAAATGAAGCTAAATATTCTTATTTGAAAAATATATGACTCTAAGTTACACAAAATACATATATGACTCTAGTAAATACTTTCAAAATATGATTCTAAGTTAAGCAAAAATATATAATGACTCGACTGTAAACTTTTACCAAAACACAAAACACTCCCCTACTCTCTCCTACCCTCTCTCAATCAGTACTAAAATCATTCCATAAGTAAGCCAAAGGGGTGGGCCAGGACAGTTGTTACACACTCAATATACCCTGCGGTCCGGGCCCAGATATGAGAAAGTTGGGGATGTTGCTGACCAAAACACACCAAACAATAACTTTAAATAAATGTGGGCGCCATTTGCCACGTGGTTCCCTTTGAATATTGCCCGCTGGGACCCACGAGACAAAATAATAAATTTAAGGTAAAAAAATAAAAAAAATGGTATGGGTTGAAACAGTCTATATTATTAATATATTGGTTTACACCTTACATGAGAAAAAATTCACAAATCTAGCTCAGCGACAGGGGTCGCTACATGGATTCTATTGGTTGGTGTGTGTCGGGTCGCAAAAAGGTAGTAAAAGTTACAGTTTATATTAAAATATCATCCCTAATTGGAAAATACCACGGTTCACAATATTTAAAGGGTAAAAAAGCACCGACCTCGTGTGTCCTGTATTTACTAATGTGGGATTATTTAGACCTCTGAACTCCCTGGAGGATTATCATGTAGTTGTGGACAGCAACTCATCAACACATGACGTGGCACGTGGTAGACCCAAAGATTATTGATGAAATTAATTTCCCATAGCTGAAACAAACGTGTAGGATTAACCAAACTGAAAAATAGACTTTGAACACGTTGTGGCTATGCAACATGGCGGCGTGGCGTGGGAAAAAATGTTTTCAACTTCTTACCAGGTCTTGCTAAAACAGCAATCCAAAAATGTTCATGGCGTCTTACGAAGTCTGCCTTGAAACAGATATCACTCCACTTACCTCAGTAGCGTTTTTCTCTCTCTAAATTATTCGACCGACTTCGGCCGCGTTAAATAAAATAATCAAAATTCTTTCTCAACACACATGTCATCTTTTTTCCTGAAAACTGAAGGCTTGCTTGGTGTTGCCCTAACCCGCTTCGATACTCCTTCCAAAACGTTCCGTTTTCCGAAATTCGAACACACTTGGAAATTAAATAAAATTACCAAATATTTTGCAAACAAAATTTAACCTACAGAAATAAATATCTGTGCGTCTCCTGACTATAAAACTTTTGGACAAAACGCAAAGAACTGTCAATCGACGCTTCAGCTAGCAAAAAGGTGTTCGCGCATAACTGCAACAAAAGTGTCAGATGGAAGAGCGTGACACGAGATGGCAACACCGTAGCTCCGAAATCTGCCTTCCTATTGGGCGTTGTTGCTATTGGTCAGAATCATCACGCGCGGCACGCGCCATCTTCTATCGTCTAATTCCTTGCTAAACTGAAGCGAAATTTGAGAGACTTTGCTCTGATTCTCAATGTTTATTATTTTCAAAGCCTTATGCAAATAATAAAAAATTTGAAAAGACATTTATTAAAGTTGCGACTGCTACCAAAAAACAACCAATGACGTTAAAGGGGAGGTGCCAATTCCTGCAAAATACTGAAAACTACCATTTCGCTTGCGCGCCAAGATTTAAACTTGTGGATTGTCAGAACACAACGTTACAGCTGGTGGTGAGCACCGTTTACCCCCCATCACGTGGTTAGCTGGCAACTTTGCTTCCGCACATACTAAACACCTGGGTTGAGCCGAACAAGACGCAGCTTTGTGTCCCACCTCCCCACAGCGGTAGCAGCAGTTGCTCCTATCTGCCTCGCACGGACATGACTGTCTCATGTGCCCCGGTACCATGCATTTAAAACATCTAGTGGGTAGCGGCTCCAATACCTTGATTTGGGGAGAACTCCAGCCTATCAAGAATCTTCCCGCTTCCACCACCTTCTTCGCAACCACAAGGGGACATTTTATAATGACCGTGCCCATCCTTGCAGGACCCATGCGAATTGGCCCAACCTTAATTTGGTCAGTAGTGCAACCACCCTTTTCTGCCACGACCGCCCTTAAATCCTCCTCAGAGACCGAATCATCAATACCAGACACGCGAAGATCTGCGGTCTTGACTGGTCTGTGAACTCTTGCCACTCCCTCCAAAGCCGACTGAATTCTGGCCGCTAAAAGGTCCGCCTTCTCACCACTGGTAGAGCCAGGGATTTCAATAATACGGGCACCAGTCTGCGATTGACGCATTTTGATTGACTCAATACCCAACTCCTGCACTTTCACCGCTTGGCGAGCCTTAGAAATGGCCTGAGCGTATGTCACTCCACGCTCTGCCGCTTCCTGTGAAACGGTTATTACAATCGCAGAGGAGCGTGGAGTACCAAGCTTTGTCTTCTTCCTTCTGTTCGTCTTAGCCTTTTTGGAGGCTTGTGGACCCCCCAATGGAGGCTTCGGAACCACTGGACCTGGAACCGGGGCATTCGCTGCTGTTGCTGCAGCTGCCGCTGCATCTGCCGCTGCAGCTGCTGCTTTGCGCCTTCTCTTTTTTTCTCTTTTGCTCAGAGCTTCATTCCAGTCTTGAGCAGCAGGGTCTGGCCTCTGTTGTTCAGCTTCTGGCTGTCTGCTGGTGGAGGGCACTGAATTATTCACTTGTTTCGGTGACGGGATGGGCGCCAACGGTGGAGGCATCTTCTCCCTATCCCCAGCTAAGGGTGGGCGCATTAGTGGAGCTGGCGGCAACCTCATTTCCAGGCCCTCAATGCGAGCACTAACCATCGTCCCAACTGTTCTTGCTACGTAAGCTTTAAGCTCCTCTGACAACCCTGGCGACTGCACCTCCACTGGAAGAGACTGTGATGGAGCTATCACTGGTTCAGGACGTTCCTTTTGCCTCTCGAGTCTCTCGGCAACATCCCGCTTGAATGCTTGCAGTTCCTCACGGACCAACTCGAGTTCCCTCGCTAACCTCACATTGTCTGCTCTGAGGCGTCGCGTCTCTTCGTCCACCGACAAATTGGTCAAGCTTTCCATCACCATCTGTATATCTGCACGGGCTGACATGATAACATTTTTGTGTTCTTTCTTCATGTTGCCCGTTGACCTCACGACGTCATACATTTTCCCCATCCATTTCTGCACAACCTTCACCATCTGTGGTTGTGTCAGTGTGTTTTTGTCGAGGGTGCTCTCTACTGGCGACGGGGTCCTAGTGTTCCTCGGTCGTTCTCGATCACTCGCTTGAGACGACAACGACGGGGACCTCGAGCCTGTCTTCGGCTTTTTCACCTGCGGCTCGATAGGGGAACCTTTCTTTTTCTTCCCTTTTCCTTGCTTCCCTTTTCCCTCTTCTCGAGACATCTCATTCTTTGCTTTTTCTATCTCCGTCCTATCCTTTCTATAATTAAGTGCTTCTTTAGCTGGCGTTAACCCAGTATAAGGCCCAACTGATTTAGACGTCAGGGGAATAAACCTCCTATTAGCGTCCTCCTGATCATTTTCACCTTCCGATTGTGAGTCACGTTTGCGCCTCCCTCTTTTCCGAGTACCGCTGCTACTTCTAGGGTATTCCTCATTCGGGGTCTCACTCCTGGAATAAGCGTCTCCACATGAAGAAGCGTACTCTTCAATATCCATTTCACCCAAACCAAGTGCTCGTTCTACCTCATTTTTCTTCAAACACACACGAAGCTCCTTGTTGGTGGGCAAGGAACAACCCGATGCAGAGTCAGACACAATTTGCACTTCACTATCCAGTTCGACCGCATCCTCGAATGCGTCTGACACAACCAAATCAAGTGATTTCTCATTTGCGCAGTTTTTAACCGGACACAGCGTATTGTCCTCAATGCCGAGCCTCGACCCAGCAGCAGAGCGAGTAACCACCCCTTCTCTTGTTTTGGCACTGTTTTTGTCCGGACCCTGTGCTCTGTCCAATTGATTTTCCAAAAGGCGATCGTTGCCCCCCCCAGAATACGCGGGGCAGCCAAGCACCGGAGTGCTCGGGAGGGATTCTTCAACTGCGGGGCAGCTGGTACCCTCCTGGGGTAGTTTCTTTTTACTACTCGCCATTTCATGAATTTTTCCGACCAACCATCCACTAAGTTTGGTTTTTATAGTGGTATCCTTCCACGCAGCCCCCACTTGAAGTGGCGGCCTCCGGCCCCGCACCACGTACGAGGTTACGGCGTTCCCAACACTACGTCCGAAAAGGACCGCTGGACCTACAGAAGGCCCCCAACTCTCCGACCCGCACCGCCGCTACTCGGAAACGTCCAAGACGCCGGCCGGGTCCCACCTTTGCCAGACTATTCGCCGCCACTGCAACGGCAGTGGCGCCCAGGGTGCACCGCGTGGAGGTTGTCTGGCACGCACCCCAACCTAACCTAACCTAACCTAACCAAAAACTGTTAAAAATCAGCTGTTATTGGAGTGTAACTTTGCATGGTTCTGTTTAATATAAAGTTTTATAGTCTTAAATAGTAGATATTGTTAATTGCCAACTTTAATTGTATGCAAACTTTCCTGTATTTATAATAGTTTTTCTGAAAATAACGATTTAAATTCACTAATATTACTCAACTTTTCCCTATTATTTAGCATTCACAGCAAACGTCATAGCTCTGTTATTTCTGTTTATTTTTTGATTCTAATTAGTTTAAAAAATAGTTTTTGATTATGTGCATCTACTTGTAATTAAATCTTTGAAGTATATGATAAAAAATAATTTTCCCCGACGAACAGAAACATCAGAACTCTTTTGTTTAATTTGTTTTATTTATTTTATTTTTCAAACTAGCATTGTTTGCGTTATTAACATTTTATGTACATATTATTACCTGTTTTAAAGAGCACTAATCAGGACACTACTTTTATATGTTGTAGTCCTTTTATGTTAACTACATAGTTTCTTAGGAAAATACTTTTTAAAAATCTTATGTTTTTTCCTTATTTTGTCCATAATTTAACGTTTACTTCCAACTGCATAGCCCCATTGTTTCATGTATTTTTCTTACTTTGTTTAATTATAAATATAGTTCATATTTGCGCCTATCTATTTAAGTCTTAATGTATCACTTAAAGTAAGGATTATATTTTACATCGACGTTCGAAGGAGGCCGGAAATTCATAATTTTCCGTAATTAATTTCCATTCACATTAAATTGCCATTACTTGTGTAGCTTTCACTTTTTATTAATTTAAATTACTGTTTTGTCTTATCTTATTAAAGCGCTAATTTTATTAAGTATCACTTTTATCCGTTAATCTCATAGTTTCTAGGATAATTTGCATTTAACCGTTTGTTTTACGTACTTTTCTACTATAGATTTTCTTCACAGAAAACGTTTACCATTCCTCTCACATCCAAAATAGAGTAATAATTCTTTTACTTTTAGATAGGTATAAGTTAGACGCAGGTTCAAAAATCTGTATTAGGTTAATGGAGCAGACTTTTTAGCTGTAGGATAGTATTGAGGATTTCTAAAATATTATTTTTTTAAAATAGTGTAAATTTCGTAACATCAATTACAATATCTTTTTAAATAATTGCTCATCTTAGCTTGTTTTGATTTTAAAATTATAAACTTGTATGCGTGCATACATTTTACTATTTAGTTTTATTATTTTGTATATATAGAAGTCAAAATTTTACTAATCACACGGTTACGATTTTTAAGATTCAAATATTAAATTTGTAATTTGCACAGAACATTTACTTAAGACGTGAAATTACTTAATCGCCATTATGACAGCTCGCACTCCTCCCGAGCGTAGGGTCACCAGGAGCAGGAGCAACTCGCTACCTGCGCAGGATGCCCCTGCTATCGTGTTACACACCCCAGCATGCAAACGCAGACTTGCCAATCTCGTGGAGGATAAGACTGACACTGAGCTCACCCAAGACGGTACGTCGCGAAGCGAACGCAGTACTTCGCCACCGTTTGCATCCGCAATTCCACCACCTTCTCCGACGCTCTCTCAGAGTTCTCAACCTGCGGGGATGCCAACAACCTCCAGTCCATACATGCGGCAGGAAAGAAACGAGAGTAGCGCCCGTCCAAATCAAACAGATGTTGTCTCGCTGGCTTCGTCACTTGACATCTTTCCATCGACTCAGACAAACAGTGTTAAGGAAGCGGCTACACAAGAGTCACTCGCTACTACAGGTTCTCTTAGTCTTCGACCACAAACTCCATCGCTAAGGCTTTCGGATCCCACACCAGTACAAAGTCAGATAGCTTCCCTCAACCCAAGTGTTGTCCTCACACCTCTGGATGTACAGGGAGGAATCACTTCTAAAGATGCTGTAGCTCCGGTTGAGATCCACCATCCTACTTCGAAATCGAAGGAGGCAGGTGGACCTGAAAAGAAGCAGTCAGGGCAACTTATTCCCCCGGATACTCCGAAAATGCAGAGGAAGCGCCATAGGGCCGCTGGAGACCTCGCGGACGATCTACCTCCCCCAGAGCAGGTGGATACAACCAACAACCATTTTGTGGCCCCTGAAGGTCCACTCAGCACCGAACAAATGCTACAGTCTATGGTCGGGTTCATGAAGGGCATCGCGTGGAGGGTCCACTCCGCCAAGCATGGGCTTAGCAGAGAAGATAAAGTATGGATTTATCGCGCCTCTAGGTCCTCGCAAGAGCTTCTTGAGGCCATGACTTCGACGCTTGCGTCTGGTGAAACATCCCTTCCTGCCACCATTGAAGGCGTCACTACCTCCAGGCCACCTACCTCCAGACCACCTACCGCCACAGCCTGTGAAAGGGAACCCAGACCTAACCGGGGCATTAGCTCAGGACGTGCTCCGAGCAATGCGGCCGATCTGGAGACGATTGTCGAAAGAGCAGTGTCTCGGGCGGTTCGTTCAGAGATGGGCCGTTTGAATCCTACTAAGAATGTAGCCTCTCCTCTTCCCACTCAGTCAAGGAGTTACGCGCAAATGGCAGCTGCTTTTCCTCCCTTGGGTGCGGCTCGTAATGCCAATTCTTTTTCTCCCCCACCACAGACCGCTCGAGAACAACAGACGAAAGCCGCAATCATTGTGTCCTGTGGTAAAGAAGCCCCTTCCCGGGAAGATGCGATCAAGGTTTTGGACCGAAATTTGCAACGCTCTAACACCAAGATAGGCGTCTTAAATATAAAAAAACTTTCAAGAGGAAAATTTAGAATAGAGCTGGATAAGAAAGAAGACATAGTCCCAGCGGTCACTCTTATTAACCAGAATTCGGAAGGTGCAAGAGCGGAAGTTGAACGCAAAATTCTCCCGAGGGTCATTTTGAAGGGAGTTAGCAAGGATATCGACAAAGATAGTCTTATAGCCACTCTTATTGACGACAATGAAGAGTTCACCGGATTCGAGAAAGAAAAGGACCTGAAGCTTTTATTCCTAAGAAGCAACAGAAACCCCAACCTGTTTAATGCCGTTTTGAGCGTGTCTCCGAAGACTTGGCAAGTCATGAAGGGAATGCAGCGCGTACGAACCCGTTATCAAAGGGTTCACATAGAGGAGTTCTCTCCCTTTGTCCAATGTCGCAAGTGCGCCCAATTCGGCCATTCACAATCAAGATGTGCTGCCCCCGCTGTGTGTGCCCACTGTGGAAAAACTAACCACGACGAGTCTCACTGCGAGGCAAAGAATAAATTAATGAAACCAACTTGCCCCAACTGCACCAATTACAACGCCCGTTTCAAACTTAGCCGAAATACCGAACATTCCATATTTTCACCTAGCTGCCCGAGATTGTTAGCAATGAAAAGTAAGATTTTCAACAAGATAGATTATGGCACCACACAATAATTCACTCATATCATTCATCCAAGCTAATACCGACCGATCTATTGCCGGCTACAAAGAATTTATAAGAGAATTTAATATTAATTTGGTGCAAATTGCACTCGTCTCTGAACCTTACGTTGGCTCGAGCAACTTCGTTAAAAACCTACCGGACGTACATGTCTTTCAAAAAGTTGAGGATAATAAAGTGGTTAAGGCTGCCATATTTATGAAGAAGGGCACAAGTGACAGGCTTGGGGCTGTTTTCCTTCCTCAATTCTCTACTCCCAATATGGCTGTTGCCCGAGTGGATTACAATGGCAACTCCTGGATTATCATCTCCATCTATGTCGAGCCCAGGACTGATACCTTCAATACCCTAGATAAATTATCGGCCGTGCTCAACAACTTTAGCAGCACTGGTGTTGGCTGCCTGATTGGGGGCGACTTTAATGGGTGGCATCCTACATGGGACCCCACTGGCCGCATCAATCCAAGAGGAACTACTGTTTTTGATCTATTACAGGAGCAAGATCTCTTCTGCTGTAACACTGGAGATACTCCCACATTTGAAACAGTTACGCATGGGGAGTACAGGTCATCTTTCATTGATCTTACCTTCGCGTCCGAGGAGTTGGCAGCTCGAATGTTGGATTGGCAAGTTGACCAAACTGCTTTAGGATCAAACCTTCACAAACTTATCAAATTCAACGTCAAAACCACTCCGGATACCATGACCAATCCACCCTCGTCTTCTACTTTCCGCCACACTTTATCCAAGGACTCGGACTGGGTGGCCTTTAAGGAATCTCTCACAATGAAAATGCAAGATTCTGGCATGTTACATACCAACTTTGACACTCTCAGTCAATTCGACTTGGATAGACTTGTTTTAAATCTAACTGCCTGCATCAACCAATCAGCGGAGGAAGTGTTTCCTGTTCGCAGAAACAGCGGTACCTCTAATACCAAGCCCATGTGGTGGTCTCAGAACCTTACCAATTTGAAAGACCAAGTAAACGCTGCTCGCAGAGATGCGCTTCAAGCCAGGAGATGCGGCATTATACAGGAAGAATGCGAGCGTCTAGCAAATGAACACAGGGAAATTAGGGAACAGTATTCCGAGGCCATCCGTAAAGAATCTGCCCAAAATTTTCGAGAGTTCTGTGAGCTGCAGACGGGCGAGAACGTCTGGTCTATGACTAACCGCTTGCTGCGTTCGGGAGCTCCTAATAAACCCCCATCCGTCATCCAGATGGATGGCCTCTACACCAGTGACAACCAGTCAACAGCCGACGCTCTGTTGGCACACTTTTTTCCAACTGACCCGCAGGGGGTGGACTCCACAGAGCAGAGTAAGATCCGCGCGGACTGTACCACAACGCCGCACACGCCAGATGACTTAGCTTTTACCTGCAACGAAGTTTTGGAATCTGTTCAGAGCATGTCACCAAAAAAAGCTCCGGGTCTCGACGGTTTGACCGCGGATATATGCCACAAGGTTACCAGCTGTTTTCCTGAATTCATCACTAACATCATGAATTGCTGCCTCCGGTTGGGACATTTTCCGACAAGCTGGAAAACGGCAGTAGTTAAAATTATACCCAAGCCGGGGCTAGAAGACAGTAGCTCTCTCAAAAACCACCGCCCAATTGGTTTAATTTCTGTGTTCGGCAAAATGCTTGAGAAATTATTTACCAGCAGACTTGTCCACCACCAGGCAGTCTCTGGCACTCTCAACTCCAGGCAATATGGCTTCCGCAGGCACACATCAACTGCGCATGCACTTCACGAAGCAGTGTCACGAATAGAGGCAGCTGCAGCGTCTGGACTTTTATGCACCGCCATATCGCTGGACATTCAGTCCGCATTCAACCGTGCCTGGTGGCCAGCGATCTTAGAGCGGTTACGTAAGATAAATTGCCCAGCAAACATATTCAATCTGATTAAGGCATACCTTGACAACAGAAACGTCTTGCTGACTTACGCAGGAGCGAGCGCACACAGGGCTATGGAAAGAGGATGCGTGCAGGGATCTGCTTGTGGCCCTGCTCTGTGGAATCTGCTCCTTGATGACCTTTTGGAGCAGGTCCTCCCGGAGGGCTGCCACATCCAGGCCTACGCGGATGATGTGTTGCTTGTTGTATCCGCCAAAAACACTGCTTCACTCCAAAATGCCGCATGCAATGCGCTCGATAGGATTGCCGCGTGGGGCCGCGATGTTAAGCTCACGTTTGGACCTAATAAAACAAAAGCGCTAGCTTTCTCCAAGAAAGCGGCCCTCGCCATGATTTACATGGATGGCACTCACATACCCTTCTCAGAGCAGTTCAAACTACTGGGGATTATTATAGATCATAGGCTTAGGTTCACCAATCACGTCCATTACATATTAGGCAAGGTCACCCGCCTTTTTAACAGATTATGTCTCTTCGTACGCCCCTCCTGGGGAGCTCATCCTGAAAACATTGACTCCATATATGGAGTACCGGTATACCGGTACGTCATTGTGCCTATCGTCACCTACGCGGCCGGTATATGGGGCCACATTGTGAGTAGGAACAATATCAGGAAAATCCTGGAGTCGGCACAGAGGGGCTTCGCCATTAGGGCCATTCGTGGTTACAGGACAATCTCTACCACAGCGGCCTTGGCACTTGCAAGATTCTTGCCCTTGGACCTGGAAGTTACACGCGTGAGAGAGGTTGAAAGGACCCGACTTACCCACACGTCGTCATTCCTTCCATCAACCATACCATATGAAACACCTACACCCCTCTCTCAGATGCTGCACCCCGCAGAGCGCATCACTGTCAGTTTCGAACTGACTCAAACACAGGAGCGTATTGATTTGGCATGCACACATAACAGCGTTCAAATATTTACGGATGGCAGCAAACAAGAGGATGGCTCAGTGGGAGCACTCGTTTGCTTTGACCCCGACCGGCCTGAAAATGAACGCACTGCCATTCGTAAATATAAGCTTCACTCGGCGTGCACTGTGTTTCAGGCCGAGCTTTATGCGATCTACAGGGCCTGTCAACTAGCGGCTGAAAGGGGTTACGAAAACATCCTCATCCTTTCCGACTCACGTTCCGCACTTGAGGCTTTGGGCCAACGCAGCAGCTCGGAGCCCCTGGTGTCCTGTACCCATAGGGTAATTTTTCAGCATCTTCCAAAGGGGAAGTTCAAATTCTGCTGGGTCAAAGGACACGCAGGAATACTCGGTAATAGCTTGGCCGACACAGCTGCTGGAGCCGCAGCTACACTACATTCCAGGCCTTCATATTCCCACTTCCCCATTTCGTATCCAAAAAGGATAACCCGAACTCGCGCCTATGAGGTATGGGCAACAAGATACAGCGACTCGCCCCAAGGATCCCATACCCGTTCTCTTTTCCCGAATCTTGAACTTATTCGTGAATTACATCAAATTGTTCCTCCTACATTCTTCCTTACCCAATATTTGACAGGCCACGGGGCCCATAATTCCTATCTTCATCGCTTCCATATTACCACATCTGACGCCTGTCCATGCGATCATTCCACTCCACAAACTCCCAAACACCTAATTGAGGAGTGCCCAAGATTCGCTGAGACCAGACATAATTACCTGGCGCAGTGCCGCCTCCTCAGTGGGTCTTCCTTCTCGTTCTCCGATGTTCTCACTAAGCCTTCCCTTACCAAAGCCTTCTGCTCCTTCATCACTAATACCTTCTCCCAAGTAAAATCCTTTAACTTACAGAATCCCTCCCAATCATAATATAATATTTATTATCCTATCAAATTTCTTAACAACCCTCACATACATGCGCCTTTGACGCGCAGTGACTGCCAGCACTTGTCATCTGTATATAATAAACTGTATATATGTAAATAGAACAAACTACAAATATATAAATACATAAAAAAAATACATAAACACTATAAAAAGTAATAAAATACAAACAAAACAACCCAAAAAAATAATAAACAAATCAAAGAAGTCGCGATGACTCGCTTATTCTTCTTTCCTTTCCTTTGCTTTTCTATACTCTATCTTTTCCTCCCCTATCTCTGTTCTGTTCTCTTATATTCTTCCCCCGCCACACGACCTCCCATCCCCGTATGTATGGAATAGCATACGCAGATGGGGTCTGCGGATCATAAAAAAGTTTCTCATTTTACACGTTTCCTTATAACACCAATCACACTCATTTTATTTAAACACACTACCAAATCTGAAAACTTAGTATGCAACAAAAAAAAAAAAAAACCTGACCTAACCTAACCTATCCTAATCAAGCTCATTTTGAAACCCACAAACTGAACTTATCACTCCGAAAATTTTTTCGCGCCATCGTAGATTTTTTCTTAACCCCCCGTTTTTTGTTTGACGCATATCCCTACAATAGTTTTCGAGAAATAAATTTGAAACCGAATTCCCATACTTGGAAAATCGTTCTCATATAAATCACATAACGCGTTGATGTCTTTTATATGAGAACGATCGACCTTAGGTCGACTTTTTGGTTTCAAAATTTATTCATTAAATTCATATCTCCCAAAATACTTAACCGATTTTCATTTTGTTAACGGTTTTAGATTTATACGCCCCTAAGGCACAATTTTGCATTATTTTATTTTTTATTTTCCCATTTTTCTGTGAGATATTAAAGTTTTTTACATTTTTTGCTCTTAAAATATTAAAAATCACACATTATCCTACGATATTTTTGCCTAGTATTAACCAATTTTCCCAAATTTAAATTTACATCGTAGATCTTATTAAAACGCAACTTTTATAACTTACAAAATTTTCTGTAAAGCCAATAGTTTTTTAGTAATTTTAGTTTTAAAGTTCCAGAAAATTGACGTTTTTATTGTAAAAATTATAAAGTTAGTAAAAGTTACTATACAGTCATTTCTTATTCAATTCGTCTCATTTTTAGATTAAATTATAGCTTACTTTTGCGCCTTTAAGCGCAATATTTTAACATTGTCGTATCGTTAAAATTCACAGAGTGAGCGACCAGTGAATGTAGCGTATTTTACAGATTAAAAAAAAAAAGGTTTTCTTTTTATAACTTTGCTAGTTATTAAGTTTGTATTAATAAATTTTTACTGTTTAATATAACTCAGCGCGGCGTTTTTTTTTTTTGGCATAAACAACGTGACTGTAGCGTGTCTATAACATTTAGTTTTTAATTGTTTTCGTTGAAAATTTTAATAATTTCATTTATTTCTTAATAATTCATTTTTGTTTATATAATATATAAAGTTGCACGTTTAATTCAAATTTACTAATACCTTATTTGTGTATAAAATTTTGTTTTCATTGGACTCAAATTTGAAAAATACAATACAATACAATGATTACCCGCAATAAAACAACCGAAAATGCGACTGCACCATCTCCAACCTCTCCGCCCAAGCCAAAACCTGTAACTAGAAGACATTCCTCAGATAAACCAACACAATCCAATAAATCGACTCAAAATAAAAATACCACCCATAGCCAACCACAACCGCCTCGACAAAAACCATCGGTTCTCCTATCACAAATAATGACACCACCACTGTTAGTCAATCTCAATCAACAGAATCATCTCAACAGCAACCAAAACAACCAAGTAAACCGATACCAAATAAGGACAATACCCAATCTCAACCAGCTCAACAGCAAGCACTAATCGTTATACCACGTAGAAAAGAGTTTGAACTTACTCTGGAGCGCAACGGCATCGACCCTCTGGAAAAAATCAAACTTCTTACTCACAGGATACATGATTTGATGCACGAACATAGATCCTTCACCAAAGACGGCAAGGAGGAAGCAGCTGATTGGCTTAGCCTTATCAGGGAAACGGTATACGACCTCGAAACTAACTCCACACCAAGCGGAGTCGAAGCACCTAAGAACACCAGCGAACTCTTAAAAAAAGAGATACTGACATGTGTAAGACAGTTTGGTATAGGTATTTAAATGAAAAACTCGATGTATCAGAAGGAATGAATGAATATTTATTTTCTTTACATTCTATTATAATAAACAATTTGAAATATCGCACTTAGACGCTAATTAGAGATTTCCAAAATTATAATGTACCTACTCCAATTATATAAAATAAAATACCGACGGTGTGTTAATATTGCCTATACAGCTACGCACACAGGGACAGATATTCTCCATATAAATACTGCGCGCGAAACAGCTGTACTCAGTCACCAAGAAAACAGCCTCGACGTCGGATGTATGTCGCTTGGAGAACGCGCCGGAGCTCGCCATATTTATATCTCGTGCCGGCGCGGGCCCCGTCAGTCGGCGCTAGCGCTCCGTGCGCGGCAGATGTTTTTATGTATGACAACGTGGTAGGTGTGTCACTACATTACTCCCCCGCTAGCGAAGCGTACCGGTGGTTTCGATACTCGGCCCGATCTCGTTGTGTGTTGTTGATCGATGTTGCATCTGTTTCT
This sequence comes from Agriphila geniculea, assembly GCA_943789525.1. Classification (NCBI taxonomy): domain Eukaryota; kingdom Metazoa; phylum Arthropoda; class Insecta; order Lepidoptera; family Crambidae; genus Agriphila; species Agriphila geniculea. Next base: position 31,366,362 of record OX038872.1, on the reverse strand, counting down.
TTCTTCGTTCGTCGTTAGCTCGGTGTTTGTGTAGAAAGCCGGTTTCAATCGATCTATTGATGTGTTTACAACTTTGTTCGGTAGCTGTATTGTATAGTGTTTCTCATGTCTCTCGATGACTCGATACGGCCCGTTATAGGTAGGAACGAGCGGTTTTCTGTGTGCGTCGTTGCGAATGAAGACGTGTGTGCTCGACGGTAGCTCCTTGTGAACGAAAAAGGCTCGTGATTGCGCTGAGTTCCTTTGCGTTTGCGCTTTCTTCAATGCTTCGCTGAGGTCGAACGTGAACTGTGATGACGCATCGGTTTGTTTACATTTTTCTCCGTAGAACTCGCCGGGTAATCGTAATGTTTGTCCGTATAATAGTTCGGCGGGGCTCCTCCCGATGTCTTCTTTTATACTGGCGCGAAGTCCCAATAAAACAGTTGGTAGTTCGCGTACCCAACCGCTACAGTTTAGTTTAGCGGCTAAAGCGGCTTTGAGCGATCGGTGCCAGCGTTCTATCATGCCATTCACTTGTGGGTGGTAGGCGGTAGTTCGAATGCGATGAATTCCCATCCTCTGCATTAAATTGTTGAATAGTTCAGATTCAAATTGCCGGCCTTGATCAGTGGTTATAATGGCGGGGCAACCGAATCTCGCAATCCATCCGTTGTAGAACGTGAGTGCAACTTTTTCAGCCGTGATGTCTTCGATAGGGTAGGCTTCGGTCCATTTGGAAGCTCGGTCGATCATCGTCAATAAATATCGGTATCCGTCTGACCAGCTTAAGGGACCAACAATATCAATTTGGACGTGATATAATCTATCGACTTTGCTGAATGATGCGATCGGCGCTTGAGTGTGTTGTTGGACTTTCACGCGTTGACAGGGTACACAGGTTCGGGTCCAGTTGGTGACGTCACGGTTCATCGACGGCCAGATGTAGCGGGCTGCTACCATACTTCTTGTAGTTCTTATTCCCGGGTGGCTAAGGTCGTGAATTGCTTGAAAAGCTATTTTTCTGAATTCTTGAGGTAGGTATGGTCTGATCGTTCCAGTGCTTGTCTCACATACAATCTTCGTATTTACGCCGGGAAGAGATAAACTTTTGAATTGAAGTCGCTTGTTATTTCGCAGATTCTTCAATTCTTCGTCTTGTTCTTGTTTTTTTCCTAGGGCTTCGTAGTCGATCGGCGATGGACAAGCGATGGTTTCAATACGAGATAAGGCGTCTGCGACTTGATTTTCTTCCCCACTTATGTGTTGAATATTTGAAGTGAACTGGCCGATGTATTCTAGGTATCTTGTGCGCCGCGGTGTTTCATTTTTACTGTTTGCAGTTAATGCGCCAATCAGTGGTTTATGGTCAGTAAAAATAATTAGGTCTTGTCCTTCGAACATCCGACGAAAATGCTTGACTGCCATATAGATAGCTAACAGCTCCCGATCGAAGGTACTGTATTTCTTTTGCGCTTCGTTGAATTTTTTTGAATAAAATCCAAGTGGCTTCCAGTGACCGTCGCCGGGCGTTTTCTGTTGTATTACAGCTCCAGCACAGGTATTTGATGCGTCCGTCATTATAGCGAAGGTTTCGGTCGCCGACGGGAATGACAACAAAACGGCGTTCTTGATATCTTCTTTGCATTGATTGAAGGCTTGAATTGATTTGTTGTCCCATGCTATTTTTGTTTTGTCATTTTTCTTGCTGTTATGAAGATATTTGTTCAGTTCTTTTTGATGTTCGGCTGCCTTAGGAATATTTTCTCGGTAGAAATTAATCATTCCTAGGAATCTTCTCAGGTCTCGTACGGTTTGCGGTTGCGGGTAGGATGTGATGGCCACAATCTTCTCTTCGGTGGGTTTGATGCCTTCCGGTGATATCGAGTAGCCCAGAAAATCAAGATTTGTTTGTCCAAATAGGCATTTAGCGACGTTAATCTGTAGACCGTGGTCGCGGAGGCGTTTGAATACTTCTTCGAGGTCTCTTCTATGCTCTTCTTGGTTAGTGCTTGATACCAAAATGTCGTCGACGAATGGAAAAACTGGCAGGCCTCTCAATGTGTTGTCGATGTGCCGTTGAAATGTTTGGCCAGCGTTTCTCAAACCAAAGCACATTTTCGTGAATTCGAAAAGGCCAAATGGAGTTATAACTGCTGTCTTCTTTATATCATCTTCACGATTTCTGAGCTGATAGTATGCTTTGTGCAGGTCTATTTTGGAAAATATTTTCTTGCCTCGTAGGTTGAGAGTGAAGTCGTGGAGCCGGGGAATCGGATACCGATCGGGTACCGTTACAGAATTCAGCTTTCTATAATCGCCGCATAATCTGTATTTTCCATCTTTTTTCAGTACCATGTGAAGTGGGCTGGCCCATGGGCTGCTCGAGGGACGACAAATGCCTTGTTCCATCAATGCTTGGAATCTTTGGCTATCTTGAACTTGTGGGGTGGGAGCGGTCTGGCCTTGGCGTGAATTGGGGGTCCGACGGTTTCAATGTAATGTTCCACTTCGGAGTCAACTTGCTTTTGAAATCCGGGCCGTGTGATTTCGACGTATTTCTCCAGCAGGTCGTGGTATGGTTGGCTGTCATCTATGGTGCGAATACTTCCGATTGTGCTGGGTGTGACGCTGCCAGTGACGCATAAATCAGTGCGTTTGTCGATTAATTTTCGCTCTCGCAGGTCGACTATGAGGTTGTGATGTTTTAGGAAATCGGCGCCTAATATCGGTCGGCCGACTGCCGCTATCACGAATCTCCAGCTCAGTGGACGTCGAAGGCCGATATTCAGTGTCATCGTGCGTTCTCCAAATACTGGTATTGCTGTTCCATTGGCGGCGTACAAGTGGTTACTTGGCGGTTTCTTTTTTTCCGTCGTGCGTGCGGGAAGAACTGAAACGTTCGCGCCGGTGTCGATGAGGAAACGTAGGCCCGTGGTAACATCCTTGATAAATAGACGGTATGATATTTCGTCGACTGCTGCCCCCGTCGTAGCTTCAGTCTTAATTAGTTTTCCGACTTCTTGTTATTATCAAAGTTGCACGGCGCTCGGCATCGGTACGAATCTTGTCCGAACTTGCGATGGAAATAACAAATCGAATGTTTCTGTGTTCTTGAGGACGAACGTGAGCGGGAACGACTTCTATCACGTGGCTGCCGGTAACGACGATGGTTTCTTGATTTTTCCATCCTTAGGGAGGCAACTTCCTTCGCGAGCGCGTCTATCTTGCGGATGACGTCATTATCGGCTGATAACGGTGCGGTTGACGACGACGGAGCGGGACTCGATTGGCAGGAACATACGGAATGGATTTCTCGCACGGTCTCGTTCATCTTGTCTGCCATTGCTGCTAGTGAATCCAGTTTTGTTTCTTCACTAATCGACAAAACCGCTCGAGTTGAAGCCGGTAGGTGTCCCATCCATAGCATCTTCAGCGTTGAATCCGGAATTTTTCCGAGGGCCAGGTCCTTCATCCGGCGTAGTAGCTGTGATGGGCGTTGGTCGCCGAGGTCCATGTCATTGAGTAATTTCTGAAGTTGTTTGTTCTCCGACTCCTCGTACACCGAAAGTAATCGCTCCTTAATTGCTTCGTAACGGCCGGTGTTGGGCGGCGACATAATAATATCGCTTATTTGTTCAACATCAATCTTCTCGAGTTGTGTCACGACGAGTCCGAATTTGTTTTCGTCGTTGAGCTTCGAGCCAATGATCATCGTCTCGAATTGCGCAAACCAAAGCCGCGGTCTATCGCGCCAAAATAATGGAATGCGAGACTTGAATGATAGCGCGCCGATGCTAACTTCTTCATTCTGTAGTTGTTGTTGTTGTTGTTGTCCGTCCGGCATCGTCGGGGTTACCAATTTGGTGTAGGTATTTAAATGAAAAACTCGATGTATCAGAAGGAATGAATGAATATTTATTTTCTTTACATTCTATTATAATAAACAATTTGAAATATCGCACTTAGACGCTAATTAGAGATTTCCAAAATTATAATGTACCTACTCCAATTATATAAAATAAAATACCGACGGTGTGTTAATATTGCCTATACAGCTACGCACACAGGGACAGATATTCTCCATATAAATACTGCGCGCGAAACAGCTGTACTCAGTCACCAAGAAAACAGCCTCGACGTCGGATGTATGTCGCTTGGAGAACGCGCCGGAGCTCGCCATATTTATATCTCGTGCCGGCGCGGGCCCCGTCAGTCGGCGCTAGCGCTCCGTGCGCGGCAGATGTTTTTATGTATGACAACGTGGTAGGTGTGTCACTACAACAGGAAGTAGCCAGTAGTGTCAAAGCTGAACTTGCACGCTTCAAATCACATTTGACAGCCCCAAACACTACGACTGCACGCTCTTATGCACAAGTGGCTCAACAACAACGACCCACTCCTGATGCTCCAAAGGCTGCCTCAAGTAAGCCGGCAATAATCATTACACCCCAGTGCGAAGTAAAGAGCCGACAAGACGCAGTCGGCGCATTAAGGAAGAGCGTAAACTTTGCGGATCTCCAATTCGCGCCTGCCAAAGTCCAAAGCATTTCTCACAATAAATTACGCGTAGAGTTTGACAACAAGGACCAGGCGGACAAGGTACTAAACAAGATTAAAGAGTCCAACTTTGTGACAGCTGAGCCCGCCAAACGACTAAAACCTATGGTCATCCTGAAAGAAGTCCCGACAGATGTGCCATCAGAAAATTTAGTTAGCGTTATAAGGAATCAAAATCCAGAACTAGCAAACTTGTTTCAGTCCGAAGAAGACATGACGCTAAGGTTTAAGCGGAATAATAGGAACCCTCAGCAATACTACAATGCGGTATTCTGTGTCTCACCAAAAATATATCGCTGGCTGATGGAGTCAGAGAGAGTTTGCGTGGAATATCTTCGAGTGCGAGTAAGTGAATTCTCTCCGTTTATTCAATGCCACAAGTGTTTGCAATTTGGGCACACCAAAACCTATTGCAAAGAACAGAAATCTTACTGCTCACACTGCGCGGCTAATGACCATTCAATTGATGACTGTCCAAATAAGGGCAAAGATCCAAAGTGTCTTAACTGCAATTCGCATAACGAAAAATTCAAAACCAAAACCGACGTCAAGCATCTGGCTACAGCTAACGTCTGCTTAAGGGTCCGCGCTATGAGAGAAAAAATCAATACCAAAGTGGATTACGGTTGTGGTCCTCTTTAATACTGAGATAGAAATTACACAGTGCAACATCGACCGATCACTAAACAGCCAACAAGATTTTATTCTCTCTTTCATTAACGGACCCTACTCTATTGGACTCATCCAAGAGCCGTACGTTGGTAACGGTAACGAAATGAAGCCAATTCACGGACTAAAAATTCACCAGTTCAGCGGAGACCAAAGAGTAAAGGCGTGCATAGTCACCAAACCAGGGGTTGGAGAAGTCCTTGGAGAGTCACAATACTCTAGTCCCAACCTTTGCGTGATTCGACTCACACTCCGGCACAGACAACTCACTTTTGCCTCTGTCTATGTTGAACCACGAGACGATGAGCACGGCACAATGGACCGCTTGGATTACCTTGTTAAGTCACATATGAATCGAAACCTGATCATCGGAGGAGATTTGAATGGTTGGAATCCAGCTTGGGGCTCGACAACATCTAATCCAAGGGGCAACGAGGTTATTGATCTAGTTCTAGGCAATGACTTAAACATTTGCAACACCGGCACAACACCCACCTTCGAAACGGTTACACATGGCCAACCCCGAAGCTCCATCGTTGACTTAACAATTGCATCAGACAGTATATATGATCGTATCACCAACTGGCGGGTCAACTTGGACATCTGCCCGTCATCTCAACATAATGGCATCACTTTCATCGTCGACACTGGGATTCAAGTTGCCCACACTCCGCAGTCCACTTCTACCTTCAGATATAAGACAGAAAAGGCAAATTGGAGACTCTTTAAGGAAAAACTAGACGGGATTATGACCAACTCCGGAATACTTGATGTAGATCCTAACAATGTCAGCGTGTCAGAGCTGGAAGACCTTGTAGAGAAATTTACAGAGGCTATTCACAACGCATGCCAAGAATCCATGCCCGTAAGAAAAAACGGCACTAAACCCAAGGCCCCTTGGTGGACTGACAAATTGGAAGCTAGAAAGCAAGAAGTCCTAGCACTACACAGGCAAATCCACCATGCCAAGAGGATGAGACTTCCGCTGGATGAACTCCTTGAACAACATCAGTCGGCAAAAGAAACATACGCAACTGAAATGAGAGCAGAATCCACGAAACATTTCAGGGACTTTTGTAAACTACAAACTAAAGAGAATGTCTGGTCTTTAACAAACCGTCTTCTCAAAGAAGGAGCCCCAAGACGCCCTCCAGTCACAATAAAAGTTGGCGATGGGTTTACCACCAGTGGGAGAGAAACTGCCGAGGTCATTCTCAACCACTTCTTCCCCGGTGATTCACCTGACACCGAACTAAGACATAAAGAACTACGCTCTCAACAATTCAACTTACCTGATACCGCAAATGATACTCCTTTCACTGCTGAAGAAGTACTGGAATGCCTTGAACAGATGAACCATAAGAAGGCCCCGGGTCTCGACAATCTGACAGCGGATATTTGCAAACAGGTTGCCTCTTCTTACCCAGACTTCTTAACTGTGTTGCTCAATCGTTGCCTTTCCCTTGGTCATTTTCCCGCTCGATGGAAGGAGGCGTATGTAAAAGTTATCCCCAAGCCCGGAAAAATAGACTCTTCCTCGCTCAATGCACTAAGGCCCATTGGATTGATTCCGGTTTTCGGTAAGCTGCTGGAAAAACTGTTTATCAAACGAGTTAGCTACGCGGCTTCCAAAGCCGGAAAGAGTAACCCACACCAATTTGGGTTCACAGAACAACTCAACACTGTGGATGCGCTAAACACGGCACTCCAGAAAATTCGCACTGCCAAAGAAAATGGAAATCTAACTATAGCTGTGTCATTGGACATAAAGTCAGCATTTAACAATGCCTGGTGGCCGGCTATGTTCCAGCAGTTGCGCAATAAACAATGTCCCAAAAACATCTTTCAGCTGATTCAGAGTTATGTTCAAGATCGTAAAGTCATCCTTGACCACGCTGACGCACGCGTCACTCGCACTATGACCAAGGGATGCATTCAGGGATCTGCCTGTGGACCATTACTTTGGAATGTCACATTGGATGGGCTTTTTGAAGTTCCACTCCCAGATGGTTGCCATCTTCAGGCGTTTGCTGATGACGTTCTTCTGGTTACATCGGCGCGCACAGTAGAGAGACTTGAAATGATTACCAATAAAGCTCTGCAACTAATTGCTAAATGGGGAACAAGTGTCAAATTAACGTTTGGCCCTGAAAAAACTCAGGTGATATCTTTCACAAAAAAATCCGAGAGTGCCACCATAACAATGGCTGGAAAAAAGGTCAACTTTTCAGATGAGATCAAACTCTTAGGTGTCATCATCGATAAAAACCTGAGGTTCGCTTCACATGTGCGGTACGTAACAGAAAAAGCAATCAGGGTATTTCACAGACTGTGTCTGTTCACCAGACCAACCTGGGGAGCGCACCCGGAAAACGTAAGTATCATTTACCGCCAGGTTATCGAACCCATGGTCACATACGCTGCTGGCATCTGGGGTCAAGCAGCAAACAGAATTTACATCCAAAAACGGCTGCTCAGTGTTCAGCGTGGCTTCGCTATTAAGGCCATCCGAGCATTTAGGACAGTCTCTACAACTGCGGCACTAGCGCTTGCTCAGTTTGTTCCTCTGGACCTCAAAGTCAAGGAGGTACACGAGCTAGAAAAACTGCGAATAACAGGAACCTTTCCTGAACTCCAATGTGATATCCAGCTTGAAAAGCCCATTTCACCCAACCAATTGCCGCACCCCAGTGAACGAATTTCACCTAAGTTTATGAGAGTCACCAACCAAGAAGAGGTGGACCAACTGCACCAGGGCACAGCGTATCAAATCTACACAGACGGAAGCAAGCAGGAGGACGGATCCGTCAGTGCTGCTTTCGTCTGTTACGCTCCTGGTGCAGCGAGCCCTTCAGTGACTGAGAAGCTGAAACTGCACAAGACTTGTAATGTATTTCAAGCAGAACTCCTTGCAATTCTCCACGCCTGTCGCTGGGCAGAAAATAAAAATCACCATCACACTGTTGTGTACTCCGATTCAATGTCCTCCTTGCAAGCAATACAGAATCGCAGCAATATTCAACATCTAGTAGCAGAAATCCACAGTATCATCCTGCGTCATCCTGGAATCTTGAGGTTTGCATGGGTTCGTAGTCATGTCGGTATTATCGGGAACGAGGCGGCAGATGTCGCAGCCAGACAAGCAGCCAATACAGAGCGTAGCCCTGATTACGATCACTTTGCTGCTTCTTATGTCAAAACCGCTCTCCGTAAACGCAGCCTACAAATCTGGCAAGAAAGATACACTGCAGCTACGCAAGCACCCACAACTAAGCACTGGCTGCCATCCCTGGAAGATTGCAAAGCCGCACAAACCACAATGGGCATCTCTTTTGCACTCACCCAAATTTTAACTGGCCACGGTTATCATAAGGCATATTTACATCGCTTCAAAATTACACCTGATGACTTATGTCCTTGTGACAATCAAACCACCCAAGACTTGCACCACCTTCTCGAAGATTGCCCCATGTACTCCAGACATCGTCTGGACCATACACTTCTGTGTCGAAACATAAAAATTGATCCATTTAACATTCTCGAAATCATCAAAAAGGAGTCCTCAGTCAACTCCTTTATTAAATACATCAACCACATTATAAGCACGTTAAAACAATACAATAATACATAAAATACAAACGAAATTACTAAGATAAAACAAAAATTACAATTATAAATTAATCAAAAATAAAATTTACTCCTCTTCACATCTCAAAAGTTAACTCTTATCGTCTTCCAACTCGGACGAAGGTATCAAATCGCCTCTTCCGCAACAATATCTAAAACAAATAAATAAATAAACAACAGCGATACATACTACACACAAATTTGAAACAAATAATATTGAACAAAAAAAAACCTATCCTAACCTAACCTAACCTAATCACCTACATTATGAGACAAGTTAGCTTAGGTTGCTCATTGCACACAAGGTTGTAGGTTGCAGTCTGAGCCGCAGGCGAGGGCGTAACTCAGCCGAGTGTGCAATGAGCAAAAGCTCACGAGTTTCATACGACTTTTTCAATACATTTGCGAGGAAAATACAAAGTAATTTACCACACAGCAACAAATACGACAAAAACAAAATATGACAATTGTACGAGCAAGCGTCGTACAATGCACTTTTCCCCGCATCATCACTTTTATGTTGACCTCAATTACTCTATTGCACGTAATTGTATTGCATAAATCAGTTCGCATTTACCAAGCTACCAAGTCGCGCGTACTCACTACCATAAATCATTAGTTAATAGTTATTTTTAAGGGTTGTTCCAATATACCATTTTTACCATCACCAAATCGTATCATTTATCGGAGCAGCCCCTACATTGGTCCTTCGAGCCTTCCGAAAAGGCGGGATCAGCTGCACGTGTCGGATTCGGAAACTGTGTTCGTGAACGTGTACGTGACACGTGTCGTGCTTCCGGCCAGCAATTTTTCGGACAAAGAATCTGTGCGTTACGTCATCGTGGACATTACAACCACTGCGTATCCTGCTGTGCTTTCAAAACGGCACACCTAGTCTGAGAGCAGCAAGACTCTCGACTAACCAGGTTCATCAGCATAGCGTGCCCATATATCGGCACGCAACCACCAGCAGCAGACAGCATCTATCAAGTAAGATCCAACCAATTTCTTACTAATCATGTCTAACATAGAGGACATCTACGCCAACCAGCCAACCAACCAACCACTGGTAACAGCTAAGCTTCACAGTTTGGCTCACCGCCGAAAAGTTGCTTGCCTATCGGTCTTTTATAGATTGTACTTCGGTGAGTGTGCTCAAGAGCTGCATGAGCTCATTCCACCTTCTCCTTTCTACTATCGGACATCCAGACGCACTGCGGGCTATCACCCGTTCTTGGTTGATATACCTTTTCTGCGTACCAAGCGCTACTCCACATCGTTTATAATGCGCACAGCTATGGAATGGAATTCCCTGCCGGCGTCTGTGTTTCCGAGCGCATACAACCTGACTCTATTCAAGGCCAGAGTGAATAAGCACTTTCTGGGCAAGCTCGGTCCATCGTAGGCCCTGTCTTTGCTTTTGGGCTAGACTGAGGTCAAGAGCAAACCCATTTAAGATAAAAAAAAAAAAAAAAAAAAAAAAAAAAAAAAAAAAAAACCAGCTGCAAATTGGCAGCGCTATCGAGACTATCCTGACCAACTTCAAGAAAGACGGCGCGGAGAGGAAGACACCAGACTATCTTCAACGCCGCCTGGATATTTTAGATAATTATTGGCACGAGTTTATCAACAATCATGGTAAGTTGTCAGAGTTCGGTATACAATCACATGCTTATTTCATGAACAACGATTATGATAGGGTCAGGGAAAGGTATGAAGCAATCCGATCGCAAATTCAAACATATCAGCCGATGGCAGTGGAGAGACCAAGAACTCCTTTATTGAAGCCACCGACTTTCGTAGGAATGGCGAGTGAACCTAAACCATCTCCATCAACAAGAGGTACTACCAGCAAAACCGAAGAAATGCTTAGGAAACAACAAAGTAACCTAAAAGCATTCCAACGCACTATTACCAATATCGACCTGGATAGTGTTTCAGAGAAGTGGGAGTTCGATGACCTCTTACGCACCATTCAGATGCGCTGGGGGGTGGTCGATACCATGCACTGGGAATTGGATAGCGAGCTCGATGGTTCCCATAAGGAATACGAAAGCGTTTTTACCCAGTATTAAAAAGAATACCAGAACATCAAGAAGGCGATTAACAAAAAAATGTCATTAATGGCTCACATCGAAAGAAGCACTCCGCAAATGGAAATACCACAGTTCCACGGTAATTACATTAACTGGATTTCCTTTAAAGATCTTTTTACTGAAACAATTCATAATAATCATTCGATGTCAAAAGCACAAAAAATGCAGTACCTCAAGTCTAAAGTTAAAGGCGAGGCGGAGCGATTGATCCAGCATTTAAATGTAAGCTCAGACAATTATGAAGCATGTTGGGAAATTTTGAATCAGAGGTTTAACAATAAAAAACTTATATTTTCGTCTCACATAAACATCTTATTAAATGTACCAGTAATGCAACAACAATCGATTAATCATATCAAGCGGATACATGATACCACATTAGAATGTATGAATGCCGTGAAGAATTTAGGAGTGGACATAGGTACCTGGGACCCGCTTTTAGTACATATTCTATCACAAAAATTAGATACTGAGTCGCACATGGACTATGTCGCATCTCTTAAGCAACCAAGAGAGCTTCCAAATTTAAAAGAATTTTTATCTTTTTTGGAGACCAAGTTTACCACCCTGGAGTCATCTCGCAGAAAGCAAGATTTTTTATCTACACCAAAACATCAAGCAATTACTAAACAACCAAGTAATTATAATTACCAATATCAAGAGAAACATAATATTCAACGTAATACATTTTCATTAAACGCGAACGTGACACCGCGGCCGGCTAGCAACAAGAACATAGCAGCGGCCACGAAATACAAATGTCAGTTATGCAAAGTGAATCATCATGGTATTTATTATTGCCAAAAATTTCTAGATATGTCGCCACATCAAAAACATAACATGGTCTCTAAATTCAAGTTGTGCCCAAATTGCCTAAATAGTCACCAAAATGAACGCCTATCAGAAAATCGTTGTAAATTCTGTAACAAAAAACATAACAGTTTATTACACGATGCGTTTGCGCAACCAAGTCAGTTGACGTCACAAGCGGACGAGGAGGCGCGGGGGCGGGGGTCGGCCAGTACGAGTGCAAGCGAAGGAAAAATCATGAAAAGTAGCTCACACGTACAACTGTCCGGTGAACCTATTGAAGTATTGTTACCTACAGCTATGATTGCAATACAGGGAGCCGATGGTTTATTTTATCAAATGCGAGCCCTACTAGATCAGGGTTCTCAGGCCTCTCTGATCACTGAACGTGCAGCTCAGCTGTTACGGTTACCAAGAGAACGGTGTAAGGGGGTCATCTCTGGCGTAGGGGACAAAAATAGCGATATCAAAGGATTAATAAACATCAAGTGCGCTTCTTTAGTAAATGATTAAATAAATTTCTTTAATAAATAAAATAAATAAAAAAAACTTCTTTAATAAATTAACATAATATGCAATAATAAATAATAAAAATAATAACAATGAACAATAAAAAATAAAAAAAAAATTAAAATATATTTATGACTTACATAATTTCAATTAGACATTTATTCCTAAAAACATTTTACTATATGATAAAAAAGCTTTATTTTATTTTAATGAAAGATGCCTCCCTCTCTTTTGCTGTGCCCGACAGGGTCCATAATGCGCTGTAACATTATATTAATATACCATCCTGTAAACATTATGGTGCAATAAAAGATATGAATGAATGAATGATTTTACTTTTGAAACGAAAGCATTAGTCATGAACAGTCTCATAAAAAATTTGCCAAGTACAACATTTGTAAAGCCAGGATGGTCGTATTTAGATGACATCAAACTAGCTGACCCACAGTTTTATCTTAGCCGCCCAGTGGACGTACTTTTAGGAGCTGATGTTTATTCTCTTCTATTACTCGACGGCCTGTGCAAGTCAAACTCAACCTTAACAACCGCCCAACAAACACAATTGGGTTGGATATGGTGCGGTAACATAAACAAAAACATACAATGCAATGTTGTGCTTCATGACCTTGACGAGATAAGGAAGTTTTGGGAGATCGAAGAAGTTTCAGAACCATCCTCATTATCATTAGAAGATCAGAAATGCATAGAATATTACCAAGAAACAACCAAGAGGCGGAAAGATGGATCATATGAAGTGAGATTGCCATTTAAAAACGATGTGTCTAAGTTAGGTCAATCTAAACAAAAAGCCATTGCCCAGTTTTATAAGTTAGAAAAATCACTTGTAAAACATCCAAGTACAGCCGAACAATACAAATTATTTATAAATGACTATTTAATTCTCGGTCATATGATACCAGCGGCGGCCAGTCACGTGAATACGACACCAGAATGCTATTTGCCCCACCATTGCGTCACGCGACAAGAATCAACTACGACCAAGTTACGAGTGGTATTTAATGCTTCCGAAAAAACATCAACTTCTATCAGCTTGAATGACGTAATGTGTAGGGGCCCAAATCTTCAACAAGATCTTCAATGTCTCATTATCAAGTGGAGGCAGTTTCGGTTTGGTTTCACGGCGGACATCGAAAAGATGTTCAGGCAAATATGGCTTAATTTTGAAGATCAAGCTTTACAGAAGATAGTATGGCGGGACAGCGTTTCCGAGCACTTGAAATTCTACCAATTAGCGACAGTCAGTTTTGGGACTAAGGCGGCTCCTTTTCTCGCTATGATGACGCTTAAGCAGTTAGCTCTGGACGAAAAAATTAACTACCAAGACAGTTCAGCACCTAACATTCTTCAGGAATTATTTTATATGGATGATCTGATCCATGGAGCACACCAACCAGAAAATGCTAAGCGCATAAAAACAGATATGATAAAACTTTTAAAATCAGGCGGATTCAATTTAAGAAAGTGGAAATCAAATCTAACAGACTTATTAGATCAGAACCAGGACCAAGAAAAACAAACTGATTTCGATTTTAAACAAGCGGAATCCACCAAAACCTTGGGGCTCGGATGGAACCCAGCCCAGGATTGTTTCACTTTCCAGTCTAAAATAGATCCGTCGCCTAACAAGTGTACAAAAAGAATCCTTCTTTCGGAAATATCCAAGCTATTTGATCCTTTGGGCTGGCTGTCGCCATTAACAACAAAACTCAAGATCATATTTCAAACCACATGGAAAGCAAACATTGGATGGGACGAAGCAGTACCGGAGGAAATAGCCAAAGAATGGAACAAAATTAAAAGTGACATAGGAACTACATATAGAAGAGTATAAGATACCAAGATGGCTAAAAACAGAGGAAAAAGACCATATTGAACTGCATGGGTTCTGTGACGCGAGCAAGGTAGCCTATGCGTGTGTGGTTTATTGCCGCAAACAGTCTTCAGTTACTATGATCGCTGGGAAAACTAAATTAGTACCATTAAATAAAGATACATCCCTACCTCGCTTAGAATTAAGCGGGACGCTTTTATTATCAAAATTATTACAAAAGATAAGATTATGTTTAAGTAATTATGATATTCAAGTTTATGGTTGGTGCGACTCCATGGCTGTTTTAGGCTGGCTTCACGGGGATACAGAGAAGTGGAAACCGTTCGTAGCCAATAGGGTGAAACAAATAAAAGAATCGATGCCTAATGTCTGCTGGAACTACGTGAAATCTAGTGAAAACCCAGCTGACTGCGCTAGTCGTGGTCTAACCGCCCCACAGCTGAAGGAACATACCCTTTGGTGGAATGGTCCCCACTGGCTACCAACCTACCAACCAAAGAAAGAAGAAAATCAAGAAAAAATATTCTTAGAACAAGAGCTAGAATTACGGAAAAGCAATCTAGTTAACTCAGCGCAATTCGAATACAATATAATAAAATCACTTTTAACAAAACATAGTTCCCTAATAAAGATTATTAGAGTTGTAAGTTGGATAAGAAGATTTATACACAGAAATACAAAATCAAAATATCTATCATGTAAAGAACTTAGAGAAGCAAGATTAGTAATAATAAAGCAAATTCAAGCGGACGAGTTTAGCGAAGAAATAAGCCAATTAAAGCAAAACAAATGCATAAGCAAAACAAGCAAATTAAGCACTTTAAATCCAATAATAGATGAAAACGGATTATTAAGGCTTGCAGGAAGGTTACATCATGCCAGTATTGATGTTGATAGGAAACACCCTATTATCATCCCGATTCCCGAACAATACTCGCTTAGCCGAGTTGCTTATCGCGGAAGCACATGAAATCACATTTCATGGAGGCCCACGATTGACTACAGCCTTCATGCGTCAAAAATATTGGTTGATTGGTGGTATCAGAGCCATCAAAAAGCAATTACGTCAATGCGTGCTGTGCAGAAAACATAACCCAGATCAACAATACCAACTTATGGGAGACCTACCATCCTGCAGGACTAATGAATCGCGACCCTTTTACCATTTAGGGGCTGACTATACTGGCCACGTCCTAGTCAAGGCCAACAAGGGCCGGGGCATCAAGACTACCAAAGGGTATGTGGCAGTGTTTGTCTGTATGGCTACCAAGGCCGTACATCTGGAACTTGTATCAGACTTATCCTCTTCCGCATTCTTGGCAGCATTACGTCGAATGGCGGCTAGGAGAGGAGTTCCAGGACACATCTACAGCGATCAAGGTACCAACTTTATAGGAGCCAATAATATACTTCAGCAAGAGTATGAGCACCAACAAGCTACATTCAGCGGAAATTTCTTGTCTGAAGTAGCTAACATGGGTATTGAGTGGCATTTCAATGCTCCAGCATGGCCATCAGCAGGCGGGCTGGGGGAGGCGGCTGTCAAAAGCCTCAAACACCATCTCAGAAGGGTCATCGGTGAGCAAAAACTCACCTTCGAGGAGTACAGTACCCTCCTCGCGCAGTTAGAAGGATGCCTGAATTCACGGCCACTCTGCCCTGTCACTGAAGATCCTCAAGATTTAGATGTGCTCACACCATCGCATTTCTTAGCAAGCGGTCCGGCTTTGAACATTTGTGAAACTGAAACAGATTTGAGGACGAGATGGACCCTAACACAAAACATATTAAGAGACCTTTGGGATCGTTGGCGAAACGAGTATTTGACACTTTTAGCGGCAAGAAGCAAATGGAGGAAACCACAGAGAAACGTCAAAATAAATGACATTGTTACCATCAGAGACGAAAACCTGCCTCCCGGAAAGTGGGCCTTAGGCCGAGTCATATCATTACACCCTGGAGGCGATGGATACGTCAGGGTTGTTACCTTGAAAACCAAGTCAGGTATCATCAAACGCCCTGTAGTCAAAATCTCTGTTCTGCCCGTAGTCGGCGAAAACCAAGCCCCTGAACCCAATGGGTCGACCCCCCCTTTCCCCCTTGAGAAGGAGCAAGGAACTATATTATGCCATTCGACTATCATAACAAGTAAACCAAGACAATATTCATTAAGTTAATTGGCTATGGCACTTTTATTGTTTTTATAACCATTATCACAACTACTCAAGGCGCATATAATATTACTCAACTTCAAAACAATTACAAAATCGTTTAAATCAGTTAAAAAATCAATTACAAAACGTTTCCATAGTTAGTGAATTTTTGAGTACGGCTATGCTAACGAACAACATCTTATCAAACCTAAAGAATATTCAACAGACATTAATAAATACTCTTACCTATGTTTATCATGGAAAATTCAACTTCCACTTATTAACGCCAAATCAACTGAAAGAAGAGCTTAATACCATTTAAGACAGCTCCCGAAAGATTTATCATTACCATTCGATAGCTACGATTTCTACGAGATTTACAACCTACTAGAAGTTCGAGCAAGAATATCAGGAAAATAATAGTAATATTTGAAATTAAAATACCGCTGATCGGCAGAGACATGTTTGAGCTATTGAGACTTATTTCTATTACTTATAATAACAGACAACAATAACAAACAAACTACGGTAGTACCTATATCCGAGTATGCTGCACTAAATATCAAGAAAAATGCTTATATACCAATATCAGAAAGGAATTTGAAGTCATGTATACAAAAAGACTCAAAGCTATCCTTATGTCGTCTCAAAAATCCCATTTATGTCATTAAAGATGATCAGAGCCTATGCAAATAACTACCAAATTCAAGAAAATGCATTACTATCACAAGTACTTGCGAAAACAATTGGATAGAATTGAATAAATTAAATAAGTACATATTTCTTTTCCTGTTGTAATCAGTGTCATTTGAAACTACTTTGTAAGGATCGGGTTACCGGCGTGCCACTGACCCGCGCTGGCTTATTTAATATAGGTCAAGAGTGCATTATCAAAACAGCTGATTTTATCGTATACCTGCCTCAGAGATTTCACCTATCAATCAAATGATAAACATCTCCCTACCTGACCCTTCTATACATACCAACGACTCTGACAGCGTAATCAATAACATTCAGATCAAAATTTAAGAGATCAGCTGGAAACCATGAAAAATAGCGAGATGATCGCAGAAAAGGTGCCATATTAGTGCGGCGGTAATCTTAAAAAAGACGCTTAGAAAACACTTTTCGTACAAGTCATCTCGGAAATATGAAAATTTGGTATCGATGCATTCAGTACGATGCCCTGATCACAAATATGTAAGATGACAAGTGCGATAGTGGTGGGGGTAGAAACTGTGACGTCATAAAGTTTTCAGTACAAAGAAATTTCTTTTTCATACCATGTGGTATATCAAATGAAAGGGCTTTGTGAGTAGATTGCGAATATATAACACACTATAACATTTTCACTACTTGGTCTAACAAATTATTAGCAAACGTCGAAAAATTTCGCAATTCAGAGTCGCCATTGAACAGGTCTAGATGGAAAACGACTGAATTGATTTTTACAAAATACATAACAAATAACTCTGCACATACTCTTTTCGAATGTCTAAAGGTAATTAACCAAAGATATTTAAAAATAAGAAAAGTACATCAGTTTTAATAACAGCATAATTTTCAGCTTTTTCTTAATTCTCAGATTCCTTTAATAATTAATAAAATAACAAATAAATTAACTTTAGTATCTTAATCATTTCTTGTTCTACTTAGTAAATACTATTTGACAGTTTCCATGCTTTTTTTAAATTTAAATCACTATTAAAAATTTGTTAATAATTTCTTTGGTTTTCAATGCGCGGAAAACCATTTGTTGAATTTTATACATATTATTTCAAAAAAGAATTGAGTAAAGTTTGTTTACCAAATAGGACAAGTAAGGATAACTAAAAGTAATGACAAATACACATGGAAAACACGCACAGTTGTTTGGAGACCTAAATAACCTGACGAAACTCAATAGGCAAAAGCTATTTAGAAAAAATCAAAACAATACACAAAAATCGCAATCTTTTTAATGGGTGTAAAAGGGGCTTAACGGGTGTAAATAATCATTCATAAAATACAGCAAATGTTATACCACGCATAGAATACCAAAAATATTGTAAATTGTTAATAATATTTGATTTAATAAGACAACATATTTTAAAAATAGTGATTAGGTCTAAAAAAGTATCTAAAGTGTCAAAATTTGGTTATTTAAACCTTCGTCTGTTTATCTTAACTTGTCCTAGTAAGGATAAACATACGAAAGTTTATTAATTAATTTTTTTATTAATTATTAAAGGAATCTGAGAATTTGGAAAAAGCAGAAAATTATGCTGTTATTAAAACTGATGTACTTTTCTTATTTTTAAATATCTTTGGTCAATTACCTTTAGACATTCGAAAAAAGTATGTGCAGAGTTATTTGTTATGTATTTTGTAAAAATCAATTCAGTCGTTTTCAATCTAGACCTGTTCAATGGCGACTCTGAATTGCGAAATTTTTCGACGTTTGCTAATAATTTGTTAGATCAAGTAGTGAAAATATTATAGTGTGTTATATATTCGCAATCTACTCACAAAGCCCTTTCATTTGATATACCACATGGTATGAAAAAGAAATTTCTTTGTACTGAAAACTTTATGACGTCACAGTTTCTACCCCCACCATTTTCGCGCTTGTCATCTTATATATTTGTGATCAAGGCATCGTACTGAATGCATCGATACCACATTTTCGTATTTCCGTGATGACTTGTGCGAAACTAACCTCAAACCTTGTTTTACCGCCCTACTATATACATAATGGTCGCGATAGTAACGGTTGGCGTAGCAGCGTTCGTGTATCGCCGGTGCCGGCAGCAGCGGCGGAGCGGTCTGTGCCGCTACCGGCGCCACTACGCCGTTCCAGCATCAGCGCTCAGTGTAGTGATAGTGTTACCATGGGCAATCAGTATAGTGAAATAAAAGAAAGTGCGCGGTTTCCAAAACAAAATAAAAACACGTCACCCGTACTTCGTTCGGTATTTCATATTTCGAACTCAGGTGTTTAAGTTAAATCTAAGCTAAGACATCTTGCACTTACCTGGCACTTTCATTAGTTTTAAGTGAAAAAATTGTTTATTCACCTTGTTTTATCATACTATGACTGATTTTGATCATTACTTTCACTTCACCAATTCCCTATTTTCCCGCCCGGGAATATGTACGAGCAAGCGTCGTACAATGCACTTTTCCCCGCATCATCACTTTTATGTTGACCTCAATTACTCTATTGCACGTAATTGTATTGCATAAATCAGTTCGCATTTACCAAGCTACCAAGTCGCGCGTACTCACTACCATAAATCATTAGTTAATAGTTATTTTTAAGGGTTGTTCCAATATACCATTTTTACCATCACCAAATCGTATCATTTATCGGAGCAGCCCCTACAACAATTATGGGAAAAGGCGCGTAGGTTTTTTTTTGTTTTTTTCACACGCCCAATGCAAGAATATTTTGCAAACAAAGGGATGAGTGAGCATACAGCCTACTTCAAAATACAAAATAACAAAATATTGTGAATTAAGAATAATTTGATAATAATAAATATTTGTTTGACTTAATTAAGGACTAACACAATTATTATTTTCAAAAATGAATATGAATTTTCGGCATAAAACCTATATTGCTCCTAAAAAAATAACTGTATTACCCGGTTAAATTGGGAATGTTCTGTTTACTTGCATAGAACTTGCAGTAAGGTACTAATTTAACTTTGTAGGGATAATTCTATAACAACCTAGTGTTTTATATATTATTGCACGCGTTTGTTATAGCTCGGTTTATGGCCCTAAAAGCGATGTATTAGGGCTCACTTTACGAGCAAGTGTGTTGAAAAGTTCTATAGGTAACAAAGACCGGAACGGCTTACCATTAAAAGGGTTTTTGATTGGGTATTTCATAGACTTGTTTTCAAAAACCCTATCAATACGGTAAGCATATCGTCGACTAACCCTATCGAAAGGGAAACCCTATAATTTGGTAAGCTTTTTAATAGGGTTTTCCTAACAATTGCCTTAACCAAAAAAGGGGTTTTCCGGTCCTTGGGTATCTTATTGGGTACATACTCGTAAAGCTGATATTCCTGTTTTTCAGAATTCAAAATTCCCTATAGTATAAAAACCTCCAAGTCATTAATAAATACCATACATTAAGGTGGCACCCTGAGGGTATCATTACATACCTCGTAGTCACTGCTAGAAGTAGTTAGCAAAACTGCTAAAAGTGGCCGTTTTTTACACATTTGCTATCTACTTCTACGAATGACTATAAGGGAATGTAGTGATACCTTCTAAAAATACTAGACCATAGGCCCTAAAAATTCCACGTAAAACATATTTCAAATCTTTTTCTATTAATAACTTATTAAATAAAAACTTCTGAGGCGCCACTTTTGGTGGGGTAACCTTAAGAGAAAATTACGAAATGAACTGCTAAATTCCCTAATTAATCAATAAAAACCCCCAAGTCATGAATGAAAACCATACATTGAGGGAAAAATACCCAATAAGGGTAGTAACATTTTGACGATAACGACAAGGTACGTACACGATAGTGGTATTTATTATCTGTGGAAAGTGTGAAAATTGTGAATTAGCGTAAGCACTTGCGAATGACCACTCCCACATGTTGTCTATGACGGAGGAGACCACCAAGATTTAAGTAGACACACGCTACGACATTTTTCAGAATCTTATGAATGTCTCTATATTAATTTAATGTAATATGGTTCCTTTGATGTGAAACAATTTTTGCATTGTTACGGTTTAAAATTAGAGTTTACGACAATCCATTTGGTTGTAGCTCTTTATGCCGTTGCGTGAATGGTGTGTTTTGTCTTGGCTAGGTCACTACCATAGAGTTAGAGTAATCTTATTAGTCAAAAATGTAGGGTGACTATGTAAAATACGATACTTTAAATTTTAAGCGCGTATTATTTTTTTATAAGAAGTATAGAATGGAAGTTTTCCTACACGTTTTTGAGCTAACAAATCACGAAATACTCTATGTAATCTGAAAAAATAAGTTTTATAGGTATATAAGTCGTTTTACACATTTTAAACTTTATAGGTAGCGTAATATAGTGAAAAATAAACATTTGAACGCAATGAGTAGAAAATTTTTGATCTTTATGCCAATTATTCGAACAGAAAAATTACCAAGGACCTATTTTCAAAAACTGATAAATATATAACGAAATTATGTATTTTTTTAGAACCACGCACACAGGCACTAGCATGTGAAATAACCTGAAATAACGAAAGAAATAAAGAAATAACGAAACTCATGTATTGTAAAGCCGTGGTTCTCGTTAATGTCAAATTGACGATCACGAAACGATCGCGATGGTGCTGTTGAGTAAGCCTCCTGTTTCGTGCAAAGATTTAATACATCTTTGGTTTCGTGGCGGAAACTTAACCTTCTTTGTGACGGATACGATAGCTTTCACTGCTAAGGTGCCCCAATAGATGTAGTAGAATAATAAAACAACGTGATGAGAAAAGTTATTTACTTTAATGAAAAACTTCAAAAATACACAAATCACCCTAGACAAATCACATTTGGAATCGTAAGTATTTTCGTAGTTTGAACGCTACACTAGTTGATCATAAACTACGCGCTGCCTACGAGCGGCGCTGGCGCACTACCGCAGGGAGGGGCGGGGCTCGGGGAGGGGGCGGTGGGTACGTGTTATGTACATACAACAACACTACTGTAAGTAGGTAGGTAAGGTACACATCCTTACGTTACGTTACAATTATTTGCATAGTAAGTGCATGTTTTACGATATTGCCATCTTACTTCGTAGGTTACGTACAGTACAGTCAGAAAATGTGTGCCTATAAATTTGTTCTACAAAACTCGATAATAGAAAAATAGAAGAGTTTAGAATATTATGTTTGATTAATCCATCTATTTACAAAAAAACTTATCGATCTAAAAAACGTAAAGGATTTAACGATCCTCGCTACGGTATATTATTATTTTATGAGAGCACACTGCGTGCGACCGAGCCGACCACATCCACACGCCTCAGAAGCTCCACTATAGGTCGAGATATCGCAAACGGGACGTTCTCTTTTCTATTTCGGGGTGGTCGGCTGACCACCGAAGCCCCATACCCAAGGCGAAAAGCTTCGGGTCGAAAGCGCCGCATCGCAGCGCGAGGGATCGCACTACGAAAATTATTGTCGAACAGCGAACGTCAGCTGAGGTCAGGGCGCGCTATGGCGGACGTGCGCGCTGCACTTCATCGTCGTCGTGCGGTGGGTCGCGGTCGGGCCGCGTGCGGTAGCGGGCGGCGGCGGGGGCGCGTAGCGCGGCCGGCTGCAGCGCGGCGGGCGCGCCTTCATCCCCCACCCCCGCCCCCGCCCCCGTGCTCGTGCCCGCCGCCTGCGCGCCCGCCGCAGCGGCTAGCGTCTCTCCGCGCTCTAGCGACCACTGCCGCCGCAACACGCGCCCGCTGCTCGCCAAGCATCTGAGATCACATCACACAACATGTAATTTCTTGTCGCAACTCAAAGTAATTTGATTCGAGATTTTGAGTAATTCGTTTAATCTAAACTACAGTTCAAGAAATGACAAAAACTACATACCTGTAACGCGAATAAGAGGCGCTGTGGTCGAGCGATGGCGCGCGTGGTGTGTGAGGCGTGCGCGGGGGGCTGCTGTCCGCCGAAACAGCGCCCGACCGCTGCCACGCTGGAATAACAAACTATTGATTAATATTACATACCTATTTAATTTTTTTTTTATAAGCGATTTATGAAGCTATTTTTTTTTATCTGCCGTCAATAAAATTGTTACCGTATTTATCGGGCGCAGCGGAAGGGTCGGATCGCTGCCGCTCGGTCGGCTGAGAAGCGCGCGGGAGCGGGGGGGTGGCGGTCGCCAGTGATGAAGATTCGCTCTCATTCTCGCCATCCGTCTCGAACAGCACTTCTTCAGATCTGCTGACAGACTTAAATTAAACACAGTGCAGAGGTAGAGAAAAAAATATTATGAAAAAAAAAAACAAACTTCGTTCAAAAATAATATCCTTGATCGAAGTATAGCTAATAAAAATTCCATCCGTTTCTCTATCACCAAAAATTTATCAGACTTTGGTCTTGATGTGTCTCATCAACGTAAGACATATCTTTGTTGCAAATATGAAAACCGTAGCTTCAACGGTTTGGCTGCAAGAGCTTTGTGACAGACGACGGACAGACGCACGGACACACGAGTGACAACAATAGAATTCCGTTTGGCGGAAAGCTAAAAACCAGTTAGTTCCTCACTCGAGCGGCGGTGGAGTGGGCAGTGGCTTGTCGAACCCGTCCTTGCCGAGGAGCCAGTAGGTGTGCATGGCGCCCTTGCCCTTGATCTGCGTGAGGCCACGCGAGCGCAGCCGGTACCCGCCCGCCGCCACCAGCCGCTCCGCCGTCGCCGTCGACACCTGGATGCGCCATGCTGCCCCTGATACACACGTTATGTTAGATCTACTTTGTTGCATGTGGTGGTAGTAATGCTTGTTGGGGTGCCTCGCTCTTAACCTTAGTACCTAACTTTGTAGGTGGGAAATAGTCTAAGTAACTTAGCAACTAAAGATGTAAGTATAAAGTGTGTGTGTGTGTGTGTGTGTGGAAGTGTGTTAATATAAGTAATATTTATGTGATTATTTGTATGCACTATTAAAACGGTATATGATTTTATTAATTAAATTTGTTAATGGTATTTTTAACTCTTACATATTTTTTATTTGGTACATAATCTTCACCCAAGTCATTATTGAAAAAATTAATTATAATAAAATACAGCAAACGCTGGTTTTTCACACATAGATTTCGAATGAAATTACTAATTATTAGAAAACAACATCGATGCACGGTGTTATTACAAAAGATTTTTAACACTGTTTTCAAACAATATTGACGAAAAAGTAACAGCATCACATTTAAACAGCGTATAAGTTAAACAATGTTTAAAAATCTTTTGTAACAACACCGTGATTTAAATTTATAGACGTATGACAACTCTCAAAAGTTGTTAAGTTAATAGGACAAGTAAGGATAAACAGACTATAGCAAGGCCAACAATTTGGTCAGAGGATCAGAGTCGAGCACCTGTATATTGGACCGTCTCATGCTTTTAGTAAACGTAAAGCGTCGACGCCCCAACTACATAATTTTGACTCAAAATAAAATAGACTTGATTCGCACTAAAGTTTTTACGTCTCTTGCGAATAGGTTACGACATTGAACATTTGGACTGCTGTCCAAATGTTCTCATACAAAGACAAAGCTGAGTACGTCTCTTTCTAAGGTTTTTTTTTTCATAATTAGTTAATAGGTTTGCTCTTGACCCCAGTCTTGCCCAAAAGCAAAGACAGGGTGTACGATGGAGCGAGCTTACCCAGAAGGTGCTTATTCACTCTGGCCTTGAATAGAGTCAGGTTGTATGCGCTCGGAAACCGCCTCTGTGGTCTAGTGGTTCGCCCATCCGTATAAGACGCAGAGGTCCCGGGTTCGATTCCCAGGGGGGGTACAATTTGTACTCGGTTTGGTTGGTGGTAGGGCTTATTTCAAGTCCGCCTGGCTAGCTACCACCATCTTACCTAAGTCTGACGCCATAACAACAATTTGGAAATTGTTGTGTTCCGGCAGTTAGAGGTAAGATAGCCAGTATTCCGGGTGTAGTGCGATTCCACCTTCGGCCTTATCGTCATTTAACATTAGGTGAGATGAAGGCCAAGCACTATCTCGTTATATATAAAAAAAATCTTCAACACATTACTAATTAAACGTTTTAAGATTAGTCAATTCTCGATAAACGGTACCAGTGGACTCCATGCGCGACGCTGTGTTGACGGTGTCACCGAAAAGGCAGTAGCGCGGCATGGTGAGGCCGACGACGGCGGCGCAGCAGGGCCCGGAGTGCAGGCCGATACGCAGGTGCAGCGGCGTGTTGGGCAGGTGGCGCACGCGGAAGCGGCCCGCCAGGTGCAGCAGGTGCAGCGCCATGGTGGCCACGCTCTCGGCGTGGTCGCGCGCGCGCACCGGCAGCCCGCCCACCACCATGTACGCGTCGCCGATCGTCTCCACCTTGTACACGCGGTACTGCTCGATGGCCGCATCGAACGTCGTGTACAGGTCATTCAGCAGGTCCACCACCTGGGTCCAGTTAAAATTACGGATAAATATTAGTTCCACGACAAGAGAACATTTTTCTCATCTTGGATTTATGTTGCGGTTTCTAGTCGAATCACTCGATCATCTTTTTTGTATTACTAGATAAAATAAAGTTCACATTAATGGGTTTATCAGGTATATATTAAGATAATACCTATTCTTATAACTTCGTCAGCTTTAGTCACAGTGGATAATTCAGATTACTTACAATAAACTGCGAAGTATTTTCAGTCAGTGATAGATGAAAAAGAGGTATAATAATTAAGTAGCGGAACTGGTGCGTACGATAACTATTATGTATTCTGTGACGATACCTGCACGGGCGTGGAGCGCGCCGCCAGAGCCGTGAAGCCGACGATGTCGCTGAAGTAGATTGACACCTCCTCGAACTCCTCGGGCTCCACGCGTGACCCCAGCATCAGCCGCTCCGCTACCGATCTGGTATGCATTGAAAATCTACATTTGAGTAATTAGATTACCGAAGATTAATGTCGGCCACACGCTAGGCCCTGATTCTGGTAGGGTTACAGTAACCACTTACTAGTCATCATTTTAATGAAATTAAGAATGTTAATACTTAATGGTAATGGTATTTTTGGTTTTCTGACCTCGGCAGCATCCTGTTGAGCAGCTGTTCCGTCTTCTTCTTCTCCATGTCGAGCTGTTCCGTTCGTTCTCTGATTAGTTCTTCTAAATTATTGCTATATTTCTCGAGCATTTCGAACATGGAGTCAACGATGTTGATTTTACTGGAAAAAATGCGTCATCTGACTGATAAGTTTCCGGAATGACGAGAGCTAATTGATAAGTTTTCGGAATGACTAACTTAAAAATAGCAAAAAAACACAATATATTCTGACTTATTTTCGACTTTAGAACGCTAAATTTGAATTAAATCGAACTGATGGAATTTCTACGACAGGACCTAGAACTTTCTCTGTCGTGAAAAACATTTGATCCACCATATGAAATGAAACGCGCCTCATCACACGACAATGGTTAGTAGAAATAATTCGTCTGTTTCATTCAAAAACATTAGTAAGGGCCTAATTCACAAGTTTACTTTATTATTTAATTCTGTCAAGTAACTTAATAGGATCTTAACCGCAACGGATAGAGCAGGTCCTAATAGTTACAAAGTAATTAATTTACGTATACAAATCTGTCAAAAAACTGTAAAAAGTAGGCATACTGACCGGCCTCGATGCAAATGTCTGAATATATCATGTAAGCTTTGGAAGTCGGGGCGCAGATCGGGAGCCTCGCTCCAGCACTGGCGCATCACACTGACGGCCTCTGGCGGCGCCGCGCCCATCGACACCGACGGCCGGATCAACGGCGGCGGACGAGACACCTTTTCCACTATCTCTGCGATACAAACAAAAAGTATACGTTTCAACCTAACTATAAGGATGAGCTCCAGTTAGCGTTGCCATCTCTATAAATGAAAAAGTTGGACTAACCCGTTAAAAAAGCCGGATTTTTTTAACCCAAGGCCGGACGCCAAGAAAAAAAGGGTTTTTGACAAAAATATCAAAGTCAAAGTCAAAAATAGCTTTATTCAAATAAACTAAATTATTAAGTACTTTTGAATCGTCTATATTTTCCTACCTTCAAGACTTTTTTTAACCCGACCCGTTCGTTCAAGACTTTTTTAACTGACAAGAAGAACGGGCGCAAGAATCAAATAAAACACACATTATAAAAGCCATAATTTTGAGACCGAAGGCCGAACGCTAAAGAAATTTTCATGACGGAACCGGCCCCCCACGCGTTCGCCACCCACTTCACATCGCAAGCGTAGGGTGAGTTGTGTGCAGTGCTGGCGGGGCGAAAGCCTAACAAAAGCCGGACGGGCCGGACGCAATCATATTTGGCCGGACAAGAGGTAAAAAAGCCTAACACTGTCCGGCTTTATCTGGACGAATGGCAACGCTAGCTCTAGTAATAGGAAAAAAAGAATTATTTCAAAGCTGATGGACCATGCTAGAAGTGGCTAAATAAAACATCAGCATTTGTTCTTCCACGAATGAAAACTGCACTTTTCATTCGTTCCGACTAGATTCGACAGTTACTTCCTGTCGATTAAAGTAACATTATTAAAGTGCGTGCACATAGTAGCATGTGATCCTGGATGACTACCACCTATGCATAGCAAAGAGTGCGTAAAGATAAAACTCAAGTAAGCTCGTACAGCCAGTAGCAGCGATGGCGGCTTTGAAAGTGATTGCTTCCGAAAAGCAGCATTTGTGCACACCATTTTCATTTAGCCGAGGCACCCTCGAAACGAAGAGAGTCGGTAGAGCGTCGTATCGGTAAGCCGGCGGCTCTTACCGTCGGGGGTAAGCGCAAGCATGCAGTAGGGCTCGCCGCGCACGATCACCTCCTGCATGATGATGGCGAAGGAGAACACGTCGCCTGGCTGCGAGCCGCGCCCCGCGCCGCGCCCCTCGCGCAGCAGCTCCGGCGCCGTCCACAGCAGCTCTGAAACGGCATCATGCTCTCACATCTCACTTCATCATTCTGCAATGTGTGCGACAAAGCTCCAATTAAACTTTAAAACATTACTGTGACGTGAGTTATGCCAAAAGAATGGACACGTGAAAAACTTCGGTTCTATTTTCAACAAGCTGTAAATGTTTTCCTTATGTAGTCAATAACTACTGTAGTATATTGCAGAAATTCTTAGTACATAGTATGTTGTGTAGCAGGTACCTCGCGAGGAGCGTTCCGGGGTCGGCAGGCCCTGGGAGCGGTTGAAGGCGGGTAGGCCGTAGTCGGTGACGCGAAGTACCCAGCGCGAGTCGACGACGCAGTTGCGCGAGGACAGGCGGCCGTGTACGCGCAGCGGCGACGCGTGCAGGTAGCGCATGCCCTTCACCAGGTCGGTGAGCAGCGACAGCCGGAACGTCCAGTCCAGCTTGATTTCGTCCGCCATCAGCACATCCTCCAGCGAGCCGCGCCCGCAGTGGTCGAATACGAGCGCCGGACGCACCTCGCACAGACACCCTATACACACAAATATAATAAATGGATTATTCCCAGCCCTGATCTCAAATTTTAATATGCAACATTAATTTTAAAACTGTGATATATTTTTGACCTCCAAAGACTGCGCTTTTATTATAATTGAATCTATCATACTTTTGTATTAACTCCAAAGAGTAAAATAATGATTAACTCTATGATAATTTTTCATAGTTTAATTTCTTATAAAAGGTAACATAATTTTGAAGTGTCTCATTATCGAAGAGGAAGGCGAAAGGTTAGCAATAATTTACACAAATTGCAGATATCTAAGATAGTCCACAGTCACGCTATGAACCAAGTAACCACTCCTAGTCTAGCGCCAAGCCTCTCCGTTATTTATGAGTGAGATCAATTTATCGTAATTTTCTATTTTTGTTCGCATTAAAATCTGGTCAAGTAACGCTCAATTTTTCTTTTATTGTAATATTGTGATACTGTATTGTGAGGAGCTCGATGGCGCAGTGGTTTGGCAACATTCGCAAGGGTCCATCATGGGATGGGTGACCAAAAATTTATTATCTTGAGTTCCGTGCTTCGGAAGGCATGTTAAGCCCGGGTGGTGGTCCAGGGTGCATTTGCAGTCGTTAACACCCACCAATCCGCATTGGGCCCGCTTGGTGGGTTATGGCTCATCCTCCTGATCCACTCATAAGGAAGGCGTGTGCCCCAGCAGTGGGGACATTAAAAATGGCTGATGGCCCTTGTGATAATGTGATGTTAGTTACCGATGAAGGGGTTGAGGTTCTCGTGGCGCAGGCCCTGCATCACGAGCAGCACGTCCGTCGCCTTCTGCTTCAGCTCCACCGACGCCGCCGTCGGCAGGTACTTCATGTACACTGCATCTCCCTGTAGGTAATCATAAATACTATCCAGATTTTGATTGCCATAAAAAAAAGAAGATTCGTGAAGTGATTTTTTTTTACTTTTAAAAAACGTGGATATAAATTTTTTTTTTCAGTAAATAATTTTTTCTGCTTTTTAGTTAACGAGCTAAGACTACTAAGTCACTACTAAGTTATTTTTAAATAATTACTACGTATGTAATGACTGGAACTAGTCTGCAATGACTGTTATTTTTATGCTTAGTGATGATAGTCATATTATATGAAAATATTTTTTATTTTTTATATGTGATTACCTCTTACAAGATTACGCAAGATCCCAAAAAAAAATTGAGGCAAGAGATGGTCTGAATGAAAATATTCGATGATCGTTACCTTGTACCGCGTGCGGCGGTCGAGGGCGACGCGGTTGATGCTGCAGGTGGAGGAGGGCACAGAGGGCGCGGGCGCGGGGCGCGGCGGCTGCTTCAGCAGGTCGGGCCGCTCCAGCTCCGGCCCGCCGAACTCGTGCAGCTGCTGCAGCCAGCACGACAACATCGTCTCCATGCCCTCGCCGACGCGCCGCAGCTCGTCCGCCGGGAACGAGAACTCAGCAGGCACGAGCACGGCGTCCCCGCGCCGCCTCCGCCGCCGCCGACGAGTCGCCGCCCACCGCGAGCCCAGCGCGAGCACCGCCGCAGCCACCGCCGCCACCGCTAGGCTCCACATGAGCACCGGCACCGACACCCCTGACCACTCTTCCTCCTCTCGATCCTCACTGAGCCGCTCGAAACTATGAGTAGAGTTGGTAACCTCCACAGTCGCCGACCATTCACCTATATCTACCGACACATTTGAAGCGGCCGTTAATATCGCTATCTGACTCCATCCCGTTCCGGTGCTCCTCCCTTGCACTTTTTCGTACAGAAAAAAGTGACTTTTTTCAATTTCAAATGTTGTGTTTTTGTCTGTACTCAATTGGACGGCATCGAGAATTTCATCGTATGCTTCGTGTATGAGAAATGGCGTCGGGTCTGCCACTTCAAGGCGTCGTAAGCTAAGGAACAAAATACGACGACGTGGGGAGTCATCGAAGTGGGAAGCGATGGCTGCGAGGTTGTCCAGCTGTGAGGGCGAGGGCGGCTTCGCGGGCGCCGCGCGCCGCGCCCGGTCCTTGTCCTTGAACTTGTCAGAGGCATCCGGTTGTTTTTCGTTTCTTACTATGCTCATTAAAAGCGAACCGTTTCCTACAGAATCGGAGTCGGTGTCTGTTTTTATCGTGTTTACGTTGTTTTCGCTCCGAAAAACAGGCTTCGAGGTCATAGATTGCGGCGTTTCGACATCGTAACGAGCCCTCTTATTGCGATAGGGAGCCGCGACGTTGTTTACGGACGAGGTGGTCGGCGGCGACGGGAAACTTTTCTTATACGAATTCGGATAAAATAACGATAAATTTGAGTTTACCGGGCGGGGCGCACCCGGAGCTCGCGATAAGTTTCCTATTTTTGTTCGGTAAGGCGAGGTTCCTACATCTAAAGTGATATTGCTGTCATGTAAGGCAGGGAGCGCGGGGGGCGGTTCGTCGACGTGCAGCAGCAGCACGGTGGGGCGCGCGCGAGTGGTGGGGCCCCATGCAACCCGCGCCGCTGCCGCGTCACCCCGCAGCGAAGCACACATCACCACAACTAAGGAAAACCAATTACTGTATTACGGCTTCACGAAGACATTGTGAGAAAATTAAAAAAGTATCGAAATGAGGAGGATCTAAGCTTAATAGAACTGCAATTCCGAACCATCAATTTATTGTTGGTAATATGAGTAGGCACTGACTACCTAGCCAATTGAAGTACCTATACCGGTGAATCGGCCGCCGGCAAAACCTTTTAGGTGGCGGACAAACTTGTCAACATCAATCAAATCTCAAGTTTCAAGGAGCTATAATAATATAACGGCTTCTTGTCGGAGGAAATGAGACAATGTTATTTATAGGACGCCAATGTAAACATTTTTGCCTTGTGACTTTGTTTTTTTTTTCCAAATTGATATAGAGGTCATAACTATTCTAGGCGTAAGAATATTATTAAAGTTAGTTATCGTAAACAAGAAAGTATTTTTCCCAAAGGCTTTTTTATTTGGTTAACTTCGATAAAGTACTTAAATGTTGAAATAGCATAATCATTCTAAGATATCATAGCAATGTAAGTTCAATGTTCAAAATTTTTATTGCACTTTTCATGTTGTAGGTACATAGATATTATTACAAAAAAAAGAGAATCAAACATGAAACCCTGCAAGGGCACAGCAACTATAAAAAAGTATATCTTTATAGATACTCATATAAGAATATTTTTTAAGTAATAAGTAGTTTTACAAACATAATAATTGTTATTTTCTAAAATAAATCTAATTGAAAACCTAAAATCAACAACTTTAAAAATTTAAAATAAATTAATACAAATTCTTAAACTTACTACCTAACATTTTGTTTTTAAATTGTAACAAACTTAATTACTTATCTATCTATCTATTTACATTATTATCGTTATGTTCTAAAAACTCTTGCAGTGAATAAAAACATTTATCTGTTAGAAATTTTTTCAACATTAATTTAAATTTATTTAAGTTTTTTTCATCAATAATGTTACGGGGTAACTTATTATAAATTTTCACACACATGGATAAGGGGCCACTACTAAACATTTCAAATATGCAGGTTGGTTGAGCTAGTTTATTTTGTGGTCTTAGGTTTTGTGGACGGTAGTGTTGTGGAAAGAATTCAGGGTGTTTTTTGACAAATTCACAGGCAGCATATAGGGATGGTAATGTCAATATATTAAATTCTGTGAAGTACGGTTTGCAGCTATCCATAACACATAAATTTCCCAATATTCTTAAGCATCTTTTTTGTAGTCGAAATAGTTTAATCACTTCTGTGGTGGTTAATTAATATTTCTAGTGTTGAGGGTGTGAGGGTTTTGTCGGTAGAAAAATGCTTTTCTACAATCGTCCTTTTGCTACTAAGCCCTTCCAATTTGACAAAATTCTGTCATTCAAAACTAATGTAGGTATTATACTTTAGTATAGACTCTTCTGTTCGGTAAATGTAATCTGGCAAGCATTTATCCTTAGCATCATATAAATGTTATAGGCAAACGTGGAAGCTCCGGCGCTCCTAAGTTTGACAAATCAAAGCTCAGGTTTGACAAGAAACCTTAGTCAAAGTCCAAAACAAAAGCGTGTTTTAGCCTTTGACTAACAAATTTATGGAAAAACCTAGAGACCAACGTGGACAGTCAAAAATAGAAACTCAGTTCGATCAAATCGGGGTTTGACCAGTCAGAATTAAGTATGGTAATTTATCTAAATTAACTATACTCCTGCGAACCAAACATTTCTGTTGTCTGTTAAAAAAATAACCACCTATTACGTGACCGACAGGAGTAAGTCAGCTTTGACTAAGCTTCAAGTTAGTCTCTCCTAGGTTTCGTCATAAATTTGTTAGTCAAAGGTCGAAACACGCTATTCGTTTTGGACTTTGACTAAGCCTCCTTGTCAAACCTGAGGTCAAGTCAAACCTAGGAGCGCCGAAGCTTCGGTGTTTGATTATAATTATAAGTAATTATAATGGGCACGCTGCATTGCATAAAAAAACACCAGCTTATGCATATCGAAGTAAGAAACCTTCAATATCATCATCATGTCAGCCGCAACCGCAGGATGCATATACCTCTCCTAAGGATCTCCACGATAACTACACCGTCCAAAACCAGTGGTTGTTATTGACCTAGTGTTTCTTTAAATCACCAATAGTTTAACTCGCTAGCTTTTTGAGACGATTTTGTAAAGGGGAGGTAAATATAGGAACAATAATACCTTGTGGATGATGCGATAGCTCGTCAGCAGAGATAAGTCCGATGCGGACGGAGACAGCGGCGGAGATGAGGCTGGCACGCACGTCACGCATGGCGGCGGTGCACTCGGAGGTGGCGGGCGCGGGCAGCAGCAGCGCGCGGCGCCAGCGCAGGCGCGCCGCTAGCCACGCCACGGCTGCGGCGCGCCGCCGGCCGCGCGCACACGCACCGGGCGCCCGCACGCCCAGCGCGCGAGCCGCTGCCTCCAGCGCGCCGCACACACCACCGCCACTCCAACCCCAACCACCCAACGCCATCGGCGCACCGCCGCCCATCGTCAGGAGTGCCGCACGTGTTACTGATGTTCGCCATTCGGGTCCGCACGTCTCTAACAAATAAGGGAGTCTATTACGAAAAGTTTAATGCGATGCACGCAGCTGCGTCGCCTGCGTCCGTGTTTCGTTTTGATTGTTTCCTATTACAAATCGCTTTCGTATGCGATATAGCGAAGTGATTGCGTGAGTTTGACAGTTTCTCTCTAGTGTATCCGTCATCGTTCGTTTAGTAGTCTATGGACTACGATAGCCAAATTCAAAATGTTTGTTATAACTACAACCGACGAACTGCGGACGACTATCGTGGCCAAGTGACTGCGTTACGCAATTGCGTACGTTATTTTCGTAATAGGCCCCAAGGTATTTTTAAGGCCTTCCACTTCGCACTCACTGTTTCTAAGCCTAAAGTTGATCGATTTCGTTGAGAGTAGTTTTTTAGTTATTTTTATTTGGTTCACAACTTGAAAACACAGGTACACATAAACAAGCTGAATACATGAATATATAGTCTCATAATAATTAGTGAACACAGTAATGGAGAATATCCTAAGTATTAGTAGGAGGTTCTATTATGTTAAGGACTAGTAAAGATTATAATCTTGGTTTGGTAACGTCACACCCGTCTAAATAGGGATAAATCATAAAAACACATAGGATTCTAGAAAAAACGAAACAGTGATACCAAAAAATAATCTGGCATTTTTTTAGGGAAAGTGCATACTGTATGTCAATAAAATTTTATAAGAGCTACCATCACATCTAAGAGATTTGCCGATAGCTAAAATTAAATGCGTTGACTCCTTGATAATTTTTTTTATTTAATCAAGGAGTATCTTGGATCCAAAGAAATATGACATTCGTATTATTGTGTTTTTATTGTTTTAGTATTATTAATTAGTTATTTGGTTGTCATTATTAATTTTAATTTTTGCTTTGCGCCCCTAATAAATTGTAATAAATAGCACTTAAAAATATTTGCAAGCCTCCTGTAGTATAATACTGTTGATCCACATTGACTTACACTCTGTCTTCACATGGTGTTATGCAAATAAATATTCTTATTCTTTACAAAATTAACAACACTCACGTTCGTAGCTCAGGATACGAAATGGGCGCTGCAGTAGTTCCGTGC
Source organism: Agriphila geniculea (assembly GCA_943789525.1). Taxonomy (NCBI): domain Eukaryota; kingdom Metazoa; phylum Arthropoda; class Insecta; order Lepidoptera; family Crambidae; genus Agriphila; species Agriphila geniculea. The sequence continues at coordinate 31,331,793 of OX038872.1, read as the reverse complement.
GGCCTGTTGAAGTGGCATGGGCGCGCAATTTCGCCTCGGAAAATGCATCGGGGTCTTTGGCAGCGCACGCGGCTCGCAGCACGAGCAGCGTGGGCTCGGAGGCATGGTTGGGCGGCGCGGAGGCGGCCACGGCGGCGGCGACGAGCGCGAGCAGAGCTGGCAGCGCGCGCATGGCGCGGCGCCGCTCAGGTGACGTCGGCGTCCGGCATGGGCCCGGCCGCGCTCCGCTGCACCGATTACTCTCTCGGTCGATTGCCCGAGATCAAACGGGCGGCCTTCCTTGCTCCCGCCTGTTACATTAATACTACGATCGATCAGTCACATCACGTGTGCGAGACTGAGATTGACCCTTCAACCATTATTAAGTCTCAAACATCTTCCAAGGGGATCGGGGAAGGACTAAGTTGTAAATACTCTCAAGTTTTAGTTTATTTACAATTCGTATCATTCGTATTTTTTTAGGGTTCCGTACCAAAATGGTAAAAAAGGAACCCTTATGGTGTGACTCAGTCTGTCTGTCTGTCTGTCACAGCTTGAAATTTGGAATAGTTTAAGATGACATTTGCCCAACTATTTTGCAAATAAGAAAGAAATAATAAAATTAATATTTTTTTTACAACAGGGACTGAAAAGGGGTCTTAAAATTTTAAGTGAAGTGACTAGGGCATGTGGGGTATCATATGAAAGAGCGCTGTTTGCACATTTTAAAACATTTTTTCCTTTTTTCTTAGGCCAAATAGTTTTCGAATTATGATGAAAAATGTAAAAAAAATACCGTTCCCCCCTTATCTCCGAAGTTTGCAAAGAGAAAAATCTGAAATAATTCTATGTGATAGTAGTTTATGTAAAGATTACAGGAAAAATAAAACGATGTCTCAATATAACACACTTTTTTAGAAATTCAAAAAACAAACAAATTTTTTTTAGTTTCACTACCAGTCAACAGATGGCGCTGTCCTAAGCATGCTTACCTAAGGGACAAAAATAGTTCCACTATCGGTCAAGAGATGGCGCAACCTAACACTACAATAATAAATTGTTGGCTGGTTCTAATATAATTACCTACTATTTGCCGTACGAATAAACGAAGAATAAGTTCCTACTTAGTAATATAGTAATATAATAATAACGAGGAGCTCGGTGGCGCAGTGGTTTAGCGCCTGGACCAGCGATTGCGGAGGTTAAGCAACGTTCGCAAGGTTCGGTCATGGGATGGGTGACCAAAAATTTATTATCTCGAGCTCCTCCGTGCTTCGGAAGGCACGTTAAGCCGTTGGTCCCGACTGCATTTGCAGTCGTTAACACCCACCAATCCGCATTGGGCCCGCGTGGTGGGTTATGGCCCGTCCTCCTTATCCATAAGGTCCATCCATAAGGAATAGAATAGAATAGAATAGAATAGAATAGAAGGCCTGTGCCCCAGCAGTGGGGACATTAAAATGGCTGATGGACTAGTAATATAAACATTTTGCAATGTGGAGTGGCTGAAACGTTTTTCAGTCACCATAAGTAGCATTTGTAAATTAACTGTCCGCCTGTTCGCTCTTTCACCTGTCTGCCGTTTATCCTACTTTTTTTAAAGACTGTCCTAAAATAACATATCCAAATATATTTATGATTGTACGGAATCCTCGGTGCGCGAGTCCGACTCGCTCTTGACCGGTTTTTTTTTAATTCTAAAATTAATTATTAATTTCTTAAGTAATTTACCTTTTTGACACGTTTTTAAGGTTCCGTAGCCGAATGCCGAAAAACGAAACCCTTAGCTATAGATTCGTCATCTCTGTCTGTCTGTCCTCTGGTAGGTAACCAACCACTAAGTTTTCTCCCTGCTAAGTTACACGTAGGACTCTTAGCACAGAATCCTTACTAATATTATATACTTATGTGTTTGTTACGCCTTCACGTCCTGACAACTGAATCGATCATCATGAAATTTGACAAACACGTTGTCAGGGGTACAGAGAAGGACATACGTACCTTTTATCCCGAAAGAAAGTATTGCTCCCGAGGGATAGCAAAAAAACTTTCCACGCAGACGAAGTCGCGGGCGTCCGCTAGTAATAAATAATACCTAGTACTCATTCTTAATCATTATCGTCCTTATTCGTTTATGAAAAATCCTAACAATGAAACAATAAAAATGAAAAATGACGATGGTTGAACGATATTGAGTTTCCAAAATGTTTGAATGAATGTTTCACGAATTTACATTTTGTTCTATTTATTTCATGCCGGGACTTTGCGTGAAAATATTCCACTTTCCGTCGGAGTTCCGGAATAAATAAAATATAGTCTGTGTCGTGCTCAGGGATAGTATAAGTGTAGCTTTCTGTTGGTGGAAGAATTATCCAAACATACCAACTTACAAACATTACATCTTTATAATTACACTAGCGTCCGGCCGTGACTTCGTCTGCGTGGACAGTTATTTATCTTTTTGAAAAACGAAATATATGTGTGTTGCTGTCTGGCTAAATGCAGGTATTGTGCACTGATATTTTGTGGTGTGCATGTGCATTTTTTGCGGGCGGGCGGGCGGTGCATCTTGCATATATTGCGGAAGTAAGCTTAGTAAAATATATTTCGTTTTTCAAAATGGTTTGGGACTTCCGCCAAGTGACGCCTGATTCAATCAAATAGTTATTTCTTTGTCCCTCGTAAGATTATAACCTTTTTTACCCGACTGTAAAAAAAGGGTTATGTTTTTCGCGCATATCTTGTATGTATGTTTGTATCTAATATTCTTTATTACCTCATATCTTTCAAACGGCTAAACAGATTCTATGTATAATATACAGGGTTTTCCAAAACTTTGCCAAACGGAGGGAAAGTACCTTACATTTTGAAAATAGGAATTACTGAAAAAAGACTTCATTTCATTTTTAAAAAGAAACGGAACTGCATTCAAAGGTGGGCGGGGTTGGGTGTGGTCTTATGGGCTTGGTCCCATGGCCTTTGATCGCCGAGAGCAGATCCAACCCTAGTCGGCTCTCCTGTCCGGAGAACAGACATGGCGAATGGTCATGGGAGGAGCGCAACAGTCGCTGATCCCCATGGCAAGTCTAGCTGATTATCCTTCCCGTGGTTGCTGCCCGTTTTTGGTCTGGTTCCCTCTGAAACAGACGTAACCGAAACGGCTGGACGCAATCCTTCTCCCGACCTTTCCCATCCTTCCATCCTATCTCAACACCTTACTGCGGGTATTATGTGGTTGGTACTTGCAGCCTCATCATCAAACATGACTGAGGGTGAGGGGGAGGGGGGGGAACAACCACCCGCGTGTTTGTGCCGTGCGCGGGGACCCGTACGGGGGGATGAAGGTGTCCTGGTGATTGAGTCGATGGAGTGTAGGCTGTATAAACACCCCTGAGACAACACATCACTTTGGCCCGGATTTCCTCTCACACGGGAGGCCTAGGACTAGCCACCCAAGGTCAATCGGCTGAGACATCCCGTTAGAGGGCTGTCAGGCGAGAGTCCTAATATGGTAGGGGCAGACGGCGGGCGGGACGACTTTGTCTTCCTGCCATGTTCGGCCTGTTTCCTGCTATACTTAGGGCTCTATATCTTTGCTGTATTTCTGGCGTTTGCGTGCCTTTTGCCGCAACGTCCCCACGTGAGGGCTCCATGGAGGGTGGAAAACAGCAAAGACGAACAACTACTACACCACACATGGATTCAAAAAATAAAAATAATGAAAATAAGGCTGCACCCCGGGGTGTAAACCCAGGCGGCGCGCCCAACATCCAGGCCGCACCTCAGGTGAATAACCAGAGTGCTGCGCCACAAAACACACCGGCAGCTCCTCAGGTGCACAACCCGAGTGAAGCGCCACAAAACACACAGGCAGCTCCTCGGGTGCATAACCCAAGTGTAGCGCCGCCACCACAACAGATTTTGGACCTCTCATCTCTGAAGGCAGCAATGCCGACGACCACTGAGCCCCAACAGGAGGAATCCGGTTGGAACCGAGTGGTCGTTAAGAAGAAGAAGCCCAAACTACTACCCAACCAACCACCCAACCCGCCTGGCCAGTCACGCAACGCCAAACGGTTGGAAGCCCGGAGGGAAGCGAGGAAGGCGCGGCGACAGGCGACGGATGGTAGTAGGCCGCGTGAAGCTGCCGAACGGGCTGAAAAGCCCCACGACGCCCCCCACAGTGATGCGCCGACTCCTCATGTGGACAATAGTCCTGTTGAGGAGAAAGCTGCTCCTAAGGGGGCACCATCTTTCGCCTCGAAGCCAGCTGCCGCCAACGCACCCGAGCGGCGCAAACTCGTCAGGCGGGGTCACCGGGGGAAAGGAAACACTGCTACGCCCGCCAAGCCCGTGAAAAGGAATCGCCCCGACGATTCCTTTACCCCGCAAGGAGGGGGCAAGCGCAGCAAACCCCATCCCACCACTGCCAGCTCCATCGCGTACGCTGACGCTCTGAAATCGGATCTTAGCGTCGCGATCATGCTGGAGCCATACTATGACCTTACCAAGGAGCAGGCTGAGGTCATCAAGGGACAGGTGGATGGGTTGCTGGACGACGAGATTTTCTCTCCGAGACCATCAAGCCATCCGTATGTCGCACCAGCTTTTAAGGCAAACGCTTTCTATAGTGACGGCGTCCTTAAATTCTGGTGCAAGGATGACCTCTCGCTCCAGTGGCTCCGTCGCACCACTGCGAAAATTGGCTCACCGCGTCCTGGCACCAAACTGGTTGTCAAGCGGCAACTAGAGATCCCCAAGCGCATTAAAACGGGGCTTTTGGTGCCACAGTATGGACCAGAAGACACCTTAGACCGGGTACGCAAGCGCCTCACGTGCCAGAACACCCATCTCAACGTCTCCAACTGGGCCGTCTACCACGCCGAGGAGCAGGAGGACAAGCAATGCCTGTTCCTCTTGCTTGGTGTCCCAGAGGAAGACGTCGAGAAACTCAAGGCAAGCGAGCGTAGAGTTTACTACAAGCTGGGTAACATCTACGCCCGCTTCCTTGACAACACGAGCACGCCCCCGCCGAACCCCAATACACCTGGGGAGGTCACTAGTGACCTAGGCAGCGGCACAGCACACCACACCGCACAACCAGACACGCCACAACCACCACTACCACAAATCACCGACGTCACTGATCCGCCCAAAGGGGACCCCAAGGCAGTCCCCCAGGAGGAGGAGAAAGGGGCTGCCCCTATGGATAAGAGTGACGTATACGGGGATAGCGACATTGACGAGGAGGTCATGCTAGACAGCGACGATGGCGCTGCCAGCACCCCCCAGCAATAACCTCCCCGTCCTCCAAACCAACCTCCAGCACAGCCAGACTGCAACGGCTAACCTACGCAGAATGCTGGAGGTCAATCCCAAGACCGTAGCCCTAATCCAGGAGCCGTGGATTAGGAAGGGCAGAATATGCGGTCTAAGCAACATAGGAGGTAAGCTACTCCTAGACACAACCGCTGACAACCCGCGTACATGTATCTTCACACCTAAACACGCAAACACAACCTTAATGACCGAGTTCTGTTGCAGAGACCTGACCACCATTAGGCTCCGGAATGACCTCTCCCCAGGCCTGCCTGACGTGGTGATTGCGTCCGCCTACCTGCCGGGCGACGCGGATATCCCCACCCCCGAACTGGCCGCGCTGGTGCAACACTGCGAGTGCGAGGGACTGGAGCTGATCATATCAGTTGACTCCAACGCACACCATGTGCTATGGGGCAGCAAGGAAAACAACACGCGAGGTGAGGATTTCGTTTCTTTTTTACTCGCGAGTAATATGAACCTAGTCAACAGGGGCTCCGAACCGACTTTCGTAACATCACGGGCCCAGACAATCGTTGACCTTACTTTAGCGAGTGAACACGCGTCTCATCACATCTCCGATTGGCATGTATCTGATGAGGCGTCGTGCTCCGATCATCGCTGGGTCAAGTACAACCTAAATATGACTCTCACACCGCCTAAGCCCCGACGTAATCCACGCAAGATGGACCGACGTAAGTATGAGCTTCTGACCGCAGAAAAGCTAAGGTGCTTGGACACACCTACAACTCACGCGGTAAAAGCGGATATTGATAACCATGTTGATCGCATAACAACAACATTAACCACCAGCTTTGAAGAAACATGCCCACTTTCTACTCCCAGCTCCCGGCCAGGCAACAAGTGTCACTGGTGGGGACCTGATTTGGAGAAATTACGCCGCAAGGTAAGAAAGTTGTTCAACAAAGCAAAAAACTCTCGAGAATCGCACCATTGGGATGCCTATAAACAAGCCCAATACAACTACAGAAAGCGTATTCGCCTCAAGAAAAGAGAATGCTGGAGACGCTACTGCACCAACATTGAAACTAACAACGAGGCTAACAGAGTGAAAAACATCCTGTGCAGCGAACCAACACACAATCTTGGTTTCCTGAAAAAGCCTGACGGAACATACACCAAAACAGATCAAGATACCTCAGAACTGTTAATGACCACTCACTTCCCCGGATGCCGTATAACGGAAAGTCGCACATGGGAAGAAAAAGTTGAGTATCTACCTGCTGAAACCGATTGGACCACCGCCCACAAGGTCGTCAACCCGGAGAAAGTAAGATGGGCAATCAACAGCTTCCTCCCATTCAAATCAGCGGGACTAGATGGAATTTTTCCAGGGCTGATGAGGTGGAGCGACGGTGGTCTTATTGACCACCTCGTAGCCATCTACAGAAGCTGCCTAGCACACCGCTATATTCCTATGAAATGGAGGGAAGTCAAAGTAGTCTTTATTCCTAAACCCGGCAAAGGAGACTACACTCAACCTAAATCATTCAGACCAATTAGCCTCACATCATTTCTCTTAAAGGTGTTGGAGAGACTAATAGACAAGGAGATAAGGAGCACTGCTTTAGTCAGGAATCCCTTGAATCCAAATCAACATGCCTACTCTGCAGGCAAATCAACAGAGTCTGCCCTACATAAGGTGGTTTCTTATATAGATGGCAATCTCAAACACCAAATATCAACACTAGGCACCTTCATCGACATCGAAGGAGCCTTTGACAAAACCAATTTTACCAGCATAAGCCAGGCCCTCTCTAAACATGGTGTCGATCCCACTATTGCCGGGTGGATCGACAGCATGTTGAGAGACAGAGCTATACAATTTACTGTGAATGGTACTACCAGAGGGGTAGTGGCTAAAGGATGTCCCCAAGGGGGCGTCCTTTCACCTCTCTTATGGAATATTGTGGTCAATGAGCTGATCAGTTGGCTCAACGACCGCTACTTCCTCACAGTAGGCTATGCAGACGACCTGACCATACTCATCAGCGGACGAGCTGAGAGTGTAATATGTGACCGAATGAGGTCCGCATTGAAGGTCGTCGAACAGTGGTGTAATAAACACAATCTAACAGTGAACCCAACAAAGACGGAAATGATCATGTTCACAAACAAACGAAGTCTAGGCAATCTTAAACTTCCTAAACTTTTCAATACCAGTCTGTCCCTTAGCAAGGAAGTCAAGTATCTAGGAGTGATACTAGACAACAAACTCCTCTGGAACAGACATCTCGAAGGAAAGCTAAACAAAGCCACCATCATCTTTTGCCAATGTAAAAGACTACTTGGCAAAAGCTGGGGGCTATCACCTAAAATAACGATGTGGCTGTATAAAACTGTTATACGTCCCATAATTACATACGGAGCCGTTGCCTGGTGGTCCAAAACAGAGCAAAGCACCGTCATCAACAAGCTGCAGAAATTCCAAAGATTGGCATGTTCTGCGATAACCGGCTGCATGCGAACTACCCCCACAGCCGCCCTAGAAGTAGCTCTGGATCTGGCACCCCTGGACCTTTTTATACAACAGGAAGCCTCCATGGCTGCTATAAGGCTTAAACACCTGGGTCTGTGGTACAACCGAGAGGGTCCTCACTCCACTTTGTGGAATAATCTAGTGAAACATGAGCCACTAATCGCTGCCCCATGCGACAGGATCCCTAAACAATACATTTTCGAAAAGAAATACCAAATACAGTTAGTAGAAAGTGACCGAGATTACTCCGGCATACATGAAGTCCGAATTTATACGGACGGCTCCAAGATGGGGACTGGTACTGGAGCTGGAGTATTCTCACAAGACCTAAATATCAAAATATCACAAGCATTAGGCCAACACAGTTCGATATTTCAATGCGAATGTGTTGCAATAATAAATGCCGCTACCACGGCCCTGTCTAGAGGTATGAAGGAACTAAACATCCGCATACTGACCGACAGTATGGCCGTACTAACAGCACTGGAGGCCAACACGATCAACTCCAGTATCGTCTACGAATGCCACCGAGTTTTGGATCGTCTAGCATCCAACAACAAAGTAATCCTACAATGGATTAAAGGGCATAGTGGATCACACGGGAACGACGCCGCCGATGAGCTGGCTAGAAGGGGATCTTCTACAATAGTGGCAGGACCCATACCCATCCTGCCACTCCCGTTCAGCCAACTGCGCTCATGGGTAAGACAGCGTACTCGTGCTGCACATAATACTCGTTGGGTAGATCTAACAAGCTGTAGACAGTCCAAGTTGGCGATGACCGCAGTCTCGCCGAGGTTGACCTGTAGACTGCTCAGCCTTAATCGTCCAGACCTCCGAATAGTTGTAGGTACACTTACAGGTCATCTAGCTTTAAACCGACAACTATTCATCATGAATGCGACAGACAGTCCCCTATGTAGAGGATGCCTGGACGCAGAGGAAACAGCCGCCCACGTAATCCTGGAGTGCGTGGGTTTGGCCACACACCGGGCAGAAATCCTCAAAGACGTGAGGTCGCTCCTAGAAGCCTGTGAACGCCCCAGGAGGCTTCTGCGCTTCTGGAAGGAGCTGGGATGGCTTGACTAGCCACACCATGCTGTGTTCACGCATAACGGACCAAATTGGAGTCTAAATGCGGAGAAAAGAGCCCATCACCAATACCAATACCATGCATTCAAAGGTTTTTTTTTAAATCGCATACGATTCGATACAAATGATACAATCCTTACTAGTATCCTTACTAATATTATAAATGCAAAAGTCCGTTTGTTTGTTTGTTTGTTTGTTACGCCTTCACGTCCTAACTACTGAACCGATCATCATGAAATTTTGCATACACGTTGTGAGGGATATAGAGAAGGACATAGGGTACCTTTCATCCCGAAAAAAAAAATAGTTCCCGAGGGATAGCAAAAAACCTTTCCACGCAGACGAAGTCGCGGGCGGCCGCTAGTCCTTAATAAGTAAAATTTAAATGTTAAATTTTATAGTTTACCTTTTGTTTAAGATGTTGTGTCACTTAAGAAGTTACCCTTTCGATTGGTATCGTAAAAATAAATAAAAAAAGATTTTTTTGTTTTTGGTGGGTTCGATTCCTGGTGAAGGCAGATGATTTTTCAAAAATCTTGTTTACATCTTTCCAGTAGACTTGTCTTTTGATGCAGGCGGGATTTATTTATTATTTACTTTTTAGCTTAAGAAATGAATTATCCTTACTTAATACGAGTATTACACATGCGAAAGTCCATTTGTTTGTTACGCCTTCACGTCTTAACTACTCAACCGATCATCATGAAATTTTGCATACACGTTGTTAAGGGTACAGAGAAGGACATAGGACCTTTTATCCTGAAAAAAAGTACAGTTCCCGAGGGATAGCAAAATAAAGTTGCGGTCGGTCGCTAGTTATTGACCGAGCGAGCGCAAAGCGCGAGCGAAGCGTCTGTGCTTCAGCTTGGGCATAAATTCTTTCGTATGTAAGGACATACGAAAGACATCCGGAACGGACAGCCGGAAGGACATCCGGAAGGAAGGCCTTCCGGATGTCCTTCCGACTGTCCGTTTGTTCTCGTCTACAGGTCGCATTTCTCAACCGATTCTCGTGAAATTTTGTGAGCAGGTTCGATAATTACATAAAAAGTCATTGGACATATTTGATCTGCTTGATGAAAGTTCGCGTACAGAAACGAAACCAGTTTTAAATTGAAGAATTCAATCCAATATTTCAAAATATGTATTATTTTTTTATGTACCTACCGGCAGAAAAAGTTATTTTACAGTATATGTGCGAGTATTAAACTTTTGCTAATAAAACAGAAGTTTTTACTTTCAGCATTGTGAAAATGTGTTGTACAAGCATAATAAACGTTTGAATTGTCTTTATTTATTTATTTTATTTTATTTTATTTATTATTGAAATGATATGATGTAATGAATGAATGAATGAATTAGACCGATTCTAATGTGCGGGTGCGAACCTTAAACATTGACGCTGAAGGAAGAAAATAAACTCTTACTGACGGAACGGAAAATCCTACTTAAGATTCTGGGCCCAACCAGAGGAGAGTATAGGGAGTGGAGACAAAGATATAATCAGGAGATAGAAAACCTAATGTGCGAACCGAACAGCATCGGGGAAATAAAAACCGCCCGCCTTCGCTGGCTGGGATATGTGGAAAGAATAGGAGAGGTTCGAGCTGTAAAGAAAGCATACCTTGGTCAACCCGGTAGGCCGACCGGGATATCGCTGGAAGGACGAAGTCGCCAAAGATCTCAAAGAGCTGGAGGTGCCCGACTGGTCAGATCTGGCAAAAGATAGGAAACAATGGCGCACTTTAGATGTCGGAGGCCAAGATCCACTTCGGGTCGCTGAGCCAGCGAAGTAAGTATGATATAATGATAAAAAATTAAACATGGCCTGCAAGAATGCGACCCATATCACTGAGTAGCAGATACATTTATCTACATATCTAGCCCTATTTTGTTTGTGTACGCCATAGGTCAAATGTTTGAACAAAATGCCCATTGACCTTTTTCAGTCGAATCAGATTTCCGATTTTTTTCGAAATGACGGAGATATGAAAAAAAAACTTATTTTAGCAGTTTCGAAAAATGTTCAAAAAATGTAACAATTTTTTTGTTAGCAGTGTAAAGCAAGTTTTATTTTTTAACCGACTTCAAAAATTTGAAAAGGAGGAGGTTATCTATTCGTCGCGTATATTTTTTTTTATATGTATGTACACTGATTACACGAAGATGGCTGAACCGATTAAAATGATTCAAACGCTATAACATCAGGTTTCTTTCCAAGTTGGTCCCATTTTTTGAAATTTTGAAATCGGTTTTTAGGGTTCCGTAGCCTAAATGGCAAAAAACGGAACCCTTATAGATTCGTCATGTCTGTCTGTCTGTCTGTCTGTCCGTATGTCACAGCCACTTTATTCCGAAAGTATTAAGACTACACAGTTGAAACTTGGTAGGTAGATGTATTCTGTTAACCGCTTAACGAATTTAATACAAAAATAAGAAAAATAAAAGATTAAGGGGGGGCTCCCATACATGGAACTGAAACTGAAAAAAATTTTTTTCTTCAAACCAACACGTGTTGGGTGTCTATAAATAGGTCTTTAAAAATGACATTAAGGTTTCTAAGACAACTTTTTCTCAAAGTCTACCCTTTGAAAGATATTCACCGCCAAAGTGGTAAAATGTGTGTCCCCCCCCCCCCCCCTTTAACTTTTGAAATAAGAGAGTGAAAAATCTAAAAAAAATATATGCTGTAGATCTTAATAAACACTTTCAACCAAAATTGGTTTGAACAAGATATAGTAATTAGTTTTTGAGATATAGCACATTTTCCAAAACCGCAAATATAACTTTGTCATTCATACCAACACTGTGAAAAACAAAGTTATTTTTACAGACGAAAAATTATAGGTGGTATTAAATATGGTATGGTATAAGGTAACTACGGAACCCTATGGCGCGTGGCCCGACACGCACTTGGCCGGTTTTATAGAGCTGTTTTTTAGGGTTCCGTAGCCAAAATGGCAAAAAACGGAACCCTTATAGATTCGTCATGTCTGTCTGTCTGTCTGTCTGTCTGTCTGTCTGTCTGTCTGTCCGTCCGTATGTCACAGCCACTTTATTCCAAAAGTATTAAGACTACATAGATGAAACTTGGTAAGTAGGTGTATTCTGTAAACCGCTTTACGATTTTTACACAAAAATAAATAAAATAAAAGATTAAGGGGGGGCTCCCCATACATGGAACTGAAACTGAAAATATTTTTTTTCATCAAACCAATACTTGTGGGGTGTTTATAGATAGGTCTTTAAAAATGACATTGAGGTTCCTAAGACTATTTTTTTTCAAAGTCAACCGTTTGAAAGATATCTGCCGCCAAAGTGGTAAAATGTGTGTCCCCCCCCCCCCTTTAACTTTTAAAGTAAGAGGGTGAAAAATCTAAAAAAAATATATGCTATAGATCTTAATAAACACTTTCAACGAAAATTAGTTTGAACGAGATACAGGAATTAGTTTTTGAGATATAGTACATTTTCCAAAACCGCAAATATAACTTTGTCATTCATACAAACACTGTGAAAAACAAAGTTATTTTTTCAGACGAAAAATGATAGCGGTATTAAAATATGGTATGGTATATAATGTACCTACGGAACCCTACTGCGCGTGGCCCGACACGCACTTGGCCGGTTTTTAAGGTTTTTGAAGAAGGTCTTGCTCATAGAAATAGAATGTCAAAGAACAACAAAGTCAACAAACAGGTGATCCGAAAACGAATCAATACATTTTATATGAGATACGTAAAATAGGACATAGATTCATAAAATATGACTATATTATGGCAAAGGAAGTTAATAAACTATGTTCCATACTGTTTTTTTTTTGTCGATAAACGAATAAATGTAGCTAAATTTGGTTTTAGAGAAATGTGTGGCAATATCTTATTTACCTTTGAAAAGTGTGATTACTTGGATTGTTTCTTTTTGTCACATCACAATTACTTAGAGCAGAAGACACCATAGCTCCACGATACCTTTATTTTAAATTCTAATTAAGATTAAAAAATATTTCAAACAAACTGTGATTGCTCATTTGCTAGGCGGGACGCTAGGGGCTCTTACTGTAAAAAATGTTGGCACATGTCACTTGATCCTTTGTCTCTTTTTTACGTAGACCGTGTCCGTATGATGTCAACTTCTCTTTTCCACGCTTTCTTGGTCTTCTTGAGCGCAGCGAAAATTTTTCTATGTCTATGGTCTTGCTATTTTTGAAAAGCTTTTTTTTATTCTGAGAAGACTCTGGCCAATATTCGAGATTTGAAAATATATAAGGTTGTGACTTTGTGACAGAACTTGGCACACTTAGGACTGCGTATATTATTGGCACAGTATAGATACTTATTAGTTGAAAAAACTAATACCTGTCTATTTTGTGTTGTTTGTTTTTGAAAAACATACTTTTGGAACTACTTTTTAACCAATTTTGCAATGGTGGCATGTTGCATTTTAGGCACTGTGCTCATAACCCTTTTTAACGCGAGGTCTACAGCTCATGGAGCCACTAGTTTAATAAAATAATGAGTGACTGATATAGCCATTAGGTGTATTTTATTTTATTCGGAATACCGACAGCAGTTACACTGAGCCTCTGTCAGAGGTACCTATGCCTGTTGCATCTACAGAGTGAAATCTTAGAATTTAATCACAATATTGATAACTGTCATCCGGAAAATCAACACCGGGTCGATTTTCCGAAAGCACGGTTCTAGTATAAAAGATTGCTAGTTAATCACTATGATTTCACCCTGTATATATATTTTTTTTATTTATTGCGGTGCACTATGAGGGTCAACACTTTAGATCCATTAATCAATTACGATAACTTCCCAAATAAACCCCAGTGTTCTCCCAAGTGTTCCTCCATCTTTACAACTAGCAACACAACACTGCACATAAGTAGCTATTAGCTACTTATTTTCTCGAAGGATAGCTTTATATAATAATGTCCTGATTCATTGACTGATTCATAAAACTACTGGACGGCATAACATAGGTAATTTGACATATCCGATCTGCTGAAAGCATTTAAAAAAATTGTACGAAGACGATGGAGGAAGCCAGTCTCTCATAGTACGATTGGCAAATTGCAACGGTATAGATAGATCAATGCCATTTCATTGTCAAGTGTAAAAGATGCATCATGTGAGTCGAAATAAATTTAAACATCAGTAAATAATTTGATGTTTCTTTGATGTACTGTTTTTTTAGAGTTTCATATAACGATTAAAAGTTTTATAAATCCATGTGTGTTCGCAGAAGTAGGTATACTGAATTTTTATAATAACTTGTAAGATTATTCGAAAAACTTATGTCACACACGGCACAGTCGTAGATTGAATTACTATTAATACTTATGATTTTAAGTGTAGTGAATATGTCTTTTTTTTCGAAGGGTGTCTCTATCGTGTTTTGTTGTGATTCCCAGTATCCCGTGTCGAACGCGACCCTGACATATTTAATCGAGGGTCAGCTGACCACAGACGTGCTGACCTATTTTCAAAAAAAAATCTTTAGTTGAACCAAACCTATTCAGAAGTGTATTGAAACTAGCAGTGAAGTCAAAGGCGTTCTTTACATAAAAGACCTTTTGAATTTAAAATTTTGATAATGCTGTACATAAAACAACTCGTGAAACCAAAAGCTGAAACAAGATTCACTTAACTGTAGCTTCGATACGATATCGTAGAAGTTTCACAGAACTGCGAAGCGAGCGGAGGAAAAGAACAACACCGAGTGAGTGCGAGCTAGGCGGGCGGCGCGGGTCGCGTGAGTGCGGCGGGCGCGGGCGGGCGGCGCGCCCCCAGTGCCGCGCGTGCCGCCGCCGCCGCGCCGCCCGCCCTCGCCGCGCGCCGCGCGCATGTGCCGCCCGGGCCGAGCTCGCCACCGATCGACGCCGACCGCCACCGCCGACCGCCGACCGGCTGACCCGCCCGGTAAAAACACACTTGCGTACCCTCCACTGTCAAGATCAACTTTATTTATTGCAATTTCTTGTAAAATGTTAAACCTGCAAAAAGCTTCTAAGAGCAGCAACGCGCAGTGTCAGATTTCAGGTCCCCACTGGGTCTTGGAGTGATCTCCAAGTGAGTAAGCTCCAACGGCGCCGACACCGGTTGACGGTTTGCTTTTGGTCATAGGCCTCCCCTAAAGATCACAAAGACGATCAGTTGTCTGCTCCGTTCTGTTCCATTTTAACACCTTTATAGTCAATAACTTCATGCACAGTATGTAGTAACCAACAAGTAGTATTCAATATGATTGCAGCCTATCATTAATTTCATCATGAGATAATTTATTGAAATGATTCTCCAGATTTTGCTCTAGACAAGTTCATATTGGTATACAGCCTGTGTCTATTGTAAAGTCATGCAAACTGTTCGCAGCAAGTTATTTGATTAATTTATTCAGGATAAATAATTAAGACCTTTATGTTAATTATCGCGTTCCTAAAACAATACCCTTCAAATTCCCTCCCGAGGAGTGTGAAACAGCGAAACGTTTTAAGTTTGGCCGCCACCTGCGAGCTAAACTTAACTATTGAATATTCATGAACCGGGGTTAAGGAATTGAATACTAAATATAAAGTAATAGACTTATATATTTTATTACCAACGATTGAAATATAAGATATAGAAAACACACGCAGACACTCAACGGGACTCAACTGTACATAAAAGATATACAGTGGCAGTCACATAATTATTAAAGACACCAGTAGAATAGAATAAAATATATTTATTTAGCACATAAGAAATACAATATTAACTTAAAACTATTCTAGAGTCAAGCATGTGCCAAAAGGCTTCCACTCAGCATTGTGTCGCGGTACATTGTGACTGCACCACGACGCTGATTTTCAGCGGTCGCCTGAGAGTGGAGAGCGAGGGAGCAGCATAATTGTACTTAGAACCATACAGAGATACTAACCGTTGTAAAAAAGTTAATTTTCATACAAACGAGGTAACTTTGAAGCCTTGGTTCTACGCCAAGGATTAACCTAGCTGTTTGTATGATTATACCTCGTTTGTATGAAAATCGACTGGTGTCTTTAATTATGTGACCTGGAAAATACAGTGGGAGAGGTCCAAGAGCAAAACTCAAGATTTTAACTTTATAATTGCTTTTATTTCGAAAAAGGTACACGCGCATACAGCGACATGGAGCGAGAGAGCGATGTCGGTAAAACATTAGGCGTCTATTCTGGCGGTACTACAGCGCCATCTAGTTTGATATTGGGTTAATTACAATGTGGATAAAACAGTTTAACCAACTTACATAAAAGTAGTTTTAAACAATATGTTTCTTATTTACTGTAGGGACACAGTATGTTCCTACAGGTTCATATTACCGAACCAATTTTGTATTGTGTAACTAGGTGCCGCGCAGTCGTCGTCGCGCACCCAACTTGTTAACGCGCTTCTCAATATTATAAAAGTTTAATTTAAAATACTCTCTTTTACTGCCACTCGCGTGGTCCGCCTTGTTAGGATACATACATCCAACATTGGTGACCCCGAACGAACTTTAATTTGTAATACGCGTAAATAATTTGGACAATAAAATAAATAGTGGATAATTAATTAAGTATTTAATAAAATTTCGGACAATAAAATTTAAAAAAGTGCAATTATGACGGGTACTGACAATCCAGAAACGCAGCAGCCTCCGACGCCAACACCATCGTTTACGCTTACAAGTCCTACAACTGACATCATGGCAACACAATTAGCGTCGCGAATCCCAGAATTTTGGGCGGATCAACCACGCGTATGGTTTATTAGAACCGAGGCAATTTTAGCGCCTCAAAAATTGAGTGACGACTCGCGTTTTGATATGGTGGTATCAAAATTACCAAAAGACATTATTACTCAGATTAGTGATTTTTTGTCAAATCCACCTGCGTCCAATAAATTCGTCGCAATTAAAATGAAATTGCTTTCGCTATTGGAAGATTCGAAAGCTAGACAGATAGAAAAATTAATAAGTGAAATGGAGCTTGGGGATCAAAAACCCTCTCAACTTCTGCGACGGATGCGAGATCTGGCCCGTGACAAAATCCCGGATGACACACTTCGCGTGCTCTGGCAAGGACATTTGCCAAGCACAGTCAAGGCAGTATTAGCCGTCACAGAAACAAAGGACTTAGACAACCTAGCCTCGGTCGCAGACAACGTAGCTGAGGCGACTCGCTCAAGTCAAGTGTCTGCAATAACGACAACCTCTAACACAACAACTGAAATTGCGCTGTTGCGAGCAGAAATAGCTAAACTAAATATTCGCGTGTTGAACGCGGAACGCTCTCGTCCAAGATACAGAAATTTCAATCAGTATCGCCGGTACTCATCCAGATCATCTAGCCGGCACAGAAATTACTCATCGCAACATCCACAACATTCAAGTCCTGGAAACCTTTGTTTTTACCATCACAAGTATAAAGAAAAGGCTCATAAATGCGTGCAACCTTGCGCATGGAACAATAAGGCCAACATGACAACGCCGCCGGAAAACTAGGAAGCAAGGCACAGTTGTCAGCGGAAATCTGTGCCGTATCACCTTGCGCCCGCTTACGTATTTTAGACATTAATAGTGGACTCCGATTTTTAGTAGATACTGGAGCAAACGTTTCCGTATTACCCCTCGTTCGTAATAAGTGTCGTTCACAATCGCAGTGTTCTGATTATAGACTATACGCAGCAAACGGAACTGAAATTAAAACCTACGGTGTAAAAACTATGGTGCTAAACTTTAAACTTCGCAGACCATATAGGTGGGACTTTATCGTTGCTGACGTAAAACAACCAATATTAGGTGCAGACTTTCTCACTCATCATAAACTATTAGTGGACCTTAGTGCACGTAAGTTAAGAGACCAAGTGACCGACCTAAATGTAATCGCTTCAGTGGTAAGTGTTGCTGAACCTTCCATAAATACGATTAGTCATGGACATCCATATAGTGATTTACTATGTAAATATAAGGAGATTACGAAACCAATGTCATTCCAGGAAACTCAATCGCACGATATTTTTCATTATATTGAAACTTCCGGTCCTCCTGTGCATGCTCGTGTACGTCCGTTACCACCGGACAGATATAAAAAAGCTAAAGAAGAATTTCGTATAATGCAAGAAGCCGGAATATGTAGACCTTCTAAAAGCCCGTGGGCAAGTCCACTACACATAGTTCCAAAGAAAAACGGAGATATTAGACCTTGTGGAGATTATCGCCAATTAAATTCTATTACTAAACCCGATCGATATCCTATTCCCCATTTACGTGATTTCACTTATATATTGGCAGGAAAGAAAATATTTTCTAAATTAGATGTCAACAGAGCTTATCATTGCATAAAAGTAAATCCTGATGATATTGAAAAAACAGCTATTATTACCCCATTCGGTTTATTTGAATTCCCTAGAATGACCTTCGGTTTACGTAATGCAGCGCAAACTTTTCAACGCTTTATGAACCATGTATTGCAAGGCTTAGATTTTCATTATAATTATTTGGATGACGTCATCATTGCAAGCGATAACGAAGAACAACATAAAACTCATTTAGAGATTATATTTCAGCGTTTCAAAAAATTCGGTATTACGATTAACCTATCTAAATGTTCTTTCGGTCAAAGTAAAGTTCAATTTCTAGGTCACGATGTAAGCGCAGACGGTATTAAACCTTTACAAGATAAGGTTAATGCTATTGTCAATTACCCAAAACCTAAAACCATTCAAGAGTTACGCCGATTTTTAGGCATGGTCAACTTTTATCGCTCTCACTTACCGAATACAATGTCATATCAATCAGAGCTCAATAAATATTTAACAAATACAAAAAGAAACGATAAAACAGTTATTACGTGGTCGGAAAAAGCTGAAAATGCATTTGAGCAGTGTAAAACGGCATTACAAAACGCCGCCACTCTGTCTCATCCTTACGCCGATTCCACGCTAGCATTGATGACAGATGCATCTGATAACTGCATTGGAGCTGTTTTACAACAAAAATGTAACGAACAATGGCAACCACTGGGTTATTATTCAAAAAAATTGTCTTCGAGTCAACAAAAATATAGTACTTATGATCGCGAATTACTCGCTATACATTCAGCGATAATTCATTTTCGAAAATTATTCGAAGGTCGCCATTTGACAATTTATACAGACCACAAGCCCTTATGCCATGCTTTCACTAAGTCCTGTAAAGATAATAAAGAAACTCCGAGACGAGCGAGACAACTTCTTTTTATCAGTGAGTTTACGACCGACATACGATATATTAACGGTCCCGCTAATACAGTAGCCGATGCGTTATCACGCGTCGAAACTATTTTTTGTCCAACCGTACTTGACTACAGTCAACTTGCAGACGCGCAAGCTAAAGATGAATATCTATTACAACAAATTAACGATGGCAACCAAACATGTTTCAAACAAATTTCTTTGCCCACTTGTGATAAATCAATATATTGTCATGTTACAGAAAATATTATCAGACCTTATCTAACAGAAGAATTTAGAAAAATAGCTTTTGATACAATTCACAATTTAAGTCATCCTGGCATACGAACAACGCGTAAATTAATATCCCAAAAATTTTTCTGGCCTGGGATGAATAAAGATTTAAGCGTATGGGCTAAGACATGTATAAAGTGCCAAAAGGCGAAGATAAGCCGTCATACAATTTCGCCATTAGGTAGCTTCCCAACTGTCAATCGTTTTGATCAAATCCATGTTGATATCGTTGGACCATTAAAAATATCCCCAGAAGGATATAGATTTTGTTTAACTATCATTGATAGGTGTACTCGTTGGCCTGAAGCTTTCCCCTTAAAAGAAATTACAGCTGAAGTAGTCGCAAAAACAATTTATGACGAATGGATCGCACGATACGGTTGTCCTGTAAAGCTCACTACCGATCAAGGTCAACAATTTGAGAGCAATCTATTTTTGAATCTCATGAAATTATTAGGGATAAATAAAATACGCACAACACCATATCATCCCCAAAGTAACGGTGCAATCGAACGCTGGCACCGATCTTTAAAAGCAGCGTTAATGACTCGCCTAAATAATAATTCTTGGGTTGATGAATTACCTACAGCATTGCTAGGATTGCGCGCCGCGTGCCGCAGTGATAGTGGCATAAGCGCCGCAGAATTAACCTTTGGACGAACACTTCGTTTACCCGGAGAGTTCTATGAAACATCTAAGAAAAACGATCCAAGTGACCCATCTAGTTTATTATACAAAATTCAAGAAAATTTACGTAACTTTACTCCATCTAACGAGTTATCACGAAATTCAAGGAAATTTTTCGTAAGTAAAGATTTAAAATCATGTCAATATGTTTTTGTTAGAGATGATGCGGTTCACAAATCGTTGAAACCACCATATGATGGGCCATTCAAAGTATTTTTAATTCAATTACCTAACCGTGAGGCTCGCATTTCAATAGACAGATTGAAGCCAGCCTACATGTTAATAGAGCAAGATAATGATGATTTAAAAAAAAATGACATTTTAAATAGTAATTGTCAACCTAATGAGGTACAAGACAAACGAATCATGCCCATGAATAATAATAACTCATGTGAGAACCATGTTACACGCTACGGTCGTACAACCCGACCACCAGTACGTTTTAGTTAAATCTCTATATATATAGTTAATAATACATTTTTTTACGAAATTAAACTTAACATAGATAAATACATTTATTATATTAAAGAAAGTAGTAGGATAACACTAATTTACTTAGCTGATAGATAAAAATAAGTTACCTAATAATTCTTATAATTATCTATTATAAATCATTACCTAATTTTTTGAAAATAACTTTAACAACTTGCAACTTAGTTATCTACTTTATAATATGTAAGACGATTTTGTTTTGCTTTTGAAATTTTTGCGCTATAGAAACTGTAATTAGTAAGTAAGTTAACTTTAAATTGTATTTTCATTTAGTTTACATACCATTCCATTATTGTACATACTTACTTATATCATTTGAATTTAACTTTTGTTTGTAATTGCTTTACAACTAAATTTTGTTTTTGTTCTGATGTAATGTCGGAAAAACAATTATTTTTATAAAAATGTAAAGTTGAAACACGTACGTATTAAGTCATATGTTGACTGGTAGAAATCGACCAATATGATTGCGATAAGTAAAATATTGCAGTCATCTAAACTTATAGCTATACTTTTTTTTTCATAAATTTTTCATTTTATACATTTTATAATTTTATATCTAGATATTAGAGAATTTGTTATTTTCCTTTGTAGTTCTTATTATATTTGATTGTTATACTTTGATTATATTTAAAATGTTATCAATTTATTTTTACAAAAGTAATAAAGCTAACATCTACGAGTAGTTTGCTTTGCTGTTATTTTTATTAACGATAGCACACACTACTTACTTCTTTTCTTTGTTTGCCAGCACATTGTGCATTGTTAAAATAATCTAAAATAACTCTGTTGTACTTTTTCTTTCTAATTGGTCACTTCCCCAATTCAGAGTCAATAAATGCACTCAGGATAATATTGTTAGATTTACAACTTCGAACATAAGTGAACTTCAAATATCGTCTAGACCCTTTCAAGTGTGTCATAACTCGTAACAAAACAACATTTTTATTGCATCCGAAGTGAACTATTGTTTTTTGTGACTGAATCCATTCAGGATGTTTACAGTAAGTTCAAGTTGGGTCTGGTACAAAATTTATTAGCTTCCGACAACATTTTAACAAGGAGCATGTTCATTCACTTAAGTTTAAATGCATTATACTTAACCAACATTTCTAATGATGACTGACGTGCTACACTATTACAATCGATAATGTTATTGTATTACCTTGCCGTAAATTTTAATGTATTTCTTTAAGGCTTGTGTTATATTTTTTTTTGTAATGACGCGACTTTTGTTATGTTGTGAATCTTTTCGCGTCGAACTAAAAGTTATTTTAAGGATGATGATTCTAATATTTTGTATGTTTTACCTTTTTTTTTTCCTCTTAGGAGGGGAATGGTGTAGGGACACAGTATGTTCCTACAGGTTCATATTACCGAACCAATTTTGTATTGTGTAACTAGGTGCCGCGCAGTCGTCGTCGCGCACCCAACTTGTTAACGCGCTTCTCAATATTATAAAAGTTTAATTTAAAATACTCTCTTTTACTGCCACTCGCGTGGTCCGCCTTGTTAGGATACATACATCCAACATTTACCATACACCCGCCCCATTGAAATTACATTTATTTCAATTTTCAAAAAACAGAATTTACATTTTACAACATTTGAACAGACTAAACATTTTTATATAGAACACTATTAAGCGACTAATTATTATCTTAAGTAGAATCTAAATCAAATCTAAATTAATCTTAGTAGAATTACAGTTAGTTTGCATATAGTTCTATGAAAAGTACATGATATGTGAAACATACAGTAAATTTTTTCAACAATATTTTATTTTTAGATAAGTTGTTGGCATAACTAAAGGTCTGTTTAGTTAAGGTTACACTTACAATACAAATCAATTATTCTGTTCAATGGGTAATGGAATAACTTTAGTAATAGGTCTAGAGTATAGACCGGTTTTAGTTTTTACAACAACAGCTCTGATATGATTATCTTTACCTTTATATAATTCAACCACACGCCCTAATGGCCAAGACATTGGTGGCTGATTATCATCTTTCAACAACACAATGGTATTTAACATTAAATCGGGGTTTTCTTTGTACCATTTGTACCTCATCTGTAATGTATTTAAATAGTCCGCCTTCCATCGCTTCCAGAAAGTTTGTCATTGGTGATAAATATCTAACCTATTATCAGGAAATTTTGTGAAATCACCTTCTGGGAATGATGTTAGGCTACCTCCAATTAAAAAATGAGCTGGTGTGAGACACTGCTCCTCACTATCTAAGTCTGTCAATGGAGTTATTGGTCGACTGTTTACAATAGCTTCAATTTGCGTTAGGAGGGTATACAAATGTTCATAAGAAAGTACAGTGTTTCCTAACATTCTTTTTAAATGATATTTTACAAGTTTGACAGAACTTTCCCATATTCCCCCCCAATGAGCTGAATGAGGAACTATGAAACGCCATTCAATATTTTCTGAAACTACATAATTAGAGATTTCCTCAAAATCGTTTTTAAACATCTTATACAACTCATGAAGCTCATTTTTAGCCCCATGGAAAGTAGTACTATTATCACTGAATATTTTAGCACATTTACCACGTCTAGTTATAAATCTACGTAATGCATTTAGAAATTCCTTAGTAGTGAGATTCGACACTAGTTCGATATGAATTGCTTTAGTACTTAGACAAACAAAGAGACAAATATAACCTTTGGTTATGACAGGTTTTCTTATGCGAGCAACCTTGACGGATAGAGGTCCCGCAAAATCGCATCCTGAAAATAGAAAGGCTCGAGAAGGCGTTACGCGGTACTTAGGCAAGTCAGCCATTATCTGCGAAGCAGTTTCAGCCTTATATCTGCAACAGCGAACACACTTGTGTATTAGATGACGCACACGATTTCGAGCGTTCAGCGGCCATACAAATCCTCGTAAGCTAGACAACGTCGTCTGCGTTCCAGCATGCAACAGTCTCTCATGCTCATACCTAATAATTAAGTCAGTAACATGACAGCGAGCAGGCATTAGCAAAGGAAATTTCTGCCCTACTGGAATATCCGCATGACGTAAGCGACCCACGCGTAGCATATTATCGCCATCTGAAAATATATTTAAATACTTCAAAGACTTTAAACCGCCACTAAGCTTTGAGGAAACATAACCATCAGCATTTTTCTTAAAATGTGCATGCTGCACGCATTTGATTATAAAGATGGATGCTTGATTGAGCTCTTTACCTATAAGAAAACCAGTGATCTTAGATTTTGCATTTTTAATATTACTGATAAATCGGCCCACATAAGCCATGACCCTAACCAATCGATTCCAAGAAGAAAACTTCTCAAACATATTAATAAAATCATTCCTTTCATCCTCTTGGGTAAGCAGTAACACGCTTGGCTCAGCATTACAAACATCAGTACCTACTGATTCATCGCTGGGAGCTGCTTGAGGTGAATGAAGCCATGGCGAGTCAGGCTGCGAAAGCCAGTGGGGACCAGCAAACCATAATTTGCAATTGGGAAGGTTTTGTGGTTCTAATCCACGTGATGCCACATCAGCAGGGT
Organism: Agriphila geniculea; assembly: GCA_943789525.1. Classification (NCBI taxonomy): domain Eukaryota; kingdom Metazoa; phylum Arthropoda; class Insecta; order Lepidoptera; family Crambidae; genus Agriphila; species Agriphila geniculea. The sequence goes on along the minus strand of OX038872.1, from coordinate 31,307,682 downwards.
TCTCCGAAAAACTTACATGAAACCAATTATCTTTACAAGACAAACTTTGTATTTGAGCAACCCGATTCGATACAAAAACATCACGCTTGGCAGGATCATTTTTAATCCAACAAAGAGTGATCATAGAATCAGTCCAATAAATTAAGTTCTCAGAACGAACATTTAAAGTTTTGGAAACGGTGCTCATAAGTTTGGTAAGTAAAAGGGAAGCGCAAAGCTCTAACCTTGGGAGTGAAACGGGTTTGAGAGGAGCAACTCTCGTCTTCGCACAGACTAAGTGGACTGTAGTTTTTTCAGGACGACTGCAACGAATGAACACGACACAGCCATACGCCTTTGTGGAGCTGTCTGCGAAGCCATGAAGCTCAATTACCCCTGCACTCGGATCAAGCATAAGACGAGGCACTGAAATGACATTCAAGCATTCAAGATTGGCACAAAACGATTTCCATTTAAGCAAAATAGCATCAGGTACTTTAGAATCCCAGTCAATATTTGCCTTCCAGATATCTTGCATAATTAATTTTGCATAAACTGTAACTGGAGCAATAAACCCTAAAGGATCATAGACCTTAGCAATATCTGACAAAATGCTTCGTTTGGTATAATTAGTTGAAGTCATATATGTAGGGACCTCGACCTGGAATTTGTCAGAGGACGGTTCCCACTTCAAACCTAACGTTTTAATACAAGAATCTTCTTTTTTATTAAAAGAGAATTGACATTTCTCACGTTTTTCAGGAGGAATATGCGACATTAATTCCGAGCTATTAGAATACCACTTATGCAACTCAAATTTTCCCTTCCCTAGTAACACTTGCAATTCATTCATAGTATTTAACGCAGAGGGAAGATCATTCTCACCATGCAAAATGTCATCAACAAAAGTACTATTAAGTAATGCTTTCGACGCAGAAGGAAATTTCTCACCTTCATCCTCCACCAATTTCACTAATGTTCTGGTAGCGAGGAAGCTGGCACACGCTGTCCCATACGTAAGAGTATCCAGCTGAAGACACCTTACACTATGCGATGGATCATCCCTCCACAAAATTCGCTGAAGTGTTTGATACTTGGGCTTCACTCGGATTTGCCTGTACATTTTAGTTATATCAGACACGAAAACATAAGTATGGGTACGAAATCTGAGCAGTATGGTAAACATGTCAGGTTGCACAACAGGACCAACAAGAAGTATATCATTTAAACTCAAGCCCGATGATGTAGGCTGAGAACCATTGAAAACAATCCTAAGCTTAGTAGTAGAGGAACTATCCTTTACTACAGCATGATGCGGCATGTAATATTCAATTTCCTTATTTTTGTGAGGATTTATATCAACAAAATGAGCATGACCAAGCTTAATGAATTCATCTATAAATGCTTTATATTTTACGAAAAAGTCAGGATTATTTTGGAATTTCTTTTCCAATGACATAAGGCAACGAAAAGCAACATTGTATGAATTACCTAATTTTGGTAGAAGCTCGTTGCTAACTGGCAAATCGACATAATACCGTCCATCTTCATCCCTTGATACGGAGTTGAGATAGTTCTGCTCGCACAATTTCTCCTGAAATGACAAGATATTATCATTAGGCATTTCTTCTAATTGCCAAAATTTTTTAATGTCGTTATGTAGGACAGACAAACAACATGGGCTTTGGAGCCTCGTAACATGTTGACCCACTGCAGACAAATCACCACAACATATCCAACCGAATGCAGTGTTAATTAATGTAGGCATGTATGGGCCTAAATCCAGCTTGCCTTCTCTAAGACATTTTGCAAAACACGAAACACCAAGTATCATATCAATCTCCTTAGAGACATTGAAATTAGGGTCAGCTAAATGCAAATGCATAAGAGATGGTAGCGCCTCTTTGGACACATTCACGGCTGGTAACGGGTCAGTAATAAAATCTAACACACCAAATTCTGAACAAAAATTAAAATCAGAACAGTTACTATAAACTGAGAGTGCAACTTTATGCTTTAAATTATATGTATGACCACCCACCCCCACCACAGTCAAATTTGCATCTTCAAATTGAACACAACCTAACTTATTAGCAAATTTAGAACTAATATAATCCCTTTGGCTTCCTATGTCCAAAAGCACCCTGCAGTCATATCGTTTATCTTCATTGTCACACACATACACCGATGCAGTAGGCAAAAGGGACACCAGACATACAGAGGCATTATTCTCCTGTGCAATTATCGAAGATGTCATTACAATGTTCATGGGGGGATCACTTTGGGTATCATTAGTAACAGGGCTGTTGCCCTTAGTAAAATTGCACGCTTGTGATTCAAGGTGCAATAAATTATGATGTTTTTGAGAACACTTTTTACAAACAATATCTCTTGTACAATTACTAGAGCAATGTTTATTTGATAAACAAACAACACACAAATTTGCGTTTTTCACAAATGTCTGTCTGTCATTAGGTGTCAATTTAATGAACTTAAAACACTTTAAGATTGAATGATTTTTGTTACAATATAAACAACAAATTAACTTACCAGAAATTGCATTATTGTTGCTGCCGACAGTCATATGAGCAGGGCTTTTCATGGCCGGCATAACCTTTGAAGTGCTCGCTGCTTCTTCACGGCATAGCATATCCAATGCTTGACAGCGCTGTTGTATAAAAGTAAGAAATTGTTGCAAACTAGAAAAATCACTGGAATTTCTTTGCAATTCAAAATCACGTAAAGAACTATAATCAATTTTTGTGGACAAAATATGAATGAGCATAATATCTTGTAAATTAGAAATATTCAATGATAACAGTGAATTATAGTACTGCATGAAATCATTCAATAACTTTCTTAAAGTATAAGATTTACCATTTACCTTGTTTAAAGACAAAATATGTTGCAAATAATAATTAGCAATAAGAACTTTGTTGTCATATCTTGACGTTATAGCCGTCCATGCCTTGACGTAGTTTTCATTAGTACACTCCAATGTGGTGACCAACGACGCAGCCTCGCCGACTAAACACGACTTCAAGTAGTAAAATTTTTGAACTGAACTCAGATCTTCGTTGTCGTGAACCATCGTGACATACAGATCTTTAAATGACAGCCAATCTCCGTAGCTTCCACTAAACTTGGGAAGAGATATTTTAGGAAGATTCGGCTTACGTTGATGCTCAGGCGTCACTCCGGACTCATTCAATACTGAAGTGGAAAAAGGCTGCTTCAATGTTTCACGCCGCTCACGTATTTGAGTGAGGAGTCGCTGGTACTTGCGTTCAATTTTCAAACCCTCGTCGAGCTGGGTCGGATCCATAATTTCTAAGTTGAGGTTAACGTCCTCCAATCTTGTGAACAAACCGCTCAATCGGTCTGCAGCGACAGCCAACGCGGCAATTGAGGTCACAGCAGAAATGTCCCCCAACTCATTTTCTACGAGAGAAATGCGTCCCTTAATATACCTTCTTACGTTTATTAGCTTTTGTTTGTCTTGAGTCTCGGCGCCGGTGATGGCATCGGCAAACTTGTCCCCGGTTTGCCCCGCAGTTTGGTTCGCCATTTTGGTGACACGTTGTTACTGCGCAGTTAGCACAACCGGCCGGCAAAATTTCAAACCCCTCACAGAGTGGAATCGCGCAAAAAATACTTTCGTCGGCTCGTTGGACCATGGAAAATACAGTGGGAGAGGTCCAAGAGCAAAACTCAAGATTTTAACTTTATAATTGCTTTTATTTCGAAAAAGGTACATGCGCATACAGCGACATGGAGCGAGAGAGCGATGTCGGTAAAACATTAGGCGTCTATTCTGGCGGTACTACAGCGCCATCTAGTTTGATATTGGGTTAATTACAATGTGGATAAAACAGTTTAACCAACTTACATAAAAGTAGTTTTAAACAATATGTTTCTTATTTACCAGACCGCTACTGTTTATAATAGATACATTTGTAGCGGCATCTACCGTACCGCCGCACATAGCAACACGGTTACAACAAGATTCAACCACCATGTTACTAGATGGCGCTAGTGTCGAATGAACACAAAGATTAGTAAGGAACAACACCTCGTAGTATGGAGAATATATGGAGACACCTACATCTCGCTGACGGAGTTTTCTCAGCATATATACAACTGCCAACCATCATCGGTTGGACCGCGGTCCCCGGGCTAATACTTCCCGGCCCGGAGGAAGATCTTCCACTTTGGCCTTCCTACTAGTGGCCACCCTTCTCTCCATACTACCCTACTACATTTCATACACATTTTATATATTCAAACAACAATAACTCTCGAAAGTCGAAATATGCAAGACAGCAATGATTTTGATGTAGTTTTTGAGATGTAAGAAAAACTATAAAAAACACATATTGGATTAAAATTGACTTGTATTTTTTTATGACCTATTTAAAGTTGAAAGTTGACAGAAAATTTTTTTACTTGATAGGCGGTTTTTTAGAACAATAGGTTTTCTAAGTCCGCAGAATTTAATATTTTTCGGCAGAGTCATTTATAATAAAAAGTCATATTTAAAATGGCCGTAATTCGAACAGGAAAAGGGATAGACTCCAACATGTGGTTGTTTTTGTCGATAAAATTAGGTGTATTTCACGCGTTTAAATTATCGCTCATACAAGACCACAATTTCATCAAATTCGTTTCAAAACTGTACAGACTGTTTCTGTGATAGACTGGGACGGACGGACGGACTGAACGACCTTATAAGGGTTCCTTGTTTTACTACGGAATTCTAAAGAACTGGGGAGGACCAATCGTCATTGAGATCTTTGAGGGGTGTATGTTCAGTAAAAGGCATATTATATGCGCTGAACCGTTATTCGAGACCTATAGAGTGAGTGAGACAGCATCACTTCCGCTTCGCTTGAACAGCCTCCTGGCAACCCCGCCACGTCACTTCCGGCGGCACAAGTGAGGTGGAGGGGGGGTATTGCTTGTCACAGGCAGCCATGATTTGACTCGTCACATTGGCATCGACTTTCGTCGAGTGAACACCTCCAATTAAAACAACGTTGTTGTTCGATAAAATATTTATTTAAATAGTGATTATAACTCTGCGGAAGAGTTTGTATTTTCACTATAAAAACTCTGCGGAAGAGTCATGGGTAAAAGTCCTGAACGGGATCCTAGGCCCCGGGAACGTACCCCAACGTTTGAGCAGGCTGCTAGGCCCGCCGAACAACCACAGGTATTCCGTCGGGCTTCTAGGCCCCGAGAACGGGAGGATAACCTATCCACGCGCAAGCGGGCTGCTAGGCCACGAAAGCGTCCACGTCCTGTGAGTTCGTCGTCGAGTTCGAGCTCGAGCGGGAGCTCTAGTCGGTCAACATCTTCGTCAACATCGAGTCGCAGTCGCAGTGGCAGTCGCGGCGCATCCCGGCGGCAACGGAAACGGCGAGTAAATAGTGATAATTTTGAATCATTGTCGAATCAAGTGGGTACCATCTTTAATTATTTAAAAGATCAGGATCGTTTAATTTCGAACAAGTTAGATACTGATTCAGATGTATTATCATTACACGCTACGCCGGAATTAACAAGTTCTTTACTTTCGAATGAGCCTCTTTTAAAGAAGCCTAGAATAGACAAAAAGATCGATTGTAACATCAATACTAATTTAAAAGAGGCAGCAATCGATAATGCGTCAGAATCAAGATTGAGTATTTTGTCTAAATTACATTACTTTGATACAAATGATTGGGAACGAGTTCGTTATATTGACACAGAGAAAAAGTATCTTGCAAAACCAGGTTTTCAAGACCTGGATGTTAATACTGAATTAAGATTTTATGATCCTGAATCTTCGTGGTTGAAATCACTTGACCGTTCTTACGGTGCCTTAACGCATGCAGTTATACAACAAAATGAACTTTTTAAAAATAATTTGCAGAATTTGGTAGAATGGTCTCACAAACCAGACACAATTTTGTCGTCAGATTCATTATTTGATAAGCTTAGTGAACTTTTTTCCGAAAAATCTCAGTATATTAAGGTGTCCGAGGACATCCTCCAGCTGGTCTGTGGAAGACGAGCTGACACTATACAAAAAAGGCGTGATAGTATATTGTCAAGTGTTAAAGACCGTTACATAAAAGAGGATTTGCGGAAAATCCCGCCTACCCGCACTACTTTGTTTAATCCTGAATTGATGAGCAGTTTCTTATCAAAAGCGGGGGGAACAAATAAGATATTTTACAATAATAAGCGCTCAACAGATGAGCCCATTATGTCTTTCAAAACTAAGTATAACGTTTCCCATGCTAAACGGCTGCGGAAGCCGGCAGCTCGCGATCGTGATCGTGACTTTGATGATAATGACACTGGTCCAGGGCCGTCATCAAGTAAAAATTATGCTTATAATAATAATAAAAATAGGAAGGTTACATTTAATAGTAACAAACCCAACTCTAAGTATCGTGGCCGTGATATTAAGAATAATAATTCTCATAACAAAAGCAATAGTCGATTTCGCAAATGACTTCAAACAAAACTCGTTTTACGGCGGCTGTTTAAAAGATTACATAGAAAATTGGAAAGAATTAAATGCTCCAGATCATGTTTTAAAAATAATATCGGGTTATCGAATCCCATTTCACAAAGTACCGCCATTAATCAGTCACAATCATTTGTTAAAATATCAGACCCCAACAAGTGTAGCAATGACAAAAGAAATTTTAAAACTAAAAGATCAAAATATTCTTGTACCCGCACCGCCTACTCCGAGTTTTGTTTGTCCGATGTTTCTTGTGAAAAAGTCAGATACCAGCAACAGACCGATATTCAATTTAAAAAACCTGAATCAATTTCTTGTTCAGTTCAAGTTCAGACTGATAAATGTCAATCGAGTGCCGGATTTTTTGCAACAGGGAGATTGGGCAATCAAAATAGATTTTTCACAAGCATATTTTCACGTCCCCATTGCTCGCGCTCATCTTCCGTTCCTGAGGGTTCTCTACAAATCAGAGAATGTAGCGGAACCAGAGCTTTTGCAGATCACGAGCTTACCATTCGGTCTGTCGACTGCACCAGTGACCTTTGCGACAGTCACGAATTGGATTGCACAGATATTACGCGACAGAGGTATGAGGGTAATCGTATACCTCGACGATTATCTGGTTGTCAATCAGAACCAAGCAACTTTGCAATGTCAGGCTGCGGAAGCCGTGCAAATTCTGAGTTCACTTGGACGGAGTATGAATTACAAAAAGTCGGTACTGACTCCAACTCAGAATTTCGAATATCTGGGCGTCACTTGGGACACCAGACGAAATATCAAATACATTCCTGTCGAAAAGAGAATACGAATCGAGACAAGTCTGAAACATCTTCTAGATCTCGGTCTTTGGTGTCTCAGGGACGCTCAAAGAATTTTGGGGATGCTGAATTTCGCATCATTTGCCATTCCCAGAGGTCGGCTTCATTGCCGCCCCTTACAACACGCAAGTGGTGTCTTACCAAGGGATCAACCACATTTAAAGTGCGCAATCAACTCTCAAGTTCTGACAGAATGCCAGTGGTGGTTGAAAGCACTGAAGACTGCTACGCCCATTCATCATGCTCCCGCTGCTCATTTTTTGACAACGGACGCTTCCGGCACCGGCTGGGGTGCAGTAATAGACGGAATTTATTGGACTGGCGGTACTTGGCACCCCGACCAAATATCATGGCACAGCAATATCAAGGAAATGTGGGCAATAGTACACGCTATTCAACGGCATTTACATCGATTTCGAAATTCAACTGTGTTGGTGCAGGCCGACAACAAAAGTGTAGTAAGCTACATAAGGAACGAAGGCGGACTTCGTTCGAGGACCTTACTAAAGATGACTTGGTGTCTGTATCAGCTACTAGACCAGAACAACATTCATCTTGTTCCTCAATACATTCCCGGACTATACAATGTGGAAGCCGACAGGCTTTCCCGACAGAAAGGTCCAGCAGAATGGACGCTCACGCAACGAGCCTATCTGAAGGTAATCAACCGCTTTGGAACACCAGAGATCGATCTATTTGCGTCGCAAAGTGCTCACCTTCTCCCACGGTACGTTTCGCGAGACTGCACAGATCCAAAAGCAGAATACCACGATGCGTTCAGCAGACAATGGAATTATCACAAAGCATGGATATTCCCGCCACCACATCTGGTACCACGAGTTCTGGCACACCTAAACAGAGCCGAGGGCATGTATCTTCTGGTCGTTCCTCGTTGGAAGAAGGTATTTTGGCGCCCGGACCTGAAACGCAGAGCTGTAGCGGCACCTTGGACAATAACAAACCTGAGGCACAGTCTAATAGACACACGAACTCACAGACCGCCAGCTCAAGTAGACCAGATGTGTCTCGAAGTTTGGTACATCAGGGGTGGGGCCGCCTACTGACCGGTTGGTCGTCAGAAGAAGTAGAGTTACTAGACTCTAGCTGGAGAAATTCTACTAAAAAAGTTTACTCTTCAGTTTGGAATAAATGGCAACATTGGTGCCAAGGCCAACAAATCAATATTTATAGTCCGACAGGATCTCAGTTGGCTAAGTACTTAGCAAACCTTCACTTAAAAGATGGTCTCTCTTATAAGACTATACTAGTCTACAAATCTGTCATAGCTACCTTGGCTATTCCTAATGCAGACTCTTTAAGCAACGATCCTATTGTCAAGAGAACCCTTAAAGCAATAGCCCTGGCTACTGCCGGAAAAGTAGTTAAAAAATCTTTTATATGGGACCCATCCAGTGTAGTGGCCTGGCTGTCAGCTAATGTTCCCGCTCACTTAACGCTTTATGAAGTGGCACGACGAACCGCTCTGATACTACTTCTTGCATCTAGCCGCAGGGTGCACGACCTCACTCTCCTGCACATCGACGGAGATAATTTCGAAGATCATTCGAATCATGTCGTACTGCATCCACGGTTTGGTTCCAAGACCGACAATTATACGCATAGGCAATCGTCGTGGAAATTGATAAAAGCAGAGAACGACAGCATATGTCCGGTTTATTGGGTCAAGAAGCTGATAGAAGTTTCAGCCTGTCGTAGAGAGGAAAGGGATATAACCGAACTATTCATCACAGCGCGTGGCTCACCACAACCAGCATCGCGCACTGTGCTCGGCGGCTGGGTGCGGTCATTACTGCGCGCCGCGGGCGTGGAGGCTAGCGCTGGCTCCACACGAAGCGCCGCCGCATCACGCAACTGGCTCGACAATCACCATATAGACGAGATTATGGCAAAGGGAAATTGGCGTACTCCAAATACTTTTGTTCGATTTTACGCTTCTGAAATTCGTTACCCTCAGAATTCGGGAATCAATTTATCTGATACTTTCCAAGCCATTAAAAATATTTTTGATTAATAACTGAAATTGATTTATTAGATTTTATTATATACCTGCGGAAGGAAAAGTAAAATAATACGTATAAATACACTTATTGCATTACTTTTATTATTTTATTTCTTTTCATCATTCACACATTGGCATAATCTTATTTTATTGCTTGCCACCAGGCGATAATAAACACATCTCACTCTATAGGTCTCGAATAACGGTTCAGCGCATATAATAAAATGTTTTACCTGAAAATAAAACAGTTATTATATGCAAAAACCTTATTCGAGACCTATATTTTAAATACTGCCTGATGGCTAATTACACTGAACTCCAGTGAGATGCAATGTGACGAGTCAAATCATGGCTGCCTGTGACAAGCAATACCCCCCCTCCACCTCACTTGTGCCGCCGGAAGTGACGTGGCGGGGTTGCCAGGAGGCTGTTCAAGCGAAGCGGAAGTGATGCTGTCTCACTCACTCTATAGGTCTCGAATAAGGTTTTTGCATATAATAACTGTTTTATTTTCAGGTAAAACATTTTATTTTAGCTGATACTAAAGATGATCACGATGAAATAAAAACTAACTAGTTTTTTATTATTGTACATTATGGCATATCGGCCGCGAAAAAAAATGACAATTTGCATACACTTTTAAAAAAAAAATTCTCATAAATAATAATAAATGCATAGGCAACTACTACTTACTTAAAAATAATGTTTGATTACATCATTTTGATAAAAATGAAATGGTACAATAATCCCACTTCAAAAAATTTGGTACCTACACAACAGAAACATTCCTCTCATCAAAAATAAGTAATGTAGGTCTGTATGTAAAGGTCTACAAATTATAAATCGATTCAAATTAGTCGATTTGAATACTAAAATCAATTATCTTTATACAATTAAAATATTTAAGGTAAACGCAGGTATTACCGAGGTAAAATCAAGACTTTAAGATTTAAACTTTCGAAATAAGAATTTCCGATCGTAAAAACAGTTACAAGTATATAATTTTATAATACTTTGAGTTTAGGACTTTAGGAATATATATAAAGTGTGAGTTAGGTTTTGAGTAAATATGTAAAGAAAAAAAATATTAAATATTAAAAGCCGGATGAAGCTAATTACCGAGGTATGCTAAAGTGATTGCAGCTAATACCGCGAATCGTGATTCTATTACCGAGGGTACAAAAATAATAAAAATTTTGGTTCCGTACAAAATCTTTATTAAAAACAAATATAGTTCTGAATTTCATATAGGTATTGTTTCTAGAGAACCCTAAACTCAAAAGTAAATGTTATTAACAATCGAGATTAGATTTCTATGGTGAAGTTAATACCGAGTAATAACATTTCGGTAATAGCTTCTTATACAAGTTATGACCGAGTAATAGCTTGTTTTCACCATCGGTAATAGCTTCATCCGTGATATTGTAAATATTCTGATTCCGAGGGATAAAAATTGATTAATTTTAAACAGAACGAAAGTTTAATCGATAGCCCATGTAGTTACCTAAACATGTACATGACATTTAAATTAAGTACTTACGTTTAAAATATAGACTAAGGTAAGGTTTCATGTCGTATTCAATTTAGTGCTCTCATACAAAGTTATTTTTTATGGCTCAATTTGCTATAATAATATACAATTTTCTTAAAAATTAAATAAAACTATTGATACTGATTTACGCTATTACCGAGTACACCGCGGTTAATACATTCAAGCAAGAAAATTATGAAGCTATCACCGCGGTATTTTATTTCCTAAGTAAAATACCGCTAAAAATAGTGCAAGATAAACGAAAATTAGATATTTACAATAATGACTGAAACTATATTCCACCTTGTGACCTACTTCAAATCTGCATAAATGGTTTCTTTACGACTAAATATTTTGTTAAGGTTAATGACCTTAACAAAATATTTAGAGTACTTACATTTAGCGACTCGCGTTTATATGGACGTCGTGCTCCGGCGCCGGCTTGAAGCAAACTAAAGGTATGATTCCGATCTCGGCAGCAGCAGCAGTGTTGCCGCAGCAGTGCACTCAAAATTGAACCCTAATGTTACGTTTGAAAGGCTCAATTTGATGTGAGCGGAGAAGCGACGCGACACTGCTGCGCAATACCACATTACATTACATACATTCTCTATAGGTTTATATGAGACTACATTCCGAGCTCGGCAGCAGTGCTGCGCAGCACTGTCGCGCAGCAGTGTCGCGCAGCAGTGTCGCGCAGCAGTGCTGCTGACATCGGAATCATACCTTAATCGTTGTTTTGTTTTTCTGCTTTGTTGTGCACAGTGCGCCACGGATCCATTCACATGGGTATAAATTGATCTTTCATAAAAGTTTAACTTTTTGAGTAAAATATTCCTGTAATTGCTTAAAACTACAATTATATTACATAACTCGGTGATACCTGCAGATTTTTGACTACCGCGGTAATACCTGCGTTTACCTTACATCATTATGTACTTGATGAGTTATTTACATTTCGAATCAATTTTCGAACGAAACACGGCACTGTATTCGACGAACACATCAGTGATATGATAATGAACTTCTTGTGTAGGAATAGCTCATTCTTTTACAAAAAATCGAGTTCGTAAATAAATATTCTTACCTATAGAATTTCTCTGTTAATAAATCATTATTTTATATAGTTTCACGGCCTACACTTACACAAACTTAGTTAACATTTCAAATTTATTATCTACATTACAGTACTTTTATTTTGATTAGGTAGGACATAAAATTATTGTTTTGTAAAGTTCTATATTGTTACTGTAAGCGAAAATCTATAAAAAATTAGCTTATTGTTTCCTACGCTTTTTCTATACCTATTTCTACAGCTGCTGGTTTTCCCTGAAATAAATAAGATAAAAATAAAATACATTGGATGCAGTATTTTGCAGTGAATATTATACATGTATTACAGCCGGTAGGCTGATTGTCTAACTTTGTTGCAATCAACTTTGACAGAAATCGCAGTGACATTGCTGCTTTAGTAAGAACCAATGTGACAACTATCATACTTAAAGCAGCAATGCAACTGCGATTTCAATCGATTTCAATCGAGAATTGTTAGCAACAGCCTTACGTAATTCGGGGTCGGGAATGCACACTGAGAACAGCAATCTGCCCTTATGGCGCTTCCACACAATAGGCTATTTGACTAATTTTGGAAAACCATTTTAAATTATTCCTTATTACGTAATAAGCGCACCACATTGATATTTTAGTAAAAATCAATGTATTTAATTAAAAAATCAATGTCAGAGTTTAAAATTCCAAAACCGCGCTATAAACGCTATGGCGCTGGACACGTAACTTATTGACGTCACAAGACTGTAAACATTGTAATATCCTTAGCCATTTGATAGCCAATATAGCCATCAATCGCGGATCCTAAGTCTATGGTCGTGTCAAACGCCTGAAGCCATATTTATTTACAGGCATGTGACGTCTTAGTGCGTTTTCTGTCTGTCTGGAACGGGTGGTAGGAAAATATAGACGATTCAAAAGTACTTATTAACTAACTTAATTATTTGAATAAAGCTTATTTGACTTTGACTTTGACTTTCGCCATCTTCTAAAATCGCCGATGTAAATTGTGTGAAGTGCATACTCGCCATTGAGGATGACCGTATACTGCAGAGTCGAGGCGATGACTTCTTATTCGATGCCACTGCCGCCGATGGCACTGACGAGCATAGCTAGTTGTTGTGTTGCGGCGCGGGCGCAGGCGCAGGGCTCTCGGTGGCGGCAGCCGCGAGACGCTCGATGTGTTCGCGGTCGAGGCGCAGCGCGGCGCGGCCCTCGGTGAGCCGCATGTCGCGTGCGCCGGCCCGCGCGTAGAACGCCTGCGCGCTCGGGTTGTCCTCCAGCACGTGCCAGTCTATGCGGTGCACGTCCTCACGCATCGCAATCTGCACACACAAACCGAACACTGCGTTAATAACCAAGATAGGTAGCCACCGGCGTGGTGGCGCGGCGAGTTTGTGATGTCAAGTGAACGTTTTTATTCCCTTGGTTCTTGGCCAGGTCGTTTGTTATACTTCCAACTACAGAGAGGTATTAGCTTAGCACCACGCTGACAGCATAGCTAAGCTGTATGAGCCAATACTAAAATTTTGACTTTGCAATCAGGGGCTTCATCGTGTTAAGTTTTTACGATAGCACCAAAGTTAAGAATACTGTCGTTATTTTTGTGACGTTTTAGCTTTGGTTTTTTTACGCACAGAGTTCTTGGCCTTCACCTCATCTGATGTTAAGTGATGATAAAACCGAAGGTATAAGCGCACTACGTACACCCGGAATCCTTATCACTGGAACTGTCTATCTTACCTCTTACTGCCGGAACACAACAATTATTAAATTGTTGTTATGGCGTCAGTCTTAGGTAAGATGGTGGTAGAGTGCAAAGCCAGCCAAGTGCAAATTGTATACCCCCTAGGAATCGAACCGGAAACCCCTGCGTCTTATACGGGTGGGTGAAGCACTAGACCAGAGAGGCGGAATAACAAAAGTCCCCGATTATATGACAATGCTCTCACCCGGCAGATCTCGTCGAGCAGCTTCTGGCCGACGCCGAGGCGGCGCTGGTCGGGCAGCACGTACAGGTCCTCCATGTAGAGCGCGCGGCGCGTCCAGCTGGAGTAAGCGCGGTTGAGCAGCGCGTAGCCCACCACGCGGCCCCCCACCTCCGCCACTAGCGCGAAGAACCACGCCGGAGAGCTCTCGAAGCCGTCTTCTATCAGATCTACAAAAAATCCACACACTGCTTTATAAGATACCCACACTGTAACATGTATAGTTAGCGTGCTTAATTATTGACTATCTGCCATTTTTATTGTCCCCACTGCTGGGGCACAGGTCTTCCTTATGGGTGGATAAGGAGGATGGACCATAACCCACCACGCAGGCTCAATGCGGATTGGTGGGTGTTAGCGACTGCAAATGCAGCCGGGACCAACGACATAACGTGCACGAAGGAGCTCGAGATAATAAATGAAAATTTTACTATAGACTCGTAATTTTTTTTTACATGGAAGTTGCCACATACTTTCCGGAACTAATGTTGTGGAAAATCGTAAAAAACAACAGCGCCCATGAACACAAATACTGATATCGAAAAAAGACTGAAATAATTTTGTTTGTTTTGTGTAATGTAGCGGAAATCAAAACAACAAGATGCATGCATACACCTATCATAACAAAGCCTCGTCAGTAAAGTTTTCATTGTTCCACCTCTCCCTTTCACACTCCTCATTTACTATCATCATCAGTCATTTTCATGTCTCTCACACATAGCACATGGATGTAACGTTTCTCAATGTTGAGAAACGTTATCCATAAGCAACCTCCATTATATGCAACAAGCAACTGGTGCTACCGAAGAATGCTGCGAATTAGTTGGATTGAGGTTTCCAACGTGAGAGTTCTCCAGCGCGTTGGCAAGAGTCGCAATTTACTGCAGACCGTCAAGAAAAGAAAAATTGGATATCTTGGCCATGTCCACACGAGAGATACCAGCCCCCCTACTCAAATGGCCACTTTTCTATTCGTTCTAACTTAAAAATTCAAAATAAGCCATAAACTTTAAAATTACGTGTAGAAGACTTGACAATTCCATACAATACAACAATGTCTGTGATTTACATAAACTTGCGACGTGTGACTTGATCGTTTAATTGCTTATTTCTAAGCTTTAACTTAGCGAACGAATAGAAAAGTGCCCATTTGAGTAGGGGGGCAGCTTCTCCAGTTAACAATGATGGGCAAGATTAAAGGCAAACGACATGCTGGAAGAAGGAAAAAATCGTGGTTGCGCAACATCAGGCAATGGACTAGAATGGCCAGCGTCAAACAACTGTTTCGCTTGGTTCAGAACATAGAGAAGTTTTTTAAGCTGACGGCCAACCTCCAGTAATAGAGAGGCACTTGAAAAAGAAGAAGAACTAGAGCTATTGTAAAAATAACGAACGCAGTCCTCACCGTCAGCGCTGAGCTTGACTCCGTCGGGCTCGCCCTCGAACTCAGCCAGCTCCTGTAAAAATAAACGCATCTCTTGTTTCAGTGAAGTCTACTCTACCTACTATCATAATGTATAGTGAAACTGAAATTTCACTATACGAACACTTTGCTTTCACTTTGCGTAAGATACAGGGACATATTGTCAATAAAAATTTAAAAGTTATTACAAAAAAAATCGGACTAAAAACATTAAAACGGACTAGTAAAAACAGACTAAAAAGTAAAAAAAAAATATATTCCGTAAATATTTATAACCCTATACTAACACAAACATTGACATTTTCAGTGACTCAGCTCGAAGTTTTAAAAACAAATTGTTAAATTTCTTTCAACCAGTCAGCACACACTCAGAAAATATTTAATTTTATAATTTTCTTCATTTTTTTTAATCTGTATAAATAAATAAATAAATATTAAATATTAGGTAAATAACCACTAATAATATAATTACACATTAATACACACATTAATAATATACCCACGACAAAATGCTGTGTATACCTGTAAATTGGCGCGCATGTTTGTACTAAAACCCTTGAAACGGATATTATGTAAATCTAATGTGTATCGCTATTGGTGTACCTTATAAATAAAAAAACAGAAATTTTAAACCTAAAAACGTAGGGCGCATGTTAAAGACAATATGGATGATAAATTTTACAAAATGCGCCCCACGTTTTTAGGTTTAAATTTTCTGTAAGTAGAGGGTTATAAATATTTACAGGAGAATTTATTTTTTTACTTTTTAGTCTGGTTTTACTAGTCCTTTTTAATGTTTTTAGTCCGATTTTTTTTTGTAATAATTTAGTCCGTCTTCAAAAAGTGTTTTTAAAAAATATTTTTTTTCAGTAAATTATTATTTTCTGCTCTAAAGTTAACGAGCTAAGACTAAAAATATACCATCTCCTATTGGAGCATTCCTCAAGACGATTCAAACAAGCCCAAACTAGGTGGGGTTGCATGGTTTCATTACAGAGTCCCAGTGGACTTCTTCCGGCTCCATCATCAGACCCTGGAAACTATTTCCCAATAAAGTACTCGTCAAGACGATTCAAATGAGTTGAAACTCGATGGGGTAACATGGTTTTATTTAAGAGTTCCTGTGTCCTTCTTCCGGCTCCATCATCAGACCCCGGAAACTATTTCCCAACAAAGCACTCGTCAAGACTATTCAAACAAGCCCAAACTTGATGGGGTTGCATGGTTTTATTATAGACTTCCTATGGCCTTCCTCCGGCTCCATCATCAGATCCTCGGACACTATTTTCCATTAAGGTACTCGTCAAGACGATTCAAACAAGCCCAAATTTGATGGGGTTGCACGGTTTCAATATTGAGTTCCTATGGTATGGCCTTTCAGCTTCATCATCAGACCCTGGATTGCGTCTCCCATTAGAGTACTCATCAAGACGATTCTAACAAACTCAAACACAATGGGGTTGTATGGTTTCATCTTAGAGTTCCTGTAGCCTTCTTCCGGCTTCATCATCAGATCAGCTCAAAGACACCATAATATTGCATTGCCTTCCTGTTCTGACCTATGTTCAAAGTTTCAAGTCTCTAGCTCATCGGGGAGCTAGTATAATATCGTTCGCAATATTTGTGGAGAAACAAACAATCAAACACACAAACGAGAAAGCAACCTAATAAAAACGTGTTAAAATGGTGTTGTTTTACCCGACTGCAAGGAAAGGGTTATATTTGTTTGCGCGTATATTGTATGTATGTAATATTTTTTCATAAAGTCTAAGTCAAAAATAACTTTATTCAAATAAAGTACTTTTGAATCGTCCATATTTTTCTACCACCCGTGTAATAATGTCACTTTGTGCATGCCTCCAACTGCATTATGTTTGCCTTTAACATTTTGATCTTGTTTCCATCTTTTCAGTCGACTTGTCTTTTTATGCAGGCCGGTTTTTTAATAGTTACGTAGAATATGTAGAAGATAACTTTATTTTAGGTAGGCCTCCATTCAAATCTTAATCATCTGGTTTTATTGTGTGAGTTTAATTTTACGTATTCATGCGTTGCCGATACTTTCCGTCGAGATATACCTACATCATCATAATATTTCGACGTAAAATATCGGTTCCAGTGTACAGTCACTTCTATAAATATGTATACAGTTCAGATCTTTGTCAGACTAAAAGCTATTAGTTTATTAACAGTAATCAATGATAAATGACAACTGCAATAAGTGACATAGTTCTAAACTGCATACATATTTTTGAACGTGACTGTACCTCGGTACTCAGGGATCAAACTACTGGGATGCATTATGCTAGGAAGAAAAGCATCATTAGTAGATATTTAATGATATGAACTAAGTTTATTAAATAAACAATGTAATAAAAAACAAGATTGAAAGATTATCTTTGATAAAGACAACTGTAATAGATAGATCTGATATTATATTATATGACTAATCTTTGTTATCTTTAATTAATATTGTCGCTAAGCACTTTTATAGATAAATAAATTATATAAAATGACTAGTTTTCAATACTTATTATACCCCCAAAATAAAGATCAAAACATGCTCTTTATTTTGGGGAAATATTACATACCTAGATTAAGTTTATTTAATTTTTCTAGTACTTTTTGGCATGATTAATATACATATTCATGCAAAATTACAGATTTCTAGTATTATGGGCCTCTGATCTAAGCCGCGGATGAACAGATGGACGAACAGACCGACAGACGGACATGGCGAACTATAAGGGCTCAACTAACTACAGAATCCTAAAAATATAACAACATTTAAGAACTCCAACGGTAGCATTTCTAGTAAATTAATATTACCTCACATGTTTGTAAGGTATGAAACAGCTGAGATCGACAGAAACAGTGACAAGACTCCAGGAAGTATAGTTAAAATCAAGATACATGACTAGTCCGCTTACTTGTATTAATCTTTGTATGGTGGGCATGTCCTCCCGGCGCGCCGCGCGCACGGTCACCTCCCCTGCTGACGACATTCTCCTCCTTGTCAACACCTGGCGAATTCCTTAAACTGCTTAACCTCTACAGAGCGGTCCACCTGATGACACTGTCGAAAGCAAACTAAACGTCACTGCGTCCATGACATTGACAGCTGCCCACCTACACAATCCACTAATGTGCTCATGCGTCACATTTTATTATAGAATTATTAATACTTCTCAGTTCTCAGTAGCATACTTCTGAGTTCTCAGTAGATGGCGCTGTCTAGACGCTGTTTAGTTAATAAATTATTATAGTAAGCAATCAATGATATAGTTAAATAAATTACTATAAGGAATACAAAATTATTTGAACTTCCAGAAAGTAAAATCAACAAAAAATATTTTATAATTAAAAGGACATAAAAAGTTTTAAACCTATATTTATTTTTTGGAATTTTTGGAGAGATCAGAGGCCTGTTCAACATCATAACGCCCTCTTTTAACGTTACAAAGCACTATGTGTACGACTCTCACCAATCACCGGCAGCCGAGCCTGTTGCTTTTACCGGAGTGCCATGCTGTTGTTTAGCAGCGAGATTAGGCACAACTATATTTCTCACTAGATGGAGCTACCTGTTCTCGAAATATCTTGATGAAAAGTTGATGAACATGCGTGTTCCTCTGAGTACTTAAATGTGGTCCGGCCACTGAGGATCACGCGATGAAATTTAGTGCACAATTGCATTACTGTGTAAGTATGCACTAGTTTTTAGGGTTCCGTACCAAAATGGTAAAAATAAAATGTTTTACCTGAAAATAAAACAGTTATTATATGCAAAAACCTTATTCGAGACCTATAGAGTGAGTGAGACAGCATCACTTCCGCTTCGCTTGAACAGCCTCCTGGCAACCCCGCCACGTCACTTCCGGCGGCACAAGTGAGGTGGAGGGGGGGTATTGCTTGTCACAGGCAGCCATGATTTGACTCGTCACATTGCATCTCACTGGAGTTCAGTGTAATTAGCCATCAGGCAGTATTTAAAATATAGGTCTCGAATAAGGTTTTTGCATATAATAACTGTTTTATTTTCAGGTAAAACATTTTATTATATGCGCTGAACCGTTATTCGAGACCTATAGAGTGAGATGTGTTTATTATCGCCTGGTGGCAAGCAATAAAATAAGATTATGCCAATGTGTGAATGATGAAAAGAAATAAAATAATAAAAGTAATGCAATAAGTGTATTTATACGTATTATTTTACTTTTCCTTCCGCAGGTATATAATAAAATCTAATAAATCAATTTCAGTTATTAATCAAAAATATTTTTAATGGCTTGGAAAGTATCAGATAAATTGATTCCCGAATTCTGAGGGTAACGAATTTCAGAAGCGTAAAATCGAACAAAAGTATTTGGAGTACGCCAATTTCCCTTTGCCATAATCTCGTCTATATGGTGATTGTCGAGCCAGTTGCGTGATGCGGCGGCGCTTCGTGTGGAGCCAGCGCTAGCCTCCACGCCCGCGGCGCGCAGTAATGACCGCACCCAGCCGCCGAGCACAGTGCGCGATGCTGGTTGTGGTGAGCCACGCGCTGTGATGAATAGTTCGGTTATATCCCTTTCCTCTCTACGACAGGCTGAAACTTCTATCAGCTTCTTGACCCAATAAACCGGACATATGCTGTCGTTCTCTGCTTTTATCAATTTCCACGACGATTGCCTATGCGTATAATTGTCGGTCTTGGAACCAAACCGTGGATGCAGTACGACATGATTCGAATGATCTTCGAAATTATCTCCGTCGATGTGCAGGAGAGTGAGGTCGTGCACCCTGCGGCTAGATGCAAGAAGTAGTATCAGAGCGGTTCGTCGTGCCACTTCATAAAGCGTTAAGTGAGCGGGAACATTAGCTGACAGCCAGGCCACTACACTGGATGGGTCCCATATAAAAGATTTTTTAACTACTTTTCCGGCAGTAGCCAGGGCTATTGCTTTAAGGGTTCTCTTGACAATAGGATCGTTGCTTAAAGAGTCTGCATTAGGAATAGCCAAGGTAGCTATGACAGATTTGTAGACTAGTATAGTCTTATAAGAGAGACCATCTTTTAAGTGAAGGTTTGCTAAGTACTTAGCCAACTGAGATCCTGTCGGACTATAAATATTGATTTGTTGGCCTTGGCACCAATGTTGCCATTTATTCCAAACTGAAGAGTAAACTTTTTTAGTAGAATTTCTCCAGCTAGAGTCTAGTAACTCTACTTCTTCTGACGACCAACCGGTCAGTAGGCGGCCCCACCCCTGATGTACCAAACTTCGAGACACATCTGGTCTACTTGAGCTGGCGGTCTGTGAGTTCGTGTGTCTATTAGACTGTGCCTCAGGTTTGTTATTGTCCAAGGTGCCGCTACAGCTCTGCGTTTCAGGTCCGGGCGCCAAAATACCTTCTTCCAACGAGGAACGACCAGAAGATACATGCCCTCGGCTCTGTTTAGGTGTGCCAGAACTCGTGGTACCAGATGTGGTGGCGGGAATATCCATGCTTTGTGATAATTCCATTGTCTGCTGAACGCATCGTGGTATTCTGCTTTTGGATCTGTGCAGTCTCGCGAAACGTACCGTGGGAGAAGGTGAGCACTTTGCGACGCAAATAGATCGATCTCTGGTGTTCCAAAGCGGTTGATTACCTTCAGATAGGCTCGTTGCGTGAGCGTCCATTCTGCTGGACCTTTCTGTCGGGAAAGCCTGTCGGCTTCCACATTGTATAGTCCGGGAATGTATTGAGGAACAAGATGAATGTTGTTCTGGTCTAGTAGCTGATACAGACACCAAGTCATCTTTAGTAAGGTCCTCGAACGAAGTCCGCCTTCGTTCCTTATGTAGCTTACTACACTTTTGTTGTCGGCCTGCACCAACACAGTTGAATTTCGAAATCGATGTAAATGCCGTTGAATAGCGTGTACTATTGCCCACATTTCCTTGATATTGCTGTGCCATGATATTTGGTCGGGGTGCCAAGTACCGCCAGTCCAATAAATTCCGTCTATTACTGCACCCCAGCCGGTGCCGGAAGCGTCCGTTGTCAAAAAATGAGCAGCGGGAGCATGATGAATGGGCGTAGCAGTCTTCAGTGCTTTCAACCACCACTGGCATTCTGTCAGAACTTGAGAGTTGATTGCGCACTTTAAATGTGGTTGATCCCTTGGTAAGACACCACTTGCGTGTTGTAAGGGGCGGCAATGAAGCCGACCTCTGGGAATGGCAAATGATGCGAAATTCAGCATCCCCAAAATTCTTTGAGCGTCCCTGAGACACCAAAGACCGAGATCTAGAAGATGTTTCAGACTTGTCTCGATTCGTATTCTCTTTTCGACAGGAATGTATTTGATATTTCGTCTGGTGTCCCAAGTGACGCCCAGATATTCGAAATTCTGAGTTGGAGTCAGTACCGACTTTTTGTAATTCATACTCCATCCAAGTGAACTCAGAATTTGCACGGCTTCCGCAGCCTGACATTGCAAAGTTGCTTGGTTCTGATTGACAACCAGATAATCGTCGAGGTATACGATTACCCTCATACCTCTGTCGCGTAATATCTGTGCAATCCAATTCGTGACTGTCGCAAAGGTCACTGGTGCAGTCGACAGACCGAATGGTAAGCTCGTGATCTGCAAAAGCTCTGGTTCCGCTGCATTCTCTGATTTGTAGAGAACCCTCAGGAACGGAAGATGAGCGCGAGCAATGGGGACTGTTGAAGTAGAACACAACCAACTGGCAACACTCTCGTGTCTATGGAACACAGCATCGGACCGGACTCCCTCCATTTTGTTCTCTTATTGAAAGTTGTATGTAATGAGTTCCTCGTGCTTAATAAAAGTTTACTTTATTTTTACTTATCTTCGTATTATTTCATCAGGTTATGGGCCGTCCCATGCCTTAAAATTCGTATTTGGTCAGAAAGTAATTAAAAGTCAAAAGTGTACAAATATTTTTTTCGTAACCTTAAAACCGCGTGGCGTGGCAAAATTTTTACATTTTTCAGCATCTTTTCAGCAATAATTTTCTGTCAAAATGTCTCATAACAATACAATTATGAGTATTGAAAAACTTATTGGAAGAGAAAATTACGGTACGTGGAGCTTCGCCGTAAAAGCTTATCTGCAACTTGAAGACCTTTGGGAATGTGTAACCGGGGCATGCACTGATAAAGCTAAAGAAATAAAAGCTAAGTCTAAGCTTATTTTATTAGTTGACTCCACTGTCTATGTTCATATACAAGAAGCTTGCACCGCAAAGGAGGTATGGGACAATTTATCTAAAGCTTACGAAGATTCTGGCTTGACACGCAAAGTCGGCTTGCTTAAAGATCTAATAAATACATCATTGGAAAATAGCACTAATATAGAGGACTACATTAACAAAATAATGTCATCTGCACATCGCCTGAGAAACATTGGATTTAAGGTCGATGATGAATGGCTTGGGACGCTAATGCTTGCAGGTCTGCCAGATAACTACAAGCCAATGATAATGGCATTGGAAAGTTCCGGAGTAAAAATATGTGCAGATTCTATCAAAGTAAAATTATTACAAGAAGTAAAAAACTCTGAAATTAACGCATTTTACTCAAATTCAAAAGGAAAAGTTAAATACAATAATATGTCTTACAAATCAAAAGGTCCGAAATGCTATATATGCAATAAATATGGGCACATGAGCAAGAATTGTTGGTACAATAAAAATAAAAGTCAAGAAAATGATGATAATGGTTTTATTGCTGCATTTTCAGCGACAAATAAATATGACTCGCTGAATTGGTATATAGACTCTGGTGCATCTATGCACATGACGTTGCACAGGGAATGGCTCCAGGATGAGATCACACCACCTGTAAGTACAATACGAATTGCAGATAATCAAGTACTAAGAGTTGAAAGCTGTGGAAATGTGACTATCAAAGTATTAGATGCACAAGGACATATCAACAAAATACTAATAAAGAATGTTATTTATGTACCACAATTGACAACAAATCTAATATCAGTGAGCAAAATAATCGATAGTGGGTGTAAAATTCAATTCAATGGCAACGGATGTGAGATTTATAATGAAGAAAATAGAAAAGTAGCTGTTGGCGATTTAATAAACAATATGTACAAGCTTAATATTATTGATCAGCCAGTCCAAGCTATGTCTGCTGTTACTGAAAATAATGCATACTTGTGGCATCAACGGTTAGGTCACTTAAATTTTTCAGATTTAAACAAAGTAACTAAATGCACTACTGGAGTGAAATTAAGTTCTACAAAAGAAGATGTGACATGTATTAGTTGCATAGAAGGAAAGCAAACCAGGCAGCCTTTTCCTAATGAGGGCTCTCGGGCAACCAAGCTGTTAGAGTTGATACATTCCGATGTTTGCGGGCCAATGGACCATCCATCTATAGGAGGAGCAAGGTATTTTTTAACCTTTATTGATGACTTTTCCAGAAAAATATATGTCTATTTTCTCAAACATAAATCTGAAGTATTTGAAAAGTTTTTGGAATTCAAAAATAGAGTAGAAAATGAACTGAATCTTAAAATCAAAACGCTTCGAAGTGATAATGGAAAAGAATATATAAATAACCAGTTTGATAAATTTTTCAAGCAATGTGGTATAAAACATCAGACAAGTAACCCTTATACTCCCCAACAGAATGGAGTTAGTGAACGAATGAATCGCACACTAGTAGAAAGAGCAAAATGTATGTTATTTAATGCTTCATTACAGAAAGAATATTGGGCAGAAGCTATAGCCACTGCTGCATACATCACTAATCACTTACCAACTCGCTCCCTACCCGATGTCACTCCTGAGGAACGATGGACTGGATCCAAGCCGGACCTGAGTCATCTAAGGATATTTGGCTGTGAAGCAATGGTACACATACCTAAAGAGAAGCGAAAAAAATTAGACTCCAAATCTCGTAAGTTAATCTTCGTTGGCTATAGTGATTGTACCAAAGGATATAGATTCTTTGATAAAAATTGCAAACAAATAATAATGAGCAGAGATGTTGTGTTCCTGGAAAATGCTATGGCAACTGATATGAATAACAAACTTGAAGTAAACATTAAGAAAAGTACATTCAGTGATAATAAAAATTATACAAGTTGCAATGAAAGTCATCACAAACCAGTACCTGCCTATCACTTCTCAGTGTCACCAGAGGTTTCTTTAGAAAAAATATCTACTAATGAAGTTGTCAATGTTAGCTCAGAATTAGAAAGCCCAACATTTCTTGATCCAGATGATGAATTATATGTTCCTGAAAATAACATAAATGTTCCAGAATTCACTATGGTACTTAGACCCCGACGAAATGAAATTTATGAACCAAATACAGCTGATGAGAAGACCGTTTCCAGTCTTATATGCATGAATGGTGAATCAGCAATGACTTTATTAGATAGTGATCCACAAAATATAACCGAAGCTCTGCAATGTGAAAAGGCGGAAACATGGAAAAAAGCTATGACAGAAGAATACAAGTCTTTGTTACAGAACAATACTTGGACACTAGTTGATTTGCCCAATAACAAAAAGGTGATACCATGTAAATGGGTCTATAAAACAAAAACAGACGGAAACGGTAATGTAACAAGATACAAAGCACGGCTGGTTGTTAAAGGTTATCAACAAGAGAAGGGTATAGATTACAATGAAATCTATGCACCAGTTGTAAGATACACCTCAATGCGATATGTGATCGGCTTAGCTGCTAAATATAACCTAAAAATCTATCAAATGGATGCTGTCACAGCATTTCTTCAAGGCGATATTGAAGAAGAAATTTTTATGTCACAGCCACCTTTTTTTGAGCAAGGTAACAAAGTATGCAGACTAAACAAAGCAATATATGGTCTGAAACAAGCGACCAGACAATGGAACATAAAATTAAATACAGCTTTAATAGAAATTGGAATGTCTCGATCAAAGATTGATCCATGTGTTTACCATCGCATTATAAATGAAAAGGACATACTGATTATAACGGTATATGTTGATGATTTACTATATATTTATAACAATGATCAAACTGCTCTCATAATAAAAGAGAAACTATGTGAAAAATTCAACATGAAAGATCTGGGTGAAGCTAAACAATGTATTGGGTTTCGTATAACGCAAAATAGTGCCAATGGAGAGATTTCACTTGATCA
Source organism: Agriphila geniculea (assembly GCA_943789525.1). Taxonomy (NCBI): domain Eukaryota; kingdom Metazoa; phylum Arthropoda; class Insecta; order Lepidoptera; family Crambidae; genus Agriphila; species Agriphila geniculea. The sequence continues at coordinate 31,282,179 of OX038872.1, read as the reverse complement.
GTCACTATATATTGAAAAGATACTTACACGTTTTAATATGAAAAACTGTAACCCTGTCCATACTCCCTGTGAATCAGACTTGCAACTGACAAAGGCAAAAAATGATCAAGAAGTTATAAAGTGCCCTTATCAAGAAGTTATAGGTTGTTTACTATACCTATCACAGGGAACAAGACCTGATATTGCCTATATTGTCAACACATTGAGTAGATATAATAATAAACCTACAGTTCAACATTGGAACGCTGTAAAGAGAATATTAAGATACTTAAATGGCACATCTGATATCAGACTTACTTTTAAAAAAAACAATTTAAACATTGTGGGTTATTGTGATGCTGATTGGGCGTCAGATACTGAAGACAGAAGGTCGTGTTCTGGTTACGTTTTTATGTTCCAGGGTGCTGCTATTAGCTGGTGTTCTAAAAGGCAACCCACTGTGGCCTTATCGAGCACCGAAGCAGAATATATGTCTTTGGCTACAGCCACACAGGAGGCTATATGGCTTAAGCAGTTAGATGAAGATTTCTGGCCCCATTTACCTAATGGGCCTACACCACTCTACTGTGATAATCAAAGCGCTATTAGTATTTCAGGAAATGACAGCTATCGAGCCCGCAGCAAACACATAGATGTCCGTTATCACTACGTTCGGGAAAGAATCTCAAGCAACCAAATATCAGTTCTATATAGAAGCACTCAGGAGATGGTCGCTGATATTCTAACCAAAGGGCTGCAGCGACCTAAGCATCAACATTTCACCAAAGCAATGGGTTTGTGTTCAGGGGAGGATGTTGAAGTAGAACACAACCAACTGGCAACACTCTCGTGTCTATGGAACACAGCATCGGACCGGACTCCCTCCATTTTGTTCTCTTATTGAAAGTTGTATGTAATGAGTTCCTCGTGCTTAATAAAAGTTTACTTTATTTTTACTTATCTTCGTATTATTTCATCAGGGACGTGAAAATATGCTTGTGAAAAATCTATTTTGATTGCCCAATCTCCCTGTTGCAAAAAATCCGGCACTCGATTGACATTTATCAGTCTGAACTTGAACTGAACAAGAAATTGATTCAGGTTTTTTAAATTGAATATCGGTCTGTTGCTGGTATCTGACTTTTTCACAAGAAACATCGGACAAACAAAACTCGGAGTAGGCGGTGCGGGTACAAGAATATTTTGATCTTTTAGTTTTAAAATTTCTTTTGTCATTGCTACACTTGTTGGGGTCTGATATTTTAACAAATGATTGTGACTGATTAATGGCGGTACTTTGTGAAATGGGATTCGATAACCCGATATTATTTTTAAAACATGATCTGGAGCATTTAATTCTTTCCAATTTTCTATGTAATCTTTTAAACAGCCGCCGTAAAACGAGTTTTGTTTGAAGTCATTTGCGAAATCGACTATTGCTTTTGTTATGAGAATTATTATTCTTAATATCACGGCCACGATACTTAGAGTTGGGTTTGTTACTATTAAATGTAACCTTCCTATTTTTATTATTATTATAAGCATAATTTTTACTTGATGACGGCCCTGGACCAGTGTCATTATCATCAAAGTCACGATCACGATCGCGAGCTGCCGGCTTCCGCAGCCGTTTAGCATGGGAAACGTTATACTTAGTTTTGAAAGACATAATGGGCTCATCTGTTGAGCGCTTATTATTGTAAAATATCTTATTTGTTCCCCCCGCTTTTGATAAGAAACTGCTCATCAATTCAGGATTAAACAAAGTAGTGCGGGTAGGCGGGATTTTCCGCAAATCCTCTTTTATGTAACGGTCTTTAACACTTGACAATATACTATCACGCCTTTTTTGTATAGTGTCAGCTCGTCTTCCACAGACCAGCTGGAGGATGTCCTCGGACACCTTAATATACTGAGATTTTTCGGAAAAAAGTTCACTAAGCTTATCAAATAATGAATCTGACGACAAAATTGTGTCTGGTTTGTGAGACCATTCTACCAAATTCTGCAAATTATTTTTAAAAAGTTCATTTTGTTGTATAACTGCATGCGTTAAGGCACCGTAAGAACGGTCAAGTGATTTCAACCACGAAGATTCAGGATCATAAAATCTTAATTCAGTATTAACATCCAGGTCTTGAAAACCTGGTTTTGCAAGATACTTTTTCTCTGTGTCAATATAACGAACTCGTTCCCAATCATTTGTATCAAAGTAATGTAATTTAGACAAAATACTCAATCTTGATTCTGACGCATTATCGATTGCTGCCTCTTTTAAATTAGTATTGATGTTACAATCGATCTTTTTGTCTATTCTAGGCTTCTTTAAAAGAGGCTCATTCGAAAGTAAAGAACTTGTTAATTCCGGCGTAGCGTGTAATGATAATACATCTGAATCAGTATCTAACTTGTTCGAAATTAAACGATCCTGATCTTTTAAATAATTAAAGATGGTACCCACTTGATTCGACAATGATTCAAAATTATCACTATTTACTCGCCGTTTCCGTTGCCGCCGGGATGCGCCGCGACTGCCACTGCGACTGCGACTCGATGTTGACGAAGATGTTGACCGACTAGAGCTCCCGCTCGAGCTCGAACTCGACGACGAACTCACAGGACGTGGACGCTTTCGTGGCCTAGCAGCCCGCTTGCGCGTGGATAGGTTATCCTCCCGTTCTCGGGGCCTAGAAGCCCGACGGAATACCTGTGGTTGTTCGGCGGGCCTAGCAGCCTGCTCAAACGTTGGGGTACGTTCCCGGGGCCTAGGATCCCGTTCAGGACTTTTACCCATGACTCTTCCGCAGAGTTTTTATAGTGAAAATACAAACTCTTCCGCAGAGTTATAATCACTATTTAAATAAATATTTTATCGAACAACAACGTTGTTTTAATTGGAGGTGTTCACTCGACGAAAGTCGATGCCAATGTGACGAGTCAAATCATGGCTGCCTGTGACAAGCAATACCCCCCCTCCACCTCACTTGTGCCGCCGGAAGTGACGTGGCGGGGTTGCCAGGAGGCTGTTCAAGCGAAGCGGAAGTGATGCTGTCTCACTCTATAGGTCTCGAATAACGGTTCAGCGCATATAATAAATAAATTTAGAAAAATAATAAAAACACTACCTACTGTCCTGACAAAAATGAACTAAAAAGTTAAATAACAATAGTGTCATTGCAGTCGGGGGACCGTTTTGGGGGACAATTTTTAATCAAAGAGGTCCACTGCAATGACAGTCATCATCATCATCATATCAGCCGCACGACACCCACTGCTGGGTATAGGCCTCCCCCAAGGATTTCCACGACGATCGGTCCTGCGCTTCCCACGTCCAATGGCTTCCGGCAATCTTCACCAGATGATCGGCCCACCTTGTCGGGGGCCTACCCACGGAGCGTCGTCCGGTGCGCGGTCGCCATTCCAAAACCTTTGGCCATGACAGTATTGTTATTTAACTTTTTAGTTCATATTTGACAGGGCAGTCGTGTTATTAATATTTTATTTATTTATTTATTTTTGTTTCACATATTTTAGTGACAAGTTATAGAGTTTTGAAATGTAATCATTTAGGCCTTTCATTTTTGCCATCATTGAGGCCAAACATTTTTTTCTTCAATTATTGCAATATGGGCAATATTGCAATAATTGAAGAACATTTTTTTTATACATTTGAAAATGGCATCGTACAGTCGTCGTATTGACTTTTTTCAAAAAATTGAGCCAGTGTTACTCGGAACGATGTAAGGATTCTAACGATATCCCATACATCCAAATCCGTTGGAGCCATTTAGAACTTGTGGTGGAATAAAGAAACTCACATACCCACAAACATAGGTACATGAACCCTGAACACATACCGGCCCACCGATTACGTATCTCTGTTGCTAACAATTCTCGATTGAAATCGCAGTTGCATTGCTGCTTTAAGTAAGATAGTTGTCACATTGGTTCTTACTAAAGCAGCAATGTCACTGCGATTTCTGTCAAAGTTGATTGCAACAAAGTTCAATCAGCTTACGGGTGTAACAAGACCCTCAACGAAGCCGAAGTCTACAAATTCTGCCCATCATCAGTACCATTTCTGTTCAATATTATTGCTGGGAAGCGATTTTAATTTTTGGTGTCAAAAAAGCTTTTTTTTAAATTTATTTAGGATAACAAACAACTGAACAAGGAAATTACATATATATATAGCACATTAATCGGTTCTTTGAGTATTTGTACAGTCAACACCGTTATCCACAAATATCTGCATGAAGTAATTGCAAATCTATTAACTTAAAAAACATTTTTATTTTTATATTATACGGTACAAAACATAAGTAAACCAACTGATTTAATTAAGAATTATCAAAACATTATTTCGAAAAACGTTTTTGGACGTGTTGTGCATAATATCAAGTTCACAAGATAATATTTCATTATAAGCATGCATCAGACGCCTTAATGGAGTTCTCTTGCCTGCATTAGTTCGGTAGTTCGCGGGGAAAAGAAATGGTACGTTTTAGTATTAGCCTTACGGGGAAGTCTATTGGGTACTCTAAAATATATCTGATTATGTATATCAATACAGTCATATTTATTATGACAAATGTTATATAAAATAGTCTGGTCAGCAAGTAATCTTCTCTTTTTAAGAGATATAAGAGAATATTTATTTAAAGATTCTTCATAAGATCGTTTCGCACGGAGACATCTAAAATTTACTAATCGAAGAAATTTACGTTGGACTAATTCAATGCGATCACTGTATTTGGCATAATAGGGGTTCCAAATCACAGAACCATATTCGAGTTGAGATCTAATAAGAGACTTATAAAGCAACAAATAAGATTCAGATCTTTTAAATGGTTTGCAAGTTCGTGCCACAAATCCATACATTTGAAAAGCCTTATTAGTAATATGTTCAATGTGAGTATCGAAATGCAACTTCGAGTCAATCATTATAGTACAGTAGCCCGTAGAACATTTAAATCACTAAAAAGGTTACCGTTTGCCGTTGTGATATAGTTATTTATTACGAAATTATAGATACTTTAACCCAAGTTTTACAGATCGCAACCCGCCGTAACCTATATTTGTATATCTCCAAAAATTTTATTTTATTATTTTTCGAGGTTTACCACATGGTTTAGCTATTGTCGTGTTCTACAGCTTTGTTTGATTGCCACAGATAAAAGTAAGACTATGAAAGGCTACTTTTCACAGATTTAAGACCTGATGAAAATGGTTGGACTTTATCTGGTCTTAAATCTTTATATAGTCACTTTCCGTAGTCTTACTATTATCAGTGGCAATCAAACAAAACTGTAGAACACGACAATAGCTAAACCATGTGGTAAACCTCGAAAAATAAAAAAATATCATTTTTGGAGATATAAAAATATGGGTTACGTCGGGTTGCGATCTGTAAAACTTGGGTTAAAGTATCTATAATTTCGTAATAAATAACTATATCACAACGGCAAACGGTAACCTATTTAGTGATTTAAATGTTCTACGGGCTACTGTACTATTAAGCCTAAATCTCAAATCAGTGATACTCGCTCAAGTATGGTGCTGCATAGACTATAATTATGAGTAATAGGGTTATTTTTTTGTGAAAGTTATCACCTTAAATTTACTAATATTAAGTTGTAATTTATTGACTGTGGGTGGTAATAGGTGGAAAGACGGTCATAATCACTCTGCAGTTTCAAACAATCTTCAGGTGTGTTAATATTCATAGAAATTTTTAAATCATCGGCGTATAAAAGAAACTTACTGTGCTTAAAACAATTATTTATGTTATTTATGAATAAAACAAAAAGCAATGGCCCAAGAATTGAGCCTTGAGGTACCCCTGATGAGATGTTTACCGCACAAGATGAGAAACCGTTAACCACCACCTTCTGTGTACGATTTTCTACATATGACTGAAACCATCTCAAGAGATTACCTTTTATGCCATTGTATGCAAGTTTTTTGAGTAAAATGGCATGATCTTCAAACGCCTTGCGAAAATCAGTATATATTGAATCAATCTGATTGCGATCGTCAATACTCTTAAATAGATAGTTAGTGTATAGTAAAAGATTGGTTATGGTCGATCGTTTTTTCACAAAACCATGTTGTTCTGGTATTATAATATTATGTAATGATGGATAGATAAAATCATGAACAATTCTTTCTAGAACTTTTGATAACGTGGCTAGTAGGGAGATCGGACGATAATTGGTCACATCATCTTTAGACCCGCTTTTATGAATTGGAGTTATATTCACCATTTTCCAAATTTGAGGAAGAAAACCTTCTTGCAAACTTTTGTTATAAAGAATAGCAACTGGAATGCTAATAGAGCTCGCACAAAATTTTAGGAAAATTGGTGGAAGACCATCTGGTCCACCCCTCTTATATTAGACGTTTCAGCTCCTCTTCAACACGTTTAGAAGTGACACATAATTCAGACATACCTTCAGAAATGCAGGAATCAGATGTCATATCATAGTTTTGAAAATTATTTTGTTGAGTTCGTTCATAAACAGAACTGAAGAAACTCGAAAAGTAGTTACTTATTTCTTCTGGGTTGTTAGACACTCGATCTTCATAACTCATGGTGTTTGGTATTCCCGATGACTGTTTACGACTATTAACAAAAGCCCAAAACCCCTTTACATCCTTACGCAAACTTTCTTCAATAGAGTTCATATATGTATTTTGAATAGCATTCATCATTTAAAGTTTTAAATCTATATCGAAGATCTGAAAACTCCTTATAATCCAGTTTATTATTATATTTTTCCATTTAATCCAATATTTTTCTTTTTCTTTAAATATGTGTATGAGAGGACAAGAGAACCAAATGGGGAAATCCTGAGATTTCATGGGTTTTTTAGGTATATGTTTATTAATTATCTCAAATATTTTTTCATAGAAATAAGAAACAGACTGATCGGTTGATAAATTCTTCAAACAATCATTCCAATTTATATCATTAATATCTTTATTTATTACCTTGTTGTCCCCCTCTATGAAACAATACCTAAGACATGGACAACGAGGTAAGCATTTATAAGCTAAATCAAAAGAAAAATTTACATTAAGGGCAGGATGCAGGCTATCAATGGGCACGGCAGTGGGGTTAGGGTTGACTGACAGTCATATTTTTCTAAGTTTGTAATAAAAAGATCCAACATACGATCCTTACTATTCAAGTTGCTATTGCATTGAACTGCACTAATTGAGGAAATAAAATTTAAAAAATATTTATCTGTTAAACTGTAATCGGTTTTAAATACAACATCCTGGAATCCATTCGTTGGATTCCAATCCAGGTTATAGGTAGATTAAAGTCACCCACAATACAGTATTTATCAATTCCACCACATAAAACCTCAGTCTGCAACGCGTCTAAAAATGGTCTTTGCATACAGTACCACGCAATGTAACGCGTACAACAGAATAGACCGCGCCTGCGAGTGTATGCTACACAGCTGAAGCTGCGTGCGGCCGAGTTGAAAGGCAGCGTTTATGTGCGTGCTCATGAGATACATTGAGAGCTGACGTTTTGAAGCCATTATTTGTTACAAAATACTTACAATTTTGATAATGTTTCTTTGGACAAAAATTAAGAAATAACAAACAAAATAAGATTTCCTAAAAATTTTGAAAAAAAGTTTTGACTTTGACCTTCAATAACTTCGTAGCTATTGGTTTCCCAGGTATAGTCCAAAAGACAAAAATGATTCTGATGATGGGTGGAATGCGTGGGCTTCGGCTTCGTTGAGGGTCTTGTTACACCCGTTATACACTCCTTTTTGGGCAGTCGTGTAAAAAGGAACTCTTATAGTGTGACTTTGTCTGTCTGATTTCCATCTTTACAACTTTTTTTGTTTAAGTCTTTTATTTATGAAAGCTTCATAGGTATTTCAAAAATGGATATTCTAAGTGATATCCTTACTAATATTATAAATGCGATAGTCCGTTTGTTTGTTTGTTTGTTACGCCTTCACGTCTTAACTACTGAACCGATCATCATGAAATTTTGCATACACGTTCTCAGGGGTACAGAGAAGGACATAGGGTACTTTTCATCCCGAAAAAAGTATTGTTCCCGAGGGATAGCAAAAAACTTTCCGCGCAGACGAAGTCGCGGGCGGCCGCTAGTTCCTAATAATAATAATAGAGGTAAACAAATTAATTTTGATTTATTTAGAGCTTAAAATCTTTTAAGTAATTGATTTTGCGTAGTCTTTGGTGTTTGACATTAATTTCAATTTAGTAAAGTGATCCTCGAAGTGCCACAGGGAAGCATTCTAGGTTCACTTCCGTTTTTGGATTACGTGAATCACCTTCCAAAGATTACAAGTCATTTGAACGTTATGTTTTCATAAATAAATGAATTTCAAGTTACTTATCGACATCAGCCATTATTAATGTCCTCTCTGCTGGGACACAGGCCTTCCTTATGGGTGGATAAGGAGGATGGGCCATAACCCACCACGCGGGCCCATGCAGATTGGTGGGTGTTAGCGACTGCAAATGCAGCTGAGCCCAACGGCTTCCGATGCAAGGAGAAACTCGAGATAATACATTTTTGGTCACCCTTCCCATGACCGACCCTTGCAAAAGTTAGCACTAAACCGCTGCGCCACCGAGCTCCTCCTCCTCCATAAATTACTAATATGCCTTGTATTTTTTAGCAGAATATTCCTCAACAGTTGAATAAACTAGACTGCTTATTTTAATAACGTGCATCCTCTCCTACATAAGGAATTATAACCGGGAAACTTTGTCAATGCACTTTAAAAAAATGTTAATATACTCGTATATGATGATACGCATATATGTATATGATGATAAGTCGTATATATATACACGTATATGATGATAAGTCGTATGTTTAAAGAAAAGAAATTAACTCTCACTAACATTATGAAAAATGTAGTTATTTATATCTTCGATAGAAGAGTTGAAAAAAATATATGGATCATATTACTTTTAAGAACCCATAACTGATCTGATAATCAGAAATGCTACATACATTAAATCTAATAGGTCCTCTTGGTAAAAAAAAATCTGTTGGCACTCCGGGAGTGCCGGCAGAAGTGAAAACTTGAATATTAACGTTGTGCATTTTTGATATTTTGAAATTAGCGGCAAAGGATAAAAAATATTTTTTTCCTATTACTGTCACACAATTCAATCAGTTTGTAATTAGAAAAAAATTCTAAAGATTTCGCGCCAGTGGCCTTTTTAGGGTTTCGTAGCCTAAATGGCAAAAAACGGAACCCTTATAGATTCGTCATGTCTGTCTGTCTGTCTGTCCGTATGTCACAGCCACTTTATTCCGAAAGTATTAAGAGTACACAGTTGAAACTTGGTAGATAGGTGTATTTTGTTAACCGCTTAACGATTTACGACGAACTACAAAAAAAATAGTAGGCTAAGGGGGGGCTCCCCATACATGGAAATGATACTGAAAAATTTTTTTTTCTTCAAAAAAATACGTGCGGCTTGTCTATAGATAGGTCTTCGAAAAGGACATTGTGGTTTTTAAGACAATTTTTTCTCAAAGTCAACCGTTTCAAACACCGCCAACGTGGTAAAATGTGTGTCGTCCCCCCCCTTAACTTTTGAAATAAGAGAGTGAAAAATCTAAAAAAAATATGTGTTGTAGATCTTAATAAACACTTTCAATGAAAATTGGTTTGAACGACATACATTTTGCAGTTTTTGAGAAATAACACATTTTCCGAAACCGCAAATATAACTTTGTCATTCATACCAAAACTGTGAAAATCAAAGTTATTTTTGCAGACGAAAAATTATAGTGGTATTAAATATGTTATGGTATAAGGTAACTACGGAACCCTACGGCGCGTGGCCCGACACGCACTTGGCCGGTTTTTTAATTTCTACATGCACGCATTCTACGATTTAAACTTATAGTCACAGAGTATAAATAAGTCTATGATTTCACCGAAGAGATCGCTGCTATTAGTTCCATTTTCAAAATTTGCGCGTGGCTGGTGACACAAGTGTTTATGTCATAAAATGACGCGCCGCCATTTTCAACGCGCCCCGTAGAAAGAGAGGGGGATACTTCCGCCGCCAACTGTCTTCTCTCCATCCGTCACATCCGTCTTACGCATTTTCGATCAGCCACGTGATTCCTGACGCGAGTTTAGCATTTTTCCTTATACAATAAGCGCACAACGCCGCTTAAGAAGTTTTCACTTCAAAAAAACAATTATTTACATCTCCATGAACATTAATACAGGGTGTAACGGAAATGGTGTTAACATTCGAAAGGAGGTCAATAGGTACTCGTGAATCTGAACACCTGCCAACAGAAAAAAAATCAAATAAAAAAATTTGAACTCTCTGTACAAAATGTTGGTGGCAAATTAATTTTTGATTAGGATAGACCAAAATTTTTTTTCGATTTGATTTTTTTTTTCTGTTGTAAGGTGTTCAGATTCTTGAATACATTGACCTCCCTTTGGATGGATACACTATTTCCGTTACAACCTTTATAACGTTTGATGATAATAATATGACTGTATGAAATGGTCCCTTGCTCAACAACAATTGGAAATAAAACAGTGTTAAGAAAACGACCATCACATAATTTGTCGAATTATTTAAACTTAAACGGTTGTGAGCAGCGACGAACGTGGGGCGACCGACGCCGGCGCAGCACGTGAGCTGACGGCCTCACGTACGCGGGCGCGCCGACTCCGGCCCGCGCGCCATAAAAGGAATCCTCTTAAACACAAACTTTGAACTTGAACTTCTGTATTTTATTTATGTAATATCTAAGGATGAATAGACATAATAAACATTTAGAAAGTATTTTGAAAGTAGTTAAGTATACAGGCTGAAATTTTTTAATGCCACCTGGAGGAAAAGTACTCTAAACAATGGAGATAGCAAATTTCACTCAAAGGAAACATTCCTTAATTTTTAAAAAGAAACAAAACTGCATTTAAAGATTTTAAAAAATACCTTTTCCAAACCCAGGAATCGAACTGGCTAAAATTTTGAAAAACAACACCCTGTACTTTTACGTTATTAATCGATAGGGTCAATCATAAGGATCAAATTTCTCTACCAAACATGGTGTATTAAATGAAAGGAAAATCAGACAAGAATACATTTTAGGCTTATCAAAAACATGGGGCCAATTTCGAACATCTTTTTTTCCGTTCAGTTAAAATGAGTTTAGATTTCATGGTTTTCCTTTCATTTAATTTACCATGTTTGTTATAGAGATTTGATTCTTATAATTGATCATATTGATTGATATCATGTAGGTTCAGGGTATTTTTAATGATTAAACGAACTTACCTGTAAGTGAAGTTCTATCATAATTATACGAAGGATTCTTCCGAAGATATTAGTACTATTAACACATGTAGTATCGCTTGCATGTATCACCACTTAGCACGTTATTTTAGAGTAATAACCTAAAAAACCTAAAAAGAGAAGGTATTTGATTTAAAATTGACAGATACTTTGACATTTCCGGCTCGAATTCTCCTCGCCGCCATTCGGCGCCAACCTTTTCATTTAGTTTAAAGTCCAAATCGTATGATATTTCCTCATTTTCTTCAGTGGGTGAACACTTATTGTAATTAACAATAAGCAGTAGGGAGGGTGGGACTCTATACTAATATCTTCGGAAGAATCCTTCGTATAATTATGATAGAACTTCACTTACAGGTAAGTTCGTTTAATCATTAATTATACTTCAGGATTCTTCCTTCGATATTAGTACTATTAACACATGTAGATGTTTAAAGCATTATATAAGAAAATGGAAATATCATCTCTTGTGTAATTAGTCTTTTAAATTTAAAAAAGAAAATCAATCACATTTAACATAATTCTTAATGTTTTGGTAGCAAATATGGTACATATAGATGGTTGGAACAAAAAAAAATAAGCAAGATTCGTTAGGAAAATTCAGTTTAATTATCATTAATCGATGATATCTTGCAAAGATAGTGAAATTATCTACCATTCCACCGTGTTACGTGGAATTTCTATAATAAAAAAATAAATGTTATGGCTACATAGCCATAACATACCTATATAGGTATCGGCGTACGTCGAGTGCTAAAACTGGTTACCATGGATTTGAGTCTACTCCACTATCATTGAATTTTACATTTCAGTAATCCATTATCTATTCTACATATAAGAATTTCATTTCTTGTTTTTTTTTTTTTTAATATGTATTACTATTTTTATTTTATATTTATAAATAAAAAGAAGTGATTATGAAATGTTTATTATAATAATAATATGTAGCATTCTCGAAAAAGAAGGTAATTATAGAATGGTTTATGTCAAACTAAGAAGAATTCATGTTTCATACTTGAAGTAAACAAATAATTAATTGATAAAATTGTTTTCATTCTATGTGCAATAAGCAAGGTACCTCAATGTGACACTTTTTTTTTTTAAGTTAGAAAAGTTTGAAAAAAAACTAATTGGAAAATATTTAATAAATTGTAATAAGAAATCTAAGATATCCATTGTATTTGAGCAATGTAAGTCTACGCCAAGGCGTAGTTAAATTCGATACTTAACCTTGAGATTAGCTCATATTGTGAAATCAACAATGAATCCAATATTAAATAATACTAATAATTGTCTTACACACTTCTGTGTTTATTATGTCTATATTGTTATTTGGTGAATAATCGAACCATTTTTATAACCAAGCTCTGTACTTTCTGACGGTATCAGCAGACATACAAGCTTAAATAACATAGTAATATACCTGTAAAATAATATCACCTTGATAATGTTGTACAAACCAGTTTATTTGTGCGATGAATTTCCGTCCCTGGAATTGGAAGTTATAGGATGTTAGTACTTTAATAGACACTATATTACACGTAAACAATGGGTATCAAGGCTTAAAATTGTGACGATCATGATGGCAGAATTGTAACACTAAGAAACTGGTACAAAAGAATAAAAATAATAGCTAGTTCGATTGATAGTGACAGAATTGTCTTTTTAAATAAAATAGGCACTAAACAAAAATAGCGTTGTGAATGCTAAAATCTAAAATTAAAAAATAATCGCTTTGGGATCCAAATGCTAGGAATGAAGAAAAATATTTCTACTATATTTTATTTCTACTACCTAATTCGACTTGCATTCGAATTTACTCAATTTCAATCTGAAAATACCAAAACTGGTAATAATTTTTTGAATAAATGAATCAAATAATAACGACTAGAATACTTTACACCGAATACAATAATAAAAAAAGCAATGAAAATATAATAAGCTACATGTTCTAGCTAGAAAATTTATATGCAATTATTTTTCAATGTTATGATTCCTGGCCACAAGTGTCCCCCAGTCTACCCCGTTGTTGAGAGGTACCAGAGAAAAATATTCCACAACTATGTCTTCTCTAATTCGGTGTAAGTATCGATGACATTCAACTAAATAAAGTAAAATATAATATTATACCGGTATCTACAGGTTTAATACATTCATAAAATAGTCATAATTTATTTTGCAGTTTTGTGAATGTTTTTCTTGTAAAAGACCTTAATGGAAAGTTGTGAAGGTAGTTGTATAAAAAAAATGTGTTTAAATTTATTGTGTATCTCAATTCTTTAAAAAATGTTCTGAGACACATTGTTAGAGTAAATATTATGTCCAATATAACAGGGAGATAATGCTGTCTAAGAAGTCGTAGCTGGCGGCATAAATTTTGTAAAAATATGGGCACGATACCCAAAAGTTAAGAATTTAAATTCGTATATTTCTATTACTTCTCCAATATTAAAACCATAGAGTTGATGGGATTTCTAAAATGCAAAGACTTCTGTGTTGTATTCTTGTTTTCTGACAAACAATAACCATTTCTTATTTTCAATATAGGTAAACTTTTATACTGTTTATAATAATGCGACTTCTGGGATTTCTAGAATGTGTATTGTTATAAACAATAAGCATTTTTTATTCTTATCATAGGATAACGTTTTTACAGTTTATACTAATATGACTTCTGTTAGATTTTAACTAAACCCGATATGACAACCTGATAAAACATTTTTTTTTTTCGAACAGAGATGTTGAACCTTCAACTTAATGTGTAGTTGACAAATTATTGTCTGTCACTAAAATACATACGTATTATGTGGCTGTTATGTATTTCGCCCGAATTTTAGTCAAATTAATGTTAGAATTTAATATATATCTCTGGAGATGGCACAAGTGAGTACGAGTGAGTATAAAAGAAAATAATAATAATCTTGGTGCTGTCCTAGCGCAGTGAAAATAGTATTTTCACACATGTCGAATTTAGACCAAACAACTATGTGGACGCCTATGTGCCTATAGTTGGCGACCACTGCCTGCATTCGCTGAATACAGATAAATGCTGCACCAGATCCTAACGAGTATCCTTACCCCGCGTACGATGATCAAATGTGAATGTTGACGAATGTATCCTCGATTCCTCGGCAACTGTTTCGATGGACCGCAACGGCCGCCTGCGGGTCTGCTGCTATCGACGAAAGAAAACGTTGATGGGGCTTCGTTGCCGCGTCTGGATATTCGTTTGCCGTCGGAATTAAGCATATGGTATACCTGGCTGCATGTTTCGTTTGTTGTTTTCAAGTTTAAATTGTTTTAAAACAAAATGTACCAGCAAATAAATATGTAAATCAGTTTTAAAATTTCTGTTTTATTTAAGTATTGCGCCCGGTTTACTTACAGTTTTTTCGTTGATCAATATCGTTAACCTCAGGCCTGTGGCTAATGCATCATTCATATTCGACTCAACTGTTGGTGGCCTTTTAAGAGGACAGCATCAATTACACTTGAGTTGACCATATACCTTCTGTTTATAATAAAATGTATGTTGTGCACAACAAATGAATGTTGCAATGCCCCATTGTATAATGTATAAAGTGCAAAACACTGTCTTAAATTACTGTCATAAAAAAGGTGTTCTATATTGGAAAGCTGCTCCTTAAGCTTCATTATCACTATAATATATTCACTTGGCTAATAATTTCTACACATCAGAATCATTATCATTAAGATCGATCAATTTATGTTTTACACACACAAATTCAATTTGAAAATTAATAGACAGGTAATTTTTACTTTTTACAAGGGCATAGCTTTGAAATAAACATACTAACTAGTTAGTGATTAAACATAAATAATAAGCCTGAAACATAGGATCTCCTAGTTAAGGCAAATGTTTAAAGTTTTTACTTATTAAAACTGTGGTACACAGTAATAAACACTTACTGCATTTATGGATAACAAAATGTATGGATTCTATTATTCAATTTCTTATTCAAATTTCTATCAGCAGGCTTATGTTAGGCGTACCTATATTAATAGAAGCTATTTCACATAAAAATTGTGAAATATCAGGTATCAGCTAGTTGCTGTATAACTTATTATCTGGTTCCATGAAGATGATAAATTTTAGCATTTATTTATAGCTCTGCTTATGAACGTTATACTGGCAGTTTTTCGTTACAGTTGTAACAATGTGTATAATAAAATCATACATAATTATGTTATATAAATTTTGCAAGCCAAAAATTTATCTCAGTAACGATGGTACTCTATTATTCCGTTGGGATCAACGCAACACCAAGGATATCTATGATATCAAAATTCATACCTGATGAACTAAGCTGTTGTCAGGGCTGCTGTTGCAGCTCCAGCAGAGCAGCCGCCTGGCTGGGAAGCGGATGGCGGCGAATTCGGCGGACGGCGGAGTCACCCGATTGGTGCTCGGCAACGGTTCCAACATGGTAACCTTTGAGGGCAGCTTGCTTTTTACACTGTCGCGTCATCAGGGGCACTTTGAGTTGCTGCACTTGTTGCAGTTGCGTTGTCTGACCTATCTATGCGGTGAAATAGTCCAGTGTGACTATTTCGAGTGCAAAAGATAATTGGTTCATGCCTTATTAGACACATGCCTTATGACAGAAAGTACCCAGTATGGTAAGTTCGTGTCAGGCAAATTAAATAATTAAATGGTAAAAGCCCAGTGTAGCAGTTACGCATTTTTAAATCTCAGCAAACAATGTTGTCTGGGAGGGAATGCTATTAGCATTAAGTCCGCTCTTTTTGTACTCATGTACATTAAAGTAAAATAAATATATATGGTAAAAGCCCAGTATGGCAGTTACGCATTCATAAAGGTAAGCAAACAATTATGCAGTTAAGGCAAGTAAACGGTAAAAGCCCAGTCTGGCAGTTACGCATTCAAGCCAAGTAAACGGTAAAAGCCCAAAATGGCAGTTACGCATTTAATAGTGTTTCTCCATCTTGTATTCTTCTTCTTGTCCTCTTCCGTCTTGAAATCTTTTTTCCTTTCTGCACGAAGCATTTTAACTAAGTATAATTAAATTTTCACTGTATAAAATATAATTTTGAAGAATTCTCACTTTGAGATTGTATGCGTGCGTCCGTGGCGAAGCACGAAAAGCGAATGAAAAGGTTGGCGCCGAATGGCGGCGAGGAGAATTCGAGCCGGAAATGTCAAAGTATCTGTCAATTTTAAATCAAATACCTTCTCTTTTTAGGTTTTTTAGGTTATTACTCTAAAATAACGTGCTAAGTGGTGATACATGCAAGCGATACTACATGTGTTAATAGTACTAATATCGAAGGAAGAATCCTGAAGTATAATTTCGTATTTTAGCCGGTTCAATACCTGAGTGTGGGAAGAAAAAAAAAATACCTTCCAACAAATAATTAATTAGAACCTGGGCAACCGATCTTTGGTCGGTTATTACTAACTTACGGTTACGGTACTTAACTAACGGTTAAACTTGTCTAAAAACAATAAAAATTAAAACAATATGTATATATACTTGAACATAATTATAAAAAAAAACTAAAGTAAGTCACCGAGCGGGATTCGAACCCACAACACTGGTATCTTGCCGTCCACGTCTTAACTTATATTATTATTAACTTGCTGGACCAGACGGACAGTGGCCGGCAGGACGAAATTAGCGACCATATTCTGCGTAGAAAAAAAACGCATGAAAACTCGAAAACACGCGTTTTCCCAAACATAGGACTAATTTAGATCGATTGTTTACCCCCGAAAACCCCTATATACCAAATTTCAGCGAAATATTTAGAACCGTTTCCGAGATCACAGAAATAAATTTATATACATATAAATAAACTAGCGGCCGCCCGCGACTTCGTCTGCGTGGAAAGGTTTTTTTTGCTATCCCTCGGGTACAATATTTTTTTCGGGATGAAAGGTACCCTATGTCTTTTTTGTAACTCTGACAACGTGTATGCAAAATTTCATGATGATCGGTTCAGTAGTTAAGACGTGAAGGCGTAACAAACAAACAAATAAACAAACAAACAAACGGACTTTCGCATTTATAATATTAGTAAGGATATACAAGAATTGCTCGTTTAAAGGTATAAGATAGATTGAACATTCAATTTTTGTGGTTCTTGTGAATTTCAAGAACTAAAGATAAAGTGACAAAATTTAATGTCAACAAGTTCCAAAAATGGTGACTTTGCTAACAAAATAAAAAAATATTATTAGAAATAGAATAAAACATAATCACTCCTAACTTTGTAAATAGAAATAGAGATGGTAAATAAAGTACGAGTACTATTGTCAAAGTTATTCAGTCACTAGTGTTTGTATGAATGACAAAACTAAAATTTACAGTTTTGGAAAACGAAAACTGATTACTATATCTCGTTCAAACCAATTTTCCGTTGAAAGTGTTCATTAAGATCTATATTATATATATATTTTTTAATTTTTACTCTTTTATTTTAAAAGTTAGAGGGGGGACACACATTTTACCACTTTGGCAGTATACAAACGGTTGACTTTGTGAAAAAACCGTCTTAAGAACTTCAATGTCATTTTTGAAGACCTATCTTTAGACACCCCACACGTATTGTTTTGGTGAAAAATTTTTTTTTCAGTTTTTGTTATATGTAAATTAAATCTTTATTTTTTATTAATCTTTAATTATTGAATACATGTACCTAACAAGTTTCAACTGCGTAGTCTTAATACTTTCGGAATAAAGTGGCTGTGACATACGGACTGACAGACAAACAGACATGACGAATCTATAAGGGTTCCGTTTTTTGCCATTTAGGCTACGGAACCCAAAAACAACTGACTTCGTTTCATTCTGCGGTTAGCTATTGGAGTAGGCAGGTCATTTTTGACCTCAGCCAGCGATGTAGCATGACTCAGTTGTTGTCGCCTGTCCCGCGTATACGTAACTTTTACGTGATGCACTATTATGGCACTATATACCCAATACCTATATGTCAACTGAATTTATGCTGCTGTCTAGGCGGCATAGATGGAATTACTGCCCGCTGGCTTCTGACAGCTGATATTTTGAGGGGTTCCGTAACGCAAAAGGAAAAAACGGAACCCTTATAGGATCACTTTGTCATCCGTCTGTCTGTCTGTTTGTCTATCTGTCAAGACCCTTTATCTCAAGAACGCACGGAGGTACCGAGTTGAAATTAAAACCCAAATCTATGGTCCCTAGAAACTGTGAGAAAAATCAAACTTCTAAATTTACGTAAAAAAAAAGATATGGCCCGTTTATGCCGCATATTTTGACACTCTCAAGGGGATCAAAAAAATTCAAAATTCAAAATAATTTATTCAGTCTAGGCTGTTACAAGCACTTGTGAATGTCATAGAAGCTACGCCATCGGTTCGCAAACCCTAAGCGAGAGACCTTGTAACGAGAAGAACCGGCAAGAAACTCGTCAAGGGCTGCTTTTTTAACCGACTTCAAAAAAAGGAGGAGGTTCTCAAGTCGTCGGTTTTTTTTATGTATGTTTTACCATAACTTCGTCAGTTGTTAACCGATTTATACAATTCTTTTTTTATCTTAAAGAACATAGTTTGTGTGTGGTCCCATAAAATAATTACAGAGATCTGGCTGGTAGTTTTTTCATAATCCTGAAAAATGTCAATTATTTAGCTTGCCATCACACGTGTTTTTACGGATTTTCGAACATAACATCTTTGTTTATGTACCGATTTAGATGATTATTTTTTTGTTTGAAAGGGTATACTTCAAGAGTGGTCACATTTTAATTTCATCGGTATTGGACTTTGAACTTCGAAGATACACAAGGGAACTCCTCAAATTCAAATAGTATATGTAAAGTGATTTGGATTTTGGTAGGTTTATGACAATCCAAAACAAACCAAACCATGGTCTGCGATGCAAGGTTCTGGACTAGACTTGGACTACGAAGACACAACGGAACTCCTCAAAAACAAACAGCGTAAATTTGGAATTTGAGTTGTGGGCATTTTACCATTGAAAATATTTTATAAAGTTAAAAAATATTTACATGCTTACAAACCTACCACTAAAAAGTTGAAAATAAAAAAACTTTTTTAACAAAAAAGAAAAACCTCCTTCAAAAAACCTGAAACAAAAACAGCTTCAAAATTAAATACCTCTAAAAAAGTGAGAAATAATATTCAAATCATTAGTTACGCAAAACATTATTAATAAAACACGTCTAATGAAGTCGGGTGGGGCTTTCAGATATATAAAAAAATAACTTGTCTTCCAGCCCCACCCGACTTCAATAGACGTGTTTTATTAATAATGTTTTGCGTAACTAATGATTTGAATATTATTTCTCGCTTTTTTAGAGGTATTTAATTTTGAAGCTGTTTTTGTTTCAGGTTTTTTGAAGGAGGTTTTTCTTTTTTGTTAATTCTCCCTGTATATTTTTCATACAGAGTCGTCAAGATTGAAAAATGAGCTCCACATTTAAAGTGAGGTCATTTTCCATCACAATAATTATCAAAAGGTTACACACAATGGGTAGGTAGGTTAAAATTAAATATCTACTACATTCAGATAGGTAATCGTGAGAGTAAATAACTTTCAACTAGTTTAGAAATCACTCCGTCTGCTACTCTAACCAAAAAACACTTGATACAAGACATAAAAATAAAAACGCAATTCTTACAATTCAATATGCGTTAAGATAGGTGCTCCGAAGCAGACCTATTCCCACTGGCAGCACCCGTTCACGAGCATGACGCATGGACCAGCCATCGCTTCGCTCAACCATATTTGAGGGAACGTAACGACCCGCCCCACACGACACCACCGCAGAAATGATTAAAGAGAGCATGACATACTTAGGCTACCCATCCTAAGGCACTGAATTGAAAACTAATATCCAAAAGCTTTTGGATATTAGTTTCCAATTCTGATGATGCTGATCAAAATTCATAAGTACTTCCCGCTGACCTAGGGCAAGTAATATCATCTTTTACTACAAGTACAGGGAAAAATGTGAAAACTATACATTTGTAATTAAATCATAAACTGTCTGTATGTCTGTCTATCGGTCTGATAACAAAATTGAACTTCTAAATTCATGTAAAAAAAGATACAGAATTTATGCCGCAAAAAAATTCATATTACGAGACTCTAAAGGGAATCAAAAATCATAGTCTTTATCTAACTACTAACAAGTCTGTACGGACTCTCTGTGGGCGAGTCCGGCTCGCACTTGTCCAGTTTTTTTAATTCTTCATTAGAGTGTCCATCAGCCATTTTTAATGTCCCCACTGCTAGGGCACAGGCCTTCCTTATGGGTGAATAAAGAGGTCGGGCCATAACTCACCACGCGGGTGTTAACAACTGCAAATGCAGCCGGGACCAACGGCTTAATGTGCTTTCCGAAACACGGAGGAGCTCGAGATAATAATTTTTTGGTCACCCATCCCATGACCGACCCTTGCAAAAGTTGCTTGACCTCCGCAATCGCTGGGCCAGGTGCTAAACCACCTCGCCACCGAGCTCCTCATTCATTAGAGTATTTCGCTATTATTGTCAGTTTTTTTTATAATTTTGTCCACAGGGAAAATTGTCTTCAACCGTTACTATTGTTATATCGTTGGGATGTCGTATATACGAGTAATATGACGGCTTACTACTTACTACCGGTAGTAGACTTAACATCTCCGTGGATCAGAAAATAGAAAGCAGCGTTTTCCGACGGAATTGATCCAACATTGCGATCCACAACTATGGCAGGAGTAAAGATTATGGCGACATTCATCGAAGCGCTCATGGCGGACCTTGACAGACTGATCGTACTCGATCACGTTTATTAAACAACGCTCGGTCCGGTCAGCTGTCGGATGGGTGACCGTTAAAGTGGCATAACAACTGAGCACTTCCGTGCTTCGGAGGGCACGTTAAACCGTCGGTCTCAGCTGTTGTCATCTGATAACAGTCGTTAAGCCATGTTAGAGGCCTTACAGGCGGCTTGATAAACTCTAATTCCAGCGGTGGCCACTAACCCTCATTCGATAGGAAAAAAGAATGGCAACATCCTCACACAGGAGATGCTTACGTCCACCAGTGGCTTTGTGATGGTGTGTAGACCGAATACATACAGGCAGTAGGAAGTAACAAAAAAATGATATGGTTTGGAAGGGAGAAGCTGGGATGAGAGACGAGCTGTGTGGAGAGGCATCGGCGGCGGCGCCGGGGTCAGGGTGTCGGCGACGGCCAGTGTTGCGTCAGCGGGCGCGGGCGGGGCGCGGGGTGCGGGCGGCGCGCGCGGCCGGACTCGCGCGTCGTCGGCCGCAGCGCGCACGCGACGCGCCCGCGCACCGCACCGCTCACTCACCGCGGCATGCCCGCGCCGCTGCATCCACACGCGCCACCATGGACGTCTCCATCACACCCACCAAGACTGAGTACCATTTCGGTGAGTCTTCTAACCCTTATTTTGGTGCCCGGTGCCGGCTGGACTAATCATTTTTTCAGAGATTTTCACACAATTTCTAGAAAGTGATTTAATATTATATCGTGACGAGATCAGATATGGCAAAAGTATCTTTTTTACTATTATATTGCAACTATTTGCAAAAACAACAAAATACCCGTCGATTTTCTTAAACAATAAGAAAATTATTTGTAAGAGAAATAAAATTTCCATGATTTCTTAAGTAAATTAGTTCGAAGAATTAATATTATTTTTATTGACAAAATATAATAAGTGTCTCTATTGTCGAGAGATTTAATTAATGTGCGTAGCGACGACTTGTGTTATAATTATTAATTACGTTATCAGTAGCCACACTCAATATGTCCACAATGTAAGACGATGTGTATCTATTACTTTAACGATCGACAGATTCAGTATTATCGATAAACTAGAAGATATTTTTAACTTGTGTTGTGATAACATATGTCCGAAAGTGATAAACGTTTTTACTTGTAGGGAGTTAAAGTGTTGATTGGTTTTGATTGCCTGTGGTACAAATCAGATTCGTAGTTCTCTTTATGTTGTCAAATTAATATAATAATTAGATAATTAGCAGTATCTTGTTAGAAAGCGATTGTGAGTGCGTGGTGGCAGTCAGCTGTGCGGCAGATAGCTGCCTGATAATACTGTTTACAAGCCGCGCTGTCGCCGGTACGCCCTTTGATATATTAGGCAAATGTTACGAGCATTTTAACAAAATTCCATCTCAAATTGATTGATTTCTTAAATCATTCTTTGATACACTTAACTGAATCAAATATTAAAATGATTCTCGATAATTAATTTTACAATTCTTTATGTCAATCGGTATGGAAAACTGCGGACAAAATGTTCGTCCGAAACTTAATCATATTTTCGAGTTTCTTCGTATTTTTCTCTACAATTTTCTTAAATTCGTTAAATTAAACCCATTTTTTACGTAACGGAATCAATGCAATAATAAAAAACACATTATATTATTTACTTTACAGTCGGTGTTAACATAATTTATTAGCAAAAATAGCTTTATTCAAATAAACTTAATTATTAAGTACTTTTGAATCGTCTATATTTTCCTACCACCCGTTCCAGACTTTTTTAACTGACAAGAAGAACGGGCGCAAGAAACTTATCAGCTTATATAAAAAAAGAAATCAGGTTTCAAAAAGTTTCTCAATAATTTGTAAGTATTTTCAGCTTTTAACTCTTGCGTTTTCTTAATACGTTGTTAAAATAATTGTTTTAAAATTGTTCTTGACAGATTCTTCGTACATAACGTCGCCAATTTCTGTATAAATACTCGAAAATGTTTGACTGCTCAAGATAATTTACTTATTTACTTAAGATAGCGAGTTACTAGATCATTAACGCATGCTCGCAATCATAATTTGTTTCTTGGTCTCAAACACAAAAACTTTCTTAGTCATAATTTGCATTAGATAATATTTTTCCATGATGCATTTTTGTTATAATTTACTGATAAGTTTTACTATCATATTTATTATTAAAATAAAACTTAACCTCAAGAGTATTCTCAAAGTCAAAGTTAAAAACACTTTGCAAATATTCTTGATTGGATATTATTGCCATAGGGATATTTTATAAAATTATTAAATACCTTTACACCTCAAAGTTACAAAAAGTTGCAAGTTATTAAGACGAGTGGGGTGGAGCACAGGTGATAAATTTTTGTCACCAGTGTAAAACATTATTATGAAGGCCTATCTCAGAGGGAGTTTTTACATTAAAACAACTGAGTAATCAATGTAAAAACATTATATTTGCTAATCAATATAAACAATTACCGTCTTTACTGACCTTAGGGAGTTATTAGGTACCAGCTTATCACAATATTATCTATCAATTTATGAGACTCGTCTTTTAATTCGCTGAGTTAAATAATATCCCAAAAGCCATCTAATAAAAAAAATCCCGCGCCCCAGTGTCACATTGACAGCTCACTTGACGTTTCTGTATTGCCATAGATTAAGGGGTTGTTACAGTCGGCCATCCTTTGAAAACGAGTCCCTTCGTTTGTAATATTTAAATATTAACAACAATAAAATTGCAAACAAAATAAAGTCTTTAAACATATTTGGTAGTTAATGTATCTAGTTTCCAAGTAATTACTCGTTTAACTATAACCGGGAGTGACGTGCTCTTCCTTCGCAACGCCACCGCCACGGTTGCGGTGCTCGAGACTTCCGTGAGCTCCTGCCCTCTGTGACTCGAACACCCGTCAATCACTTAACTATAACCGGGAGTGACGTGCTCGTCCTTTGCAACGCCACCGCCACGGTTGCGGTGCTCGAGACTTCCGTGAGCTCCTGCCCTCTGTGACTCGAACACCCGTCAATCACTTAACTATAACCGGGAGTGACGTGCTCGTCCTTTGCAACGCCACCGCCACGGTTGCGGTGCTCGAGACTTCCGTGAGCTCCTGCCCTCTGTGACTCGAACACCCGTCAATCACTTAACTATAACCGGGAGTGACGTGCTCGTCCTTTGCAACGCCACCGCCACGGTTGCGGTGCTCGAGACTTCCGTGAGCTCCTGCCCTCTGTGACTCGAACACCCGTCAATCACTTAACTATAACCGGGAGTGACGTGCTCGTCCTTTGCAACGCCACCGCCACGGTTGCGGTGCTCGAGACTTCCGTGAGCTCCTGCCCTCTGTGACTCGAACACCCGTCAATCACTTAACTATAACCGGGAGTGACGTGCTCGTCCTTTGCAACGCCACCGCCACGGTTGCGGTGCTCGAGACTTCCGTGAGCTCCTGCCCTCTGTGACTCGAACACCCGTCAATCACTTAACTATAACCGGGAGTGACGTGCTCTTCCTTCGCAACGCCCCACCGCCACGGTTGCGGTGCTCGAGACTTCCGTGAGCTCCTGCCCTCTGTGACTCGAACACCCGTCAATCACTTAACTATAATAATAACAACACATTCAATATCTCCTACTAAAATATCGCTTTTAAATCATTTTCCTAATACTATCAGTGTATTGTATTCAACAAATTAGTCTTTATCTCTTTTGTTATAATTATAATACAGTCTTTTATCATCAAATCAGTTTTAAACTACGTTACAGAACAGCCATATATTTACATGTTTTTTTTTGTTTTGTTTTATAATAACAATAATATTTGAATAAAGAGTTATCTTTCATCGTTAAATATAATATGGCTTTTCATCATCAAATCTCTCTCAACACTTATGTTTAATAATATTTTTTTTTTCTTTTTGTTTGATAATAACATTAGAATAAACAGTTATCTTCCATCATTGATAATTATAATATGGCTTTCCACCATCAAAGTAGTCAGTCATAATATTTATATTTAATAATTAACATTATTTTCTTTTGTTTGACAATAACAATAATATTAGAATAAAGAAATTATTTTTCATCATTAATTCTAGTTTAACTTTCATCATCAAATGACTCTTAACACATGTGTTTAATAATTATCTTTTAAACATTTGTTTAGCAATAGCAATGAAATTTAAATAAAGAAAGGTTTCACTGTCCTTATTATTATTTTTCCTTACCCTCTATCTACCTTAGATTATCTCAAGAACAAGTTATGTAGGTATCTTATTATTGATAGTCGGTTTCATCATCCGTTCCTTCAGTTGAGGAGCAGGCAGGGTCATTGAAGCTTAACCATGGAAATATTTTATCGATAGCTACAACCGTTTCATACTTTGCACCTTTTCTAGTTAAGGGTGTATCCTCGACAAGAAATCGATCGTTTGGCAAAACTTTCTTAATCCTATAAGGCCCTTGGCACTTCGCTTCTAACTTTTTTGACTGCCCGGGTCCAGTAACTATTGCCCTGGCTATTCTGACAAGATCACCCTCTTGATATAATCTGCTTTCTTTTCTATGTTTATCATACCTACTCTTATTAGTATCTTGATTTTTCTGTATTTGTTCACTTGCCTCAGACCTAATTTCTTCTATTGTCTTGTCGTTATTTTGTTCTATATCATCAATAATGTTGTTTAATATGCCTTGACATGGATTCGGCACTTTTGTACCAAATAAAAGTTCAGTGGGTGTTTTCTTAGTAACGTCATGGATAGTGGTATTTAATCCTAGTTGTACGTCAGGCAATAGTTCATCCCAAGTATTTTTATTCTGGCCATGAGCCATCGAACCAAGAGATGCCAGTATTGTACGGTTATACCGTTCAACCTGACCATTAGCTCTTGGCGTGGCTACAGCGTTAAGTATGTGTTTTGTACCAATGGACTGCACAAAAATTTTAAACTTTTTACTCGTAAAGCTTGTGCCTCTATCTGTTATGAGACGCAAGGGTGATCCAAAGTAGCTGAAGAGAGTTTTGAATGCTTTTATACTCTCTTTGGTTTTTGTACTACGTACAGGTGTCAAGCTTACATACTTGGTGAAAGCGTCAACTATTACCAGTATATATGTAAAACCCCGTTTACTTCGTGGAAACGGACCCAAATGGTCAGCATGTAGGGTATGAAATGGTATGTCAATTTTTGGAATTGGATGGAGTAACCCCTCTTTCGTCCCAGATGGTAGTTTATGATGGGCACACTCGAGGCATGCAGCTACATACTTTTTTACGAACCTTCGCATCTTTGGGAACCAGTAGAGAGACCTTATTCGATCTAACGTCTTATCAAACCCAAAGTGCCCCACATCGTCGTGGTTAGCTTTTAAAAGCTGCCAGCGTACGCCTCTTGGTACAACCCACCTTGTTATTCCATCTTTTAAGACTCTAAAAACCCTTCCATTTTTTATTGTATACTCATTATATATGTTTACAGTTTTAGGGGTCTCTGGATCCTCGAGAATGTCCTTTATGCGTTTTATTTCCTCGTCCGAGGCTTGTACCGTAGCAATCCAATCCTCTTTATTTATTGATAGAATGTCTAATGTATGGATTTCTTCGGTTGCTACTGATACAGGTCCCCTACTGAGGGCGTCTACGTGGGACATTTTCTCACCCGGTCGATATTCAATATTGCAATCAAACTCCAAGAATTGAATCCACCATCTTGAAATACGAGGGATAAGATCTCTTTTACTGAAAGTGGAGCGCAATGCATTGCAGTCGGTTACTATGGTGAAGTTAATTCCAATGAGATATGTTCGAAATTTATTTAACGCGCTTATAACCGCAAGTGTCTCTAACTCGAACGAATGTAATTTCATCTCATCGGGTTGAGTCTGGCGGCTAAAATATGCTACTGCTCGCCATGGGTCTGATCCTTTCCTTTGCAATAATATTCCTGCAACTCCGAACTTACTGGCATCAGTGTGTAATTGCGTATCTGCCGTATGGTCATATAATGCCAAAATAGGTCTTTCCGTCAGTAATTTCTTTATGGTTTCAAAAGATTCCACTTCAGTATTTTCCCATTTCCAATGTACGTCCTTTTTTAGCAGATTAGTCAAGGGTCGCGCTATGAGTGCAAATCCCTTCACAAATCTTCTGAAGAAACTAGCGAGCCCGAGGAATCTCCTAACTTCATGTTGGTTTCGGGGAGTTGGAAATTGTGAGACAGCTTCTGTCTTCTGAATGCCAGGTTTGATGCCATTTTTATCTATCTCAAATCCTAAGAATTCTATACGTTCTTGGAAAAAATTGCATTTTTCCATTTTGAGAGTCAAGCCCGCTTGCCGCAATAGACTCAGTACTTCCTCTAAGCGCTCCAACCCTTCCTCGTAGGACTTTGACGGTATCAGAATGTCATCCATATAAATAACGACGTAACCGACTTTAGACTTGGTCAAGATCTTATGGATTGCTCGTTGGAACACTGCCGGTGCATTTGCCAACCCGAAGGGTACACGATTATATTCGTATTGCCCATCGGGTGTGACGAATGCGGTTAAGTCTCGAGATTGTTCGGCTATTGGTATTTGGTGATACCCAGACGCCAGGTCTAGTGATGTGAAAAGGGTATTACCTGATAGTTGGTCTAGTAAGTCGTCTATTCTTGGTAGGGGATAATGATCCCTTTTGGTGCGACTATTCAGTGCTCGATAGTCCACACACAGTCGTTTTTCCCCTGATTTCTTTTTGACTAAGACGATAGGGCTGGCATAAGGCGAGTTTGATTCTCGCACTATACCATGTTCGATCATATCGCCCACCATATCTTGAACTTGTTTACGTTCTGAAAATGGTAGACGGTATGGTCTATAGACGACGGGAGTAGAATCCTTGAGATGTATTTCCATTTCCGTAACGTTAGTGAATCCCAGATCATGCATTCCGCTTGAGAAACAATCCTTATATTTTTCTAATAGTTCTGTACATTTAAGTTTATCTGCGTCTGATAGTTGAATACCACATTTAGGTTCGATTGGGTCGTCCAGATGCACAGAGTTAGATACTTGTAGTATATTCAAATTATCATTGCTGGCATCTATAAACCGTGCTCGAGTTATAAGTGTACCTTCCTTGAAGGTTACGGCACTTGTACCTACATTTTGAACTAATAAGTTGCATTCAGCTTTACGAATCTGGTATTCTCCAGGTAAAAGATAATATTCATGACCTGGAACGCCTCTTACAGACCCTCCCACGTAAATACTACCATCACAGATAATGTCAGACTTTACAGGTACGGATAGCATTGTGCCGACTTCTACTGTGAGTGTAGTTGTTATCAACAGATGTAGCTTTAATTCTTTGCCTTTCCCTACCCTTTCAAATTTTATATCAGTTGGGGTCTTAATAATTTTTAAGGTAGGTCTTTCGGTGAAACTATGACCAAGTAACATACTGCAGTTTATGAGATAGTCATCTACAATGTACACCTCGACGTCGGATTCTAAAACACCCTGTACTTCAATGTCTACTAGAGTGCGTCCTAATGGTAAGTAAGGTATATTTCCTAACCCTCTTAGGTGAGGACCATCCACATTTTCCCAGTTCAATCCTATTTTTACAGCATCACTCTTACGTAATAATGTTGCTTCACTACCTAGGTCCAACTGACAACACATAGCAGTACTGTTAATTTTAACCATAATTTTGTACTTGTCATTACTATTTTTAGCAACCGAAACCTCAAGTACATGTTTGTCCCCATTACTCTTCGACTCTTTTAATCTAGGACAGTTAGAAGATTCATGCCCTATATAATGGCAATTAGTGCATCTTATAATGGGCTTAGGGCAACGAAAACTAGGATGCCCAATACTCTTACAATTAAAGCATTTAATTATGTTTCTAGTGCTGTCATTTTTAGATGACATACGATCAATATTCCTTGTCGAGTTATTATTTACTGGTGTACTATTAGAATTTTTATCTCTGCTGAAGTCTTTACGAGAGTCTAAGTAATTCCTATTATTAGATTTAATATTCTTAAAAAATTCTAATACGTCCTCGGGTTTTTCAAACTTGGCCGCTTGCGCGCCAACCCGGACCCCTCTGTCGTCTATGCCATATAACAGGCAATCCACTGCCTGCTTCCCAAAAATCTTACAACGGTTTAGGAGATTAATTTTGGCGTAATAATAAATTTCGAGTGACTCGCCTGGTCGTACTCGTCTATTAAGCATATCTGTTAGGAGTTCTGCGTAATTTTCCCTAGAAGGGAATGACTCCTTTAATAAAACTTTCCATTCCGTCCAGTTATGCTTAATAGTCGGTAATCCCTGATACCACGTCTTGGCAAGGCCGGTTAGTTTGGGTAGAGCATAGTGTATCGTTTGCTTCTCGTTCCATTTATAAATTTCTGAGCACTCGTCAACCTTATCGAGCCACGTGTTAATATTCTGCTCCTTAGACAAGGGGTCAAATTCTGGGAGTACATTACTCAGAGAAGCAAATGATTCACGATCCTCTCTTTTTGATTCAAGTACCTTAATAAGATTTTTAAAAAGATCAATAGTCTTAGGTTCGCTTTCCTGTTTTCGTTCTTGTTTGCGACGGTGGCTGTTGCGTTTGTGGCTGCTACGTTTTGGGTTGCTGTGTTTTGAGCTGCTCCTTCCACTTCGACTACGGTGGCGGCTGCGTCGATGGTCACTTGTCACAGTATGGCAACGAGATCGTCGCGGTTGCCTTCGTAAATAATCATCGTGGCTGTTGTCACTGTCGCTACGTGAATCGCTCCGGTTCTGCTCTCGCTTTCGACTTTGAGATCGTCGCTGTGGTCTCCATTGACGATCATCACGGCTGCTGCCGCTGCAACTGCGCGTCGTCGCACTATGGTTTCGCTTTCGGTTTTGACTCCGAAGTGTCTCATCGTTCCGATGTCCCTCATCGGTTTCTTGGTCACTCATTTTCTGTAACTTAATAACAGTTTCTTAATGTTCTATTTTATCCAAATGTATCTATAGATCTCTTTTAATGAATCTTCAAAAGAATATTCATTAATGTCTTATGTAGGGATCAAAGGGATAGCAAACTTCATAACATCCCTGTATTTCTTAGTCTCTACGGAATAAGCAATCTAAGGATGTCCATATAAAATAAAATTCAAAAGTATAAAATAATAGAATGCAAAAGTTAATAATTAATTGAAGTCCACTATTTGTACAGAAAATCAGATCAGACAGAAATCTACTGTAGGTACAGAAAATACATAAAATCCATGCATTTTTTTTATGTACCTACTGCTTATGATGAAAAAGGTGGACTCACGCTAGTATCACTATTACAAAATATAAAATATGCTAAAAACATATAATAAGTTCAAATGAATGCGCATAACTAATTGTCTATAATTATTATCAGACACTTTTGTCATTGTTGTGATGGTAAGCATATGCTGTATGTATTTACTAGGATTTTTCACATAACACTTTATTGCCGAGTTGTAGTTTTGTAGTACAACCGTGTTATAACTTACTTACCTACCTACTTTGTTTTTATTCACTTAGATCATTTCTATAACCACTCAACATCAGCACATAATCACAATTTAAGGAACAAAATTTATTTAAAAATTGTTCATTCAAAAGATACCTATGTTCTTTCTATTTGTTATAGGTACTTACCATTTTCTCACTTATACTCTCAAGTCTCATAAATGTTTAAGTTTTGAGGGATAATAGAGAAACTTAAACCACGGATTCTGTCTCAGTCATGATCCCGGATAGCTGTTCTTGCTGGTAACATCAGATGAGAATGAGAGATACTTACATGTACTTAGTACCTAACCCACTAAAGTGTGATTTCTTCCACACCATATTTCTCTGCTTTTACATTGATTACACGGTGGATTTCAATTTTGTCACGACAATCGAGCTTATAGGCGGGTCGATCGCACTTCTGAGATGTAAAACATTATTATGAAGGCCTATCTCAGAGGGAGTTTTTACATTAAAACAACTGAGTAATCAATGTAAAAACATTATATTTGCTAATCAATATAAACAATTACCGTCTTTACTGACCTTAGGGAGTTATTAGGTACCAGCTTATCACAATATTATCTATCAATTTATGAGACTCGTCTTTTAATTCGCTGAGTTAAATAATATCCCAAAAGCCATCTAATAAAAAAAATCCCGCGCCCCAGTGTCACATTGACAGCTCACTTGACGTTTCTGTATTGCCATAGATTAAGGGGTTGTTACACCAGTAATAAATACAATAAAATATAAAAACATAAAATAACCTAAGTTAATTGTAATATAAGTTAGATACAAATTTAATGATCAATTGTAATGTTTAAAGTATGTCTATTTTAAATTACGACACGAAGATAATTTCCGGGTTGATGTTGACGATATTATCACGTAGGACCGCTTGAATCATGTTGAGTGAGCTCCGTTTATGAATGTGTGATCGGATCACTCATGTGAAGTTAACTTTATATTATTTATACCTTTTAACGAGCAATTCTTGTATATTTATTTATTTGTATTTTGTTTGGTTCCACGAAGCCATCAAAAATCGTGGAGAATTTCAATTTGTTTTCATATTGGTGTCTCTACATTTCTTCTTGTTAGTTTTAAGTCCAACTTGAAGTAATGTTCTTATACGTGAATATGAAACACGAGCCTTTGTTTGTAACTCGAGTCTAGGTTTATTAGGAGTGACTAGGTTTTATTTTACGGGCGACCACTACTGCTCGCTTTACGGCCTGCGCGAGAGCACTCGACGACCGCTGCGCCGAGAAAGGCCTGTGAGCCTGATCAGCCGAACGAGAAAATGCCTAATGCGTAGGATGGATGGTCGATTTTCGAATGCGATTTATATGTAGTTTTGACGTTTATGGCTGAGCTTGTTCTTATCGGTAACGTTCGTACAACATTTTTATATTCCTCGTACCGGTGGAGTTCACGAGGAGCGGAGGCGCGGCGAGACCGCAGCGGGCCGCAGCGGTTTTAATGCTGGGTGTCGCATGCAGCTGGGTCGCGGTGGCGGCGGCACGGTGTGGTTCGTAACTCTTTATCATCCTGCGATTAGATAAAGCGAAATCGTTGTGCACCGTCCGCGCGCAGTAGGGAGGCGCGCGCGCCGCCGGCCGCCGCGCCGCAGCCTCCGCGCCGCTTCCTTGTTATTGTTACCGAGTGTTGACCGCCGCCCGCGCAGCCTCTGCCACCCGCTGACCTCTTTTCAGCCACGCTATGAACTATAAAACGCTGATGTTGTGCTTCTTAGAAGGGAATGTACGCACTGAGACAGGATTTCTCACGTAATGGAAAATTTTACTTCGGATGCAGGAGGAGCTTTGTAAGTACAGATCGAGTTAAAGAACTTTTCGGTGAATGAGTGATGCAGTCAGAATGGTTATGGATGCGCGCTAGTCGAGCAGGCATATGTGTTGCGCGTGCGCCGCGCGGGGGCGTATCCGGCGATAAGCGCTGCCAGCTCGGCTGGAACCAACCCGACAACATTCAACACCAAGCATCTGCTCAAACTCAACTCAAACTAGCCCTTATTCAATAAAGCTCTGATTCTATAATATTATGAATTGTTGTGAATTGTCAGTTCTACTTGAATGGGTATTTAGAGCGTAGTTTTTAACGAGTAACATTTTTTTCATTAATTGTATACTGATTAATATTTAAAAAAATAATCGGGTTGCACTCTGGGAGTGCCGGCAGAAGTGAAAACTTGAATATTAACGTTGTTCATTTTTGACATTTTGGAATGGTTAGGGAATAATTTTGCACGAATTGCCGTCTTACGAATTTACTCTGCATTTGAATTTACGAATACAGAACAGTGTACGAAAGTCTTATCCATAGCTTGACAGAAAATCTAGAGTTTTGACATTGAATTAAAAAATTAGCGCATTGCTATGGTGACACTAGTGTTTACATCTTGAAATGACGCGCCGCCATTTTCGCCGCGCCCCGTAGAAAGAGAGGGGGATACTTCCGCCACCGACTGTCTACTCTCCATCCGTCACATCCGTCTTACGAATTTTCGATCAGGGTCACGTGAACCTGACTGACGCTAGTTTAACATTTTTTCCCCATTACAAAAAAGCGTACAAAGCCGCTGAAGAAGTTTTCACTTCAAAAAAAGTTCTATTCAATTTATTTGTTCTTAAATTATTATTATTTTAATGTTGCTCTTAAGAACTAATCAGTATACCTACCTACAAATACAAAAATGTTACTGCTTAAAAACTGCGTTCTAAATACCTATTCAAGTATAACTGATATTTCACAAGCAATTCACAATATTATAAAATAAGGGCTATTTAGAGTAGGCATAGTAAAAAAGTTCAACTTTTGCACGAAGTAAAACTATTTTGCTGCTAGTCTGCTGATTGCAATTCTTCAAAAAAAACTCAGCAATTTTTTATTTCTAAGTTCTAAACTCTTCTATTCTAAACTTAAGTATGTCCATTATTTTACTTTAAGGTATAAGTAACAGCTACTTCCTTAAAAAAAAAACAATCTTTTATGTTACATTATAATATTTTGTCATAATTGAGGTCAATTTTCGTAGCTTGGCGACACCCCTATTTAGATAAATTCCAGAGATTTTGAGTATGAGTGTATGAAATTCCTTTTCTTTAAATTACTTTTGGAGACTAGAAATCTTTTTAAACTGCGCCCCTCTTGGGGCTTTTTTGATAATCTGCATTTTCGCAGACTATTAAAAAATTGCTTTTTCCCACGACTTCGTTCCCGCACCCATTCTCATTCCTGTTCCCGTTCCCGTATTATTTGTCCAACAATTTGAAATTCCATTTCAGTAATTTAGGGGTTTAATCATGTCCATCCTGTCGTGTTTGACTTCGAAATAAATGCCATTTTCCCAATTAACATCCCATAAAACCTCAATAACGACATCCATATCGATTTTTAGGTTTATTTACCCCCTAAGGGGTTAAATTTTGGAAAATCACGAAATGCGTATTTGCTTATTTGTTTTTAGACATGGGTACTCCTACGAAGTTACATGTCTAAATACCTATTTGTTTACTTTTCCATACAAAATTTAAACCCCCATTTCACCCCTTTAGGGATTGAGTCATGTCTTCCGTGTTAGACTTCAAAAGAAATGAAGTTATTGGATGCTGTTAGAAGTTATGGGATGCTTATCTCAGACCTCAGTAACGACATTCATTTCGATATTTTTGTTTTTTTACCCCGTTTAACCCCTTACGAGTTTGAGTTTTGGAAGAAAAATCAAATCAAATCAAATGTTTATTTGCAAATAAGTTTATAGAGATGTTAGTAATACAAAGACCACGAAATACGTGTCTGCTTATTAGTTTTTAGAAGTACCCCTACGAAGTTTCAAGTTATTTTTTTTCTATACAATCTTTGTACCCCGTTTCGCCATTTCTTTCCTTTCTTATTGAAGATACCTACTGTTTAAAGTATTTGCGTATAAAATTTCAATTCTCAAGGTCCAGTGGTTTGGGCTAGGCGTTGGTATTATGTCAGGTCAGCTTTCATTTTTATATAAAAGACTAGCTTCCGTCCGCGACTTTGTCCGCGTGGACATTTGAGTAAATCTTTAGGGATCCTCGAACTAAGATAAAAAGCATTCTATGTTTTAATTTCATCAAAATTCTTACGAACAGCTGATCGGATTTTGAAGAAATTAAAACTTAGAATACTTTTTATCCTTGTTAAAGGATCCCTAAGGATTTACTCGAATGTCGTAGGCGGAAGCTAGTTCATAATATTCAGAATTAGGTCCAGAGAGTAGTAAGTATCACATTTCCAACCCCGTCTGTGTCCCCGACCCCGACCCGTTCCCGTCCCTTTCCCCGTCCCCATCCCCCTCCCTGTCCCTGTCCGCGTTCCCGTCCTTTTCCCCGTCCCATTTTAGAAGTACTCCTACGAAGTTAGAATTTGAAATGTCTATTTCACATTAGTATCCCATACAAAATTTCAATCCTTTAAAGGTTGAATCATGTTCACGGTGAACATGATTCAACCCCTAAATGGTTGAAACTTTTGAAATCTTGAACTTCAAAATAAATGCAATTTTTGCAACTGTCATCCCATTAAATTTCAATAACGACATCCATATCGATTTTTAGGTTTGTTTATCTCATTTAACCCCTATAGGGTTGATTTTCAAAAAATGAATGATTATACGAAATGTGTGTTTGCTTATTTGTTTTTATTTTCTAACCATGCCTAAATAATAAATTTAGTGAGTTTTACTTCGAAAATGTAGGACTTTCCAGATACAATTTCATGCTCATTTTTATCCCTTCGGGGGTGGAATTGTCAAAAACAAACTCAAATATTAATTTTCAATCCTCAAGCAAAATTTCAAGTCTCTAGGTTCAGAGGTTAGTAAGTTGCGTAGATATATCAGTTATTCAGTCAGTCAAGAGTTTGAATTTTTATGTAGAAGAAGATATGACCAAAGCTCGTTGATGTCTTTTCCCAGTCAAAATAAAAATCAAACAAAGAGCTAAGATTTCTAACAAAAGAACCTATTTATATCTACACCTTATAGATACCCTAATAAATTGCGGAGAATCGGACCGGACTTCCAAAGGTCGCGGAATCGATTTTCGCCTGAGAATATGATCTGGTGCTAGTTGAATTTTTTCTAGTAATATTGACCGAGCGAGTACGAAGTGCAAGCGAAGCGTCTCTGTTTCAGCTTGGGCAAAAATTCTTTCGTATGCCTCTAAAGGTTCTCAACCGATTCTCGTGAAATTTTGTGGGCAGGTTCGAAAATTATATAATTTCTTTTAAACTGAGTTAAACATAAACATAATGGCGGAGATACTTACGTAAAAAAAAAGTATTTCAGTCCAGCTTTCTGGCGCTGGATGTTCTCCTCTACAGGTCGCATTTCTCAACCGATTCTCGTGAGATTTTGTGAACTAGTTCGAATATTTATATAGATTTTTTTTCACGCCAGTTTTTTGAAATTTTCGAAATGGTAAGAAAACTTTCTTGTTTGTTTGTACGTACGCTATTCATCACGTTATTGCCATTAAAATTAGAAAGGTAATAATATAAAATAGAATGCACGTTAAAAATAAAAACAAATTATCTTGTTATCGTGTGTACGTGGTGGCAGGCGGACAGAGCGGATGAGGGTCACCGGAACTCTAAAAAGGCCCGTTGATTTTACCACCATAACATAAGCTTCCTTTTGCGACCTTATGACCTTATTGTGTTAACATCGTCCGTACTGAAATTAAATATCGCTAGCAACTATCGAGTAGGTAAGAACACTTATTATGATCACTTTAACCGAAGATAAGAACAAAGAAAAATAAGTACGTTGAAGGTGACTCGAAGCGTCACAGTGCTTCAAACCGCTCGGAGAGTTTTGCATCGCAGCATCGTTCTGGTAATAATAATCGTCCATAACTATGTACCGCGAATCATCACAATACGCTTTATTGCGGAGCGTCCGCTGGGGCGGGGGCAACGGGAGGGGAGAGCGCGCGATAAGCGGCGCCCGCGCTGACCCCGGCCCCCCGCGCCCGCACCCCTCGCCCGCTACTCGCTCAGCTACCCACCAGTGCCACCACCACATTTCACAACGCTTATCTGCGTGGAGGTGGCGGCGGGCGCAGGCTCTGCCGTTCGGACGTGCTGCGGCGCGAAGCCGTCGACGACGACAGAAGTATCGGAACGTGACGTCGATCGCGATTATCGATCACATCGCTGCTAGGATTGCGACACGCATGCACCACCGCACGTTTTGTTATGCACCGGGTGCTGCGATGTGTGCTCGCTGTGCGACACTGTTATTGCTACATTATTGCACTTAGAATGAATGCGCAGCGATGTGGCAAACATGCACTGAAAAACTCTTTGTAAACCTGATGGGAGGCAAAATATTTATTGATGAGAAACTCGATGGAGCTTTTGACGCCAACAACACTTCATTTAAAATGCAAAGTTTCATACGAAAATAGTAAAAATAAAATAAAATAAATAGTAAAAATAAAATAAAAAATAAATAAAAATAAAATAGACTAGTGGCCCAGTGAGCTTTACAGTACACCTCGCGTTTGTGCATTAAAAAGTAGCTCAAATTGTATGTTGTTCAAAAGAGAATGAAATGGAGAATTTCGGCAGAATTTGTGGAAAATTTGTAGAGAATTTGTGCAGAATTTGTAGAGAATTTGTGCAGAATTTGTAGAGAATTTGTAAAAAAAATCTAGAATTATTCTATCTGTAAATTCATTAGGTAGATAGGTCGTATGGAACACGGTTGTTATGGATTTTTTAAACTCGTGACAATTATAAACTCTCGCGGTTCGGTCTGCGGCTGCGGCTCGGGCTGATAAAACGTCTACTCGTTTTAAAAACCTCCTTACCAACCTTGTATCATAAACTCCTATTTCCTGCCTTTCAGGTCCAAATAACTATTATACCTGTCAGTATTTTCAGCACTCCAGCCCCTCTAGCATGACTATCGAAAAACGCGGATATAGTGATTAATCACGTTTAACTGTCAAAAGAAAATAGATTTTGACATTCGTTTGAGTGTCGATAAAACGATATATCACGGGATATACCGGGTCATTTTGAACTTACCATCCAAATTTTAAGGATGTGTCCAGTCCATGAAACTTATCAACTTTCTCTAAGAAACATGTGTCAAATTTCGCCAGAATATTTTGGTCATCCCATACTAAATTGATCACTCTTGATTTGTAAGTGTGGAAAGTCGATTTTTATTTTACATATTTGACCATGTGTTCCTTAGAGAAAGTTGTTTAGTTTCATGGACTGAACACATCCTCAAAATTTGGATGGTAAGTTCAAAATGACCCAATATAATCCTGTTTCGGTACAAGGGGTGCAGATCCAAAAGATAGATATAATACACAACAGCAATAGATCGTCCAGTGTCAAGTTAAGTTAGTTTTCTTAATTTTCAGAATCATAATTATCATTTTCACGTTTATATTACCAGCCCGTGGTATTTTTAAGAAGCTCGATGATTCAGTAGTTTAGCACCTGGCCCGGCGATTGGGGAGGTTAAGAAACTTTCCCAAGGGTCGGTCATGGGATGGGTGACCAAAATTTACTATCTCGAGCTCCTCCGCGCTTTGGAAAGCACGTTAAGCCATTGGTCCCGGCTGCATTTGCAGTCGTTAACACCCACCAAACCGCATTGGGCCCGCAAGGTGTATCATGGCCCATCCTCTATCCATCCGACCATAAGGAAAGACTGTTTCTCAGCAGTGGGGACATTGAAAATTACTAATTTCGATACTCTGTTGGCTGATTGAAGCAAAAGGTTGAAACTTGATTAACATTAATTAACACGACGATGATTACTGATCGACGATCAAACTGATAACGAATGCTCTTAGACTCTACTCTAACATTAATAATCATATAAGACTTTATTGTACAGGACAGAAAAAACGATACAATCAGAGAAAAAAATACAAGAAAACATACAATAGGCGGCCTTATTGCTAAATAGCAATTTCTTCCAGGCAGCCTTGGGCGAAATAAAAATAAGATAAATAGTATAATAGGGGAATAGGTGCACTTTAGAGGACAAAATATGAATATACAAAAATACGAAAGGATAAATACATAATTCCATGGTATGGATAAATATAAACAAATAATATTAGTCGCGGGAAGAGGAGAGAAAATGACTCCTAACTTGCTCTCTAAATGACCTTGGAGTCTGAGCCTTTCTGATGCTCTAGATTGATATTATCCTCTAAGTCTTAGAAGTCTTAGTGATAAAGTTTTTATCCGAAAAGCCGTTGAAAACAGCGTCTACCAGCCTCGGATAGGTTTCGTCTTTACAGAGTATTAGATACTCAAAACATTGTACAGAATTTCAGTATGGAATGTGTTTGGAGAATCTGACACGTGGTCTCAAGCGGTGTATATTTCTGATTTCCCCAGATCTTTTTAGGGTTCCGTACCAAAATGGTAAAAAAGGAACCCTTATGGTGTGACTCAGTCTGTCTGTCTGTCTGTCACAGCTGGATATCTCGAGAACTACTAATGGTATCAACTTGAAATTTGGAATAGTTTAAGATGACATTTGGCCAATTATTTTGCAAATAAGAAATAATAAAAAAAAATATCTTTTTTACAACAGGGACTGAAAAGGGGTCTTAAAAATTTGAAGTGGAGCTACTAGGGCATGTGGGGTATCATATGACAGAGCGCCGTTTGCACGTTTTCAATATTTCTTTCTTTTTGTTTTAGGCCACATAGTTTTCGATTTATGGTAAAAAATGTGAAAAAAAATACCGTTCCCCGCCCCCCTTATCTCCGAAGTTTGCAAAGAGAAAAATCTGAAATAATTCTATGTGATAGCAGTTTATATAAATATTACAGGAAAAAATAAAACGATGCCCAATCAGTGTGTAAACGGGAATCAAAAGTACCAACGGCACAACCAGTTGAGCATAGTAGTTGTGCCGTGGGTCCGGAACGGTCTCAATATAGCATACTTTTTTAGAAATTATCAAATTTCTAAAAAAGTTAACATTAGTTCCACTATCGGTCAAGAGATGGCGCTGACCTAAAACTGCAATACTAATTTTATTATTTTACTCTGCAGTGTGGTTTGATGGTGCTATTATGATGGTACGGAACCTTCGGTGCGCGAGTCCGACTCGCTCTTTACCGGTTTTATTTTATATGCCATTTCTTTTAGCTACACAATATGTACCTAACAAAAACCCAGTCCGATCCTGAAACAGGTGATAGTGTTGCTGAAACTGAACAATTTTCTCCAAGAAACAGGTCGAAAAACGAAAAATAAATTTCTTACTCCCATACAATATGTATTGGTCAGCTGACCGACTTACTATGGAAAGGCGAAAAAAAAATCGTTTTTCGACTTATGTTCCTTGGAGAAAGTTGTTTAGTTTTAGCAACACTGTCACCTGTTTCAGGATTGGACAGGGTTTTTGATACACCCATGAGTTTAAAAGTCGTGCTTTGACAACAACAACTTGAATGCTTGGTTGCCTGTTCCCGGCGGCCGCCCGTATGCTCGCACGTGAAGCTCGGTCACGTGTCGCGAGCTGGCTAATACTCCACCAGGCGAACACTCATAATGTTTGTGTTAATTCTCGCATGGTGCTCATTCAACCATGAACATTTCCAAGTGAGAAATGGTATGGTACATGCGACAAACTTTCCTACCGATGTGAATTTTCAATTCGATTTTGTGCGACATTGTATTTTTGACGCTTTTGCTAAATTTTCATCCTAAAAATACTTATTTAAACTTTTTAGATTTTTTGCATTCACAATGCTATTTTTATATTAAGATGATTAATATAATGAAAACGAAAATATTAGAAAAAATCGGCTCACCCGTAGCAACTCAGACGGGAGTCTGAGTCCCGAGCATTGTGAATGCAAAAAATCTAAAAAGTTAAAATTATAAGCCTGTTTCATCTTAATTGATTGTCTAGCATCTGCAAAGAAGCTGCTTTCGAATGTCGAAGTGATTCTCTTCACATTGGTGAGATGGCGCTGATCTTCAGCGGAAACGTAGAAAGTATTAGAAAATTTCGCCAAGTCCATTAGTGGCTCGGTAGCATAACTGGTAGTGCATTGGGCCGGAATCCTAAGGGTGCGGGTTCGTGTCCCGTCTGAGTTGCTACGGGTGAGCCGATTTTTTCTAATATTTTCATTTTCATTATATTAATCATCTTAATACTTATTTAGTTTAGAAAGCTTAAAATCTTTTTAATTCAGAGATCAAGGCAGTTCTTAATGTCTCTAAAAATCTTGTTACTAATCGATGCACCGCTGCAACAGATTTGCTCGAGATAAAACAATATTCCCGCTGATCACTCGTCGTGTCGTGATAAGAGTTACATAACCAGCGTGGATCGACTCGGAGCGATCGGCGCG
This sequence comes from Agriphila geniculea, assembly GCA_943789525.1. Classification (NCBI taxonomy): domain Eukaryota; kingdom Metazoa; phylum Arthropoda; class Insecta; order Lepidoptera; family Crambidae; genus Agriphila; species Agriphila geniculea. The sequence continues at coordinate 31,241,125 of OX038872.1, read as the reverse complement.
GGCGCAGGCGGCCGGCATCGCGCGGAGATGCGATGATGTGTGGCGATAAATTTCTCTCGCTATCTGCTAGCAAGCGGTGAGGCGCGGGTGGGGCGGGGAGGGGGTAGGGGTCCCTGATAACGAGTGAACCGGCGACCTCTGTCCGCGGTTGAAAAATATTAATATCTATATTTATTTAAACGTCCTTCTGGACCCCCTCGCCCCGGCACCCTCTGTGCTCACTAGATGCTCGCAAGTTAGCCTACAGTTATATTATGTTATTTACTAACATGTTTGAGTGAGATGTTCTTTTCCGATATTATGCATAAGAATAAGAATACCTACATAATAATATTGATTTCGATAGAATGTAGTACATTCACCCGGGCAGGCCATCAATTACTAGGGTTGCCAGATCGGAAGTCCAAAATATCTAGAGAAAATTTGAAAATATCGGGATTTTGCAGTTGTTGTCGGGAGAAATAATTATTTAAAATAATACAGTAAGAAAACGGCCGCGCAGCGCGATTTTTAGTCAGTTTCATCAACTAATATTGTAATCTGTGGTTAGATACGCGAAAATTATTGTTTTCTAGAAAACATTCGGAACAGCTGTTTTTTCGGGAGATTTTTAGATTTATCGGGAGTCGGGAGATCATTTGAAATTCCGGGAGAATCCAGCGAATTCCGACCATCTGGCAACCCTATCCATAACACATTTTTATAAGTTAAAAATATTAAATTATAATATACTAGCGACCCGCCCTCGCTTCGCTTCGGTGTAGTGTGGAATTTGACACCATGTATTAACCTTCCTCTTGAATCTATCTATTTATTAAAAAGAACCGCATCAAAATCCAATGCGTAGTTTTAAAGATCAGTACCCTTAGCACGAACAGCTATCGAGAAAAAAAACGCGCGTAAAATCATTCGATAGTGCAATTTTGTATTGGAAATTTGTACAACGCCATCTACCGCCGAATAGCGAAATTAAAATTTCCATAGATAATTCTCTATCGAGTAATTTTACGCGCGTTTTTTTCTCGATAGCTGTTCGTGCTAAGGGTACTGAGCATACATAGAGACAGCGGGAAGCTACTTTGTTTTATAAACTATGTAGTGATAATGAAGAAGTTCTATTTGATAAAAATATTATTTTTTATAAAGATTTCATCAAATAAATATGAATGAATTACTTTGTAGTAAATTGGAAAATATAAAACTTTTCTGTATTTAGAATCGGAACAACTGTGTTTTACAAGAACACTGGTTCTTGTTCAAGAACATATAAGCTTGCTGATAATTAAACCGTTCTTTGTCTTATTTGATTGTTATTTTTTTAAATCCAAGAGTTTTTTATAATTGGCCGTAATAACCAAACAATATCAAACGTTAGACGTTAAACTGTATTACAGTCATCAAGCATTGCCAAACCTCTTCCTTAAACAAGTACCCTTTAAGGCAGTGGCAATGTAATGGACACCATGTTTTTCGTCCTAATTTTCAAAAAATATTTAGCGAATCGAATTGCAGTAAAAAAAATACCTTTTGTTACTTTAACATTCACTAATGAAACTGAAGCACTGACGTCTATTCAACGCGAGTCCTAGTGACGTTGCATGAAGTAATGGAAAATAATGGCTGAAGTGTTTTCATTTCATCGGTTTTCCATAGCAAACAAGAGCGTGGTCACGTGGCGACGTCGTAGTTCCGGCCGCAGTGGACAGATGGCGTTACTGACACCGCGCCACTACTTTAGGCACCCTCATTATAATATAATATATAACCCATATTACGGAGCCAAATAAATGCTCTAACGTAATTTCTAGAAAAATATTATTATGCGTCCTTATGACAAATTTCGAAACAATATTTTTTTTCTATTTTAAAGTTCCCTTAAAATTTTCAAAATAAAATAAAAAAGCTTATTAAATAATCAAATAAAGGCAGTAATATAACTAAAAGAGATATTACAAAAATAAATATTTTAAAATATACACATCAACTTTGTCTAGGGATACAGATCCCTAGACAAAGTTGATGTGTGTATTGTTTTCATCTCCTATCATTAATTGTATGTGTTTTGCTAGTGTGCTTTGCTTTATGTTTAGTCAAAAATCAACTTGGTCAAAGTTAATAAGATGATTACGAAAAGGTCATTGGGCATATTTGACCTGCTTGATGAAAGTTCGCGTACAGAAACCAAACTAGTTTTAAATTAAAGAATTCAATCACACTTTCCAAAATATGTATTTTTTTATGTTCTGACCGGCAGAAAAAAGTTATTTTACAGCCATGTGTGCGAGTATATGTATGATGTTATTAAACTTTTGTTAATAAAACAGAAGTTTACTTTCATCATTGTGAAAACGTGTGGTACAAACATTATAAATGTTCGTATTGTCTTTATTTATTTATTTTATTTATTATTTAAATGATATGATAAAAAATTTAAAAATGAATCAACGCCTGCAAGAATGCGACCCATGTCACTGAGTAGCAGATACATTTATCTACATATCTAGCTCTATTTTGTTTGTGTACGCCAAAGGTCAAAAATGCCCATTGACCTTTAAAATTACAAATTAATTATTAGGTAATTTGTAACTTGAAGTTTTCATATTTGATTTCGTAACCTTTTTAAGATGTTGTTCAAGATTGTGTATATTTAGAAATATTTTTTTCCAACAATTTAAATAATTTTATCAGAAGCACGTGATTATTGAATGCATCGATTTTTCGCTTTTAATAATCTATAATGTAATGATTTTTCAGTTTAGTCACGCTTGTACTCAACAGCCACCATAACTTTTTTAAATTAGTATATTAATTTTAACTCTCGAATGCCATTGACGTCGACATTTTTTGTCAAGTTACTGATAAAGTCGTTAAAACTTTTATGTTATTTATTATTATCAGGACAGAGAAATATGGACAAATGTTAATAAATTACTCCTAGTTTAGAGGTCACAGAAGCAAACGAAGTGACTACATTTTTTTACTCGTTTATACACAGTTTGTGTTTGTTTGTTTTTGTGAATTTGAAACAGTTTAAAGAGCGATACACACCGGATGCGTAAGCGTATGCGTAAACGTGCACGTAGACGTACCATGACGTTGTAATGCCTGAAACTTTATGAGACATGGCACACCGCTTGCGTAACGTACGCGTGCACGTAGACCGATGCGTAACCCTACGCATTGCAGCTCCCATGAGACAAACAGGCTGCGTACCTACGCAGAGCGGAACGCATTGATGACGTTGTAGTCAATGGCATTCCCTATTGACCGTCACACCGAACAAATTCGACCACGCACGTATCTTTGCTGCGCGTCACTCCGCGCGTAACCACGCGCGTGACTACGCATTCAGTTGTTTTGTTTACAAATAGTACCGATACTACCGGTAGTAAGTGGTGTTTTATTTTGTTTTTAAATAATGAATAACGATATTAAAAAACTAATTTAATTAATGCGAAACAATTAGTTCATTTACTCAATCTTCGTCTGACATCGCGCACTAGAGTCGCAAAGATGGCTGCCGCAGCGGCTGGGTACGCAAGGGACAGGTTGCGTTGCGTGCCGCGTAGACGTATGCGTAACCTGGTGTGTCAGGGGGTTACGTGCGTAACTACGCGCGTGTCTACGCACGCGTTACCACGCGCGTGTCTACGCAGCCGGTGTGCCCAGGCCTTAAAATTTTCTTTCGCAAATATTATTCGAATAGTTTAGTTTAGTTGGTTAAACATTTTCTGGAGTTTTTCAGTTCCATTATCGATTTATGGGGACATTATTATACTGAATACTTATTTTAAACAACTTGATTACCTACATTCCTAAGGTGTTACTAGTGACAATAGGATTTGTGATGTGATTTCCATAAATAAGCTCACTTAATTAGCATTTTTAAATCTCAATTCTTTTACCCTTCCCATTATGACATCTTTTGCTAACAAGAAAAATGGGAGCAAACATGGTTCGGTGTTGGTTTACGCACGATCTAACTCCTGAGGATGCTCCGGGTTGGGGCGAAACACGTGTATAAGAGAGATGTTTTAGAGTGGTCTAATTGGTGAAGGTGCAAGGTGTGTTGCTGTCTTGCTAAATGCAGGTATTGTGCACTGATATTTTGTGGTGTGCATATGCATTTTTTTTTTGCGGATGGGCGGGCGGTGCATCTTGTATTATATTGATTGTGGAAGTAAGCTTCAATTATATTTCTTTTTTCACAGCAATTTTTTTTTTATATACGACGTCCTTAATACAAACAGACAGAAGCAGACCCATTTCTACTGGAGCTCCCGTTCACGAGCTTTATTAAAACCACAAAGAATCACATTTAGGTAAGGTAACCGTTTGAATGTTAATATTATCGCTTTGCTTCCGAGATAATCTGAAAGCATTCAGGGACTCTTAAGGACCCGTAGTCCTGGCGCAGTCCGGACACTGTCGTGGGGTTCATGAGTCAACCCGCGTGTGTCACGTTACGGCGCAGGTACTGTTGCGCAATGCCACATCCGACCCAGTGCCAAATGGGAGCAAGATAACATTGTTTCTGGGCTTTTCGTACGTTGAGCGGATTGAGTGGAAAGCAAAGCCTAGTTCCGGGCACGCGCGATGAGTAATGGCCCTCTAATGCGCCTGCACATTAGGAGTAACGCACGGAGCTCTAGTTAGCAAGCAGAGCTGTTTTGTAAAATCCAACCTACAATATTCGAATGTCGGGGAAAAATCGGTTTAACTACTGTCACTAGTCCATTTCACTGCTGTGCCCTGTTTATCAAAACTTTTGTTAAGTTTTGTGTGTAGACTTGTGTCTACAAGTACACTTTACAAAAAAATACAAGTTCATGTAAGTAAATTATGTCTTTTTCCAAGTATTTTTATGCAAAACACTTGTAAAAATTGTCAGACGGAATGGAGTGTCGCCGGATACCCTAAGAAATACTCAAGATGTCCATTGAGTTTTTACAAGTTGTAAGCTTTTTTACAAGTTTTGATTTTTTGTTTAACGAAATCACTAATACAAGGGTGAAAGAAAACATATTTACATTAAATAAACTAAAACATTTAACGTTTTTTGATAAACAGATTTGTGGAATAATTATTTTCATAAGGAAAATGCTTGTTTTAAAAAAGTAAAAGACTTGTAAGTTTTGATAAACAGGCCACTACACTGGTTACAGTGTCAAAAACAAAGCAAAAAAAATCTGGTGATGGGAACAATTTTTTTCTTTGTTTTCTGGTGTCAAACGATGGATTATTTTTTCAAAACTGAGGTGATCTAGGAGAAACAATAATTTACTGGTACTGGTTACAGTGTCAAAAACAAAACAAAAAAAAACTGGTGGTGGGAAACATTTTTTTCTTTGTTCTATGGTGTCAAATGATGGGTTATTTTTTTAAATTGAAAAACTTTTTACTGCAGTGCAGACCGTATTTTTTCTCATTTATGAAAGCAACTTACCAAATTCTTACACCGAATATTACCTACATAAAAAGTAGAGTCAAACATGAAGATCGAATTTGCTAAATAAAATTCCTGTTTATATTTGAGTGTTGATTCAGAATAAATTAATAAGCTTTACGTGTTTCAACTCGTTCTATGTTGTTTTTTCACTTGTTTTCTCACACAATTAGATACCACATTTTTCACGTAATATTTATTAACCTAAAAACGGAGACAACAATTTGCAAAAAAGCTGTAATAGGCTTCGTGGTCGTTGTGTATAATTTAACACAACTTTTTGATGTTAAAAGTTCGAACACTAGCAAGAAAATACCACAAATATATTCAATAGGTAATGATTACAAAAACTTTTCTTACCCGTGTGTTTGTTGCAGGCAAAATGTTAACCCCGCATACAGGTATTATATGTATGTAATAACGAACACGAACGATTTCGCAAGAACGTTTTCCAAGGTGACCTGCATAGAAAATTCAAGGAAATTGCAAACCTTTTCAAGGCGCCGCGAGACTCGTTTCACTTTCTAGAAATTCGCACAAAACATAACAATATCTTGTAGCTTCCCGAATTACGTTTTGCGGTTGCATTTTTTACCTGTTTCTGTGGGAATGCAGTGATCTATTTGGGGGTTAAGCTGACCTTTTTGCGTTAGGCTTTTTTGGGTAATTAGCAGACAAAGGGCGTTTTGTGTGGCAAATGCAGTGGAGCGGGGGTGCGAAGGTGCGCGGCGGGGAATTCCGCGCGAGTTAGTCACACGCCGCGCCTCCTCGTCTATGTCCTAGATAACACATCTATTGGCATGTCCACTTTACTATAACTAGATCCCAAATGTCTAAACTGTAGCTCTTAGATTCGATATTGTAAAATTATCTTTTGAATAATCAAATGTAAAAGGAAATCATATTTCTTTCGGCAACCGTTTTATTTAACAGCTGAAAACCAAAGCAGTGTTAATTGTAATATTTGCAGTTAACAATGATATTTTTAAAGGAGTTTAGGTTGTAAAAAATTACAAATAAATTAGGTACCTAAGCAAAACAATACAATACAATAAAAACAATACATTAATAAAATTTTCAAAAAAAATATTGTTGATGTTACAGTTTAAAAGAGTTCTACATATTTGACCTATAGAAGGCATGCAAATTTTGGATACAAATTAAAAATAATAAAATTATTAAGATTAATGTGACAGAGTCAACATTATTCAAATTATTAATAAATCAAGTTAAAAGTTTAAGTACATGTCAAAGTTATAGTTATATTATCTATCAATTAAAACTTTAATCATTCAGCTATTCAAAATTTTAAGTTAAATATTCGTTGATGTCACAAAATCTTTTTTGTAGGAGCAATGATTGCATTGCTTCAATCCAAACTTCAATTTTTTCAATTCAATTCAACTTCAATTCAATCCAAACACAAGATGTTTGCATCTTGTGTTTGGATTGAATAATTGACAAAGTTTTTTGGAATCTGGCAATTTATTAAAGACTTTGATGCTCATGTACACACAGTTTTTCAATAATAAAAATGTTTAGTATTGTTTAAAAATAGCATTGTAAATGCAAAAATCTCAAATTTAAAAATTATATAGCTATTTCATCTTAATCAATTGTTAAAATATCTGGAAAGATATTTCAATTGAATGTCGAGGTAATTCCTCACATTGGTGAAATAACGCTGGCTTACAGCGTAAGAGTTTAGGATATACTAGGAAAAATTCGACGATGTCACTAGTGACTCGGTAGCTCAGCGGTCAGAGCATTGGACCGGATATCCAAAGGTCGCGGGTTCGATTCCCGTCTGAGTATTGATCTGGTGCGAGTCGTATTTTTTCTAGTATATTATTTAGTATTTTTTAAAAATAGCATTGTAAATGCAAAAATCTCAAATTTAAAAAAATAAAAATGTTTTAGGCACGAAGTCAATAACGAGTCTGTTAGGATATCGTGAGAAGGACCCTTTTTAAATGAAGATAAATGACCTTTAACAAATACAGCCATTTCTAAAATACACATACAGACCACCAGTAGAATTCCTAACTTCAGAAAGAGTGGTCTGCAAGATTCTTGAGACGTGGTGCCACATATTTAGCCCTTATGCATTTTTCTTCAGCTAGTAGCTAGTAGCGAAAAAAATGAAATATACAATTTCTTTGCAGATATTGTGTGCTCCTCAAATACCATCTACGACATTTGAGTCAAATGAGTCAATTCCGGCAACGGACTCCAGTGCCGCAGCTATTATGAACTATTTAATGCAAATTAATATATGTACCTACTGAGTACTGACACTACTGACTTGCTCTAATTATTTTTTCAAGAATATTTAACCATTCAGTTGAGAACCTACATTTTCGTATCGTGCATTATACTCGCGCGGGTCCTTCCTCGAAACGCCATTAGCGCACAACCGACCCCTTTTGTTCTACGCTGGGAACAAACAAATCCTCCACACTAAGCTCATCAACAATGAAAGCTTATGTCCCGTGTGAGAATCTACACGACCTGCGACGGAATTCGTTGCCACAAATGACATGATGTTTTTGCAAACATGTTTGAAACTCAAATTAGTTTGTTTCGTCTGTCATCTAGAATCCGAAAGGATTTGCATAAACAAACAGGAGATGACAACTGAATGAGCGGGTCGGTTGGGGGCCGGCCACCTGCAGCGATGCTTGGACGATTTGTTTATTTGTGGGTGGATGAGGAGGCTTGCGCCGCGGGGCGCCGCGCTGTCACAACACACCAGCGAGCGGCCGGAACCGCGCGGCGCGGGCGCAGCGCAGCCACTCTCGCCGTTCGCCACTACACTAACGCGATAAAATTTATTGGTTCCCAGAGAGCGCTCGCGCCGACAGGTTTACACCCCGCGACCGCGATTCACGGAAACAATGTTAAATCTATCTCCTGCAGACGTCCTCTCTAACTCATCAAATTTATTACGTTCTGAAACTTAATACGGACAGAAAAAAGTTACGACAACGTTTTTTTATGTGTTTGGTTAGGACCTCATAATTCTGTGTGCTGATAATTATTATATGACATAATTTATTGTTTGTTTTGAGACCAGATGTTATATTAAGTATCAATAAGTAAATTTCATTTCTTTGGTGTTATAAAAGAAGCGGATATTTTTGTATAGTTTTCTGTCAATACATCGATCTCAATATTTTGAAGTTTATTGTTCTTGAAAACTTTAGTATGCATTCGAAATAATACTAAAAATAAAGTCATTAAGAAATAGTCTCACGTGAAAAACATAACAACAATAAACGCAAAACAAAAGACACACCTACTTAATCCCTCATGAATAGGTTTAGATCATTAAGATAAGTCTTATTTTGAAACAAGCGAGCTTGTGAAACTTAATATGTTAGGTATTTTTGGAAAACTAGTTATTTTAATTCATATCACTTAAGTAGGTAATTCATTTTGAATTTAAAACAATTTAATTCTAGGTAGGGTCATAATCGTTCCAAATATTTTCTAGAGCTGAAAAGTGAATATTAGTCACTTTTTACATTTCCCTTGTACTATATCTGGGATCCTTTAGTTTGGTTAGACTAAAAAGTGTTTCTCAAAACGGACCCCGAGAGCAATACACACTTCGCTGCTTCTGATTAAAACTCTATAGTTCCAGACGTTACAAATTTGAAAGGAGTGCATTTTTAAATGTTTTGATAACATTTAATATTTTTAAAGTTTATGACGTTACAGCATCTTTGCAGATATTGTTCTATTGAACATGATAGCGTAGATGGTAGAGTTATGAAAACTTAATAGACTGTGGTAGAGTCGTAGGTAATACAGTAAGTACCAACCAATAATTCATGACATTGACATACGACTTTTTTGAGTGGTAAGTAGGTGTTTTTTTTTTCTTTAACACCAAAACAAAAGATGGTTTGAAGCCCGAGCTGCAGGTGAGGGCTTCAATCATTCGAGGCAGTGCAGGTAGCTTCCAGTACAAGGCTTGTATAGTGCTTTTCTCGAGAAATACGAAGAAATTCAACTTTAAAAAACAAAAAATTACCTTATTTATTTAACACGTTTTTATTAGGTTGCTTTCTCGTTTGTGTGTTCGTTCGTTTGTTTGTTTGTTTGTTTCTCCACAAAGTTTGCGAACGATATTATACTAGTTTTCCGATGAGCTAGAGACTTGAAACTTAGAACATAGGTCAGAACTAAAAGGCAATGCAATATTATGGTGTCAATGAGCTGATCTGGTGATGAAGCCGGAAGAAGGCCACAGGAACTCTATGAGGAAACCATACAACCCCATCGTGTTTGGGCTTGTTAGAATCGTCTTGACAAGTACTCTAATGGGAGACAAAGTCCACGGTCTGATGATGAAGCTGAAAGGCCATGCCATAGGAACTCAAAATTGAAACCGCGCAACCCCATCAAATTTGGGCTTGTTTGAATTGTCTTGACAAGTTCTTTGTTGGAAAATAGTTTCCAGGGTCTGATGATGGAGCCCGGAGAAGGACAAAGGAACTCTTTAATAAAACCACGCTACCCCATCGAGATTGGGCTCGTTGGAATCGTCTTGACGAGTACTTTGTTGGGAAATATAGTGTCCAGGGTCTGATGATGGAGCCGGAAGAAGGCCACTGGAACTCTGTAATAAAACTATGCAACCCCATCGAATTTGAGCTCGTTTGAATCATCTTGACGAGTACTTTAATGGGAAATAGTGTCCGAGGATCTGATGCCAAAATGGGTTGCATTCAATAAAACCATGCAACCCATTTTGTAACATTTATCATCCATATTGTCTTTAGCAAGTGCCCCACGTTTTTTTGGTTTAAAATTTCTGTAGGTTGGGTTAGAAAATTTTATTTTTTACTTTTTAGTCTGTTTTTAGGGTTCCGTACCCAAAGGTTAAAAACGGGACCCTATTACTAAGACTCCGCTGTCTGTCTGTCTGTCTCATGAACTATGATAGCTAGACAGTTGAAATTTTCACAGATGATGCAGGTATTTCTGTTGCCGCTTTAACAATAAATACTAAAAACACAATAAAATAAATATTTAAGGGGGGCTTCCATAAAACAAAAGTGATCTTTGCCGTTTTTTGGTATGGAACCCTTTGTGCGCGAGTTCGACTCGCACATGGCCGGTTTTTTACTAGTCCATTTTAAGGTTTTTAGTCCGATTTATTTGTAATAATTTAGTCCGTTTTTTATTTGTTTTTCATTTTTACTGACAAATTATGTAATTTTGGAATGTGCTCATCAAGGCCTTTCATTCGATACCCATATGGAAAATATAAATTTTCGTATCAAATTATATAATTTTAGAATGTACTCATCAAGGCCTTTTATTTGATACCCGTGTTGAAAAATAAAAGAATATCTTGTTATTTTAAGGAAAAAATAAAAAGAGAAAAAGAACTAAGAAAAAACAAAATAGATTATTTGTTTACATTTTTTTAAGAAAAATAAGACAGAAAACAAAGAAGATGTTTTTTATCGATTCGTGTGGCCTTGTGAATCGGCCCACTCAACTCAGTGCGGGAAGTAAATATGGAAATTCATTTTCACATTGATGAACCAGACCCCCACGGAAATGTAAAACACCCCGCATTCCTTATGATAAGATTTCAGATCATAAGTGAGAAAAGTTATTATTTAAGTTATCATGTCAAAGATCAGATCAAAATGGATCTATATCTGGTGGAAATTAGTAAAATAAGATAGTAAAAAGATATGTCATGTTGTAGATGATGTGGTTGATACTTTGGTAGGCGCTGGTCTAATAGATCCAGAGATGTTAAGGCTTTGAAACGTTGTGGTGTGCGCGGGCGGCGGCGGCGTATGGCGGTGGCTCGCACGTGGCGTGTTATCTCCTTTGCGCGGCGATAGCGCGCGGAGGCAGACACACCGTCTGCGCCTGCGCCGATAGCCGCCACTACGCGCATTCAACGCGCTGCTTATCCGAGCCCATTCACTTTCTATTACAACTGCTACTACCACCACGATACGGTGGATTTGTAATCGATGAACAGATCTCAATACTATACCTAGACAGTTTCAAAAGGTTCTCCGTTTGAACAACCCAACCTCAATGTAAGATATCAAAAAACCAAAATCACACATATTACATTTAACAACTAGGCCAAAACTGTATAGTGGGTACACAGAACAAAGTGCAAATTGCCTCAATCATGAAAAACTTTTGTCAAATTATTTTGCTTTGTGGTTGCTTTGTTTGCGTTGCCGTTGTGGCCGGAAAGTTAGTTATAAATAAACTACTTTAGATTTTTCATTTAGACCCCATTTCTTGCGGGGAGAAAAAAACAAGCGCGTGTCGGGCCACATACCATACCATAATGGCTATAAAATGTTATTTACTCCCTGTCTTACACAATTCTAACGACTCTAACAAAATGGGATGGAAATTGGATGACCTATCCAACGACAACCCACATTATGATATTATCGGGTAAAATTATGTTATTCCCACTAGGTGTAGGGGAGGTAGGTACACTAAAATTATTGGTTTTAAATTTTCAAGTACACCCATGCTTTAATAGTTATTTATGCAACTGTACTATAAAGAGGGGTATTAAAACACGAATGTGGGTTTATCACACGAGGCGAAGCCGATTGTGATAATAGTATCACATGAGTGTTTTAATACCTAATTATGTACAGTTGCATACAAGACTTTATCTACACCCATTTTTTTTTTATTTTTATTAGGGAAACAAACAATATTTTAATACATATGGATTAAAAACACCCATGATATTTATCTAAACCCATGATATGTATCCTTTATAAAGGTTTTGACTTTGACTTTGTCTTTGACTTTGACTTTCCTCCCCCTCCTCGTCATTATGTCTTCCGCAAGAGTGTTATAATGTTTTACTAAATTTCATAATGCGTTGCTCGCGCGTGGGCGCGCGGCGCCGCAGGACCAGCTCTCGCTCGGGATATTGTAATGATGGCAGTAAGCTGTTTCAGAACCTCTTACAGAGGATTTAAAGCATGGGTGTAGATAAATCTTCTACAACGGGTTCTGAAAAGTTAGCTTACAAAATTACATTATCCGAGCAAGAGGATATAACGCTCCTCCCCGCGCCTACGGCAGACAAGTTACTTTAAAGAATTCAGTACAACATTATAACACTCGTTCGGATGATATAATGACGAGGAGGAGGAGGAAAGTCAAAGTCAAAACCCTTTATAGAGGATACATATTATCATGGGTGTAGGTAAAATCTTGTATGTAACTGTACATAATTAGATACTAAAACACTCATGTGATACTATTATCACATATTTTAATACCCTTCATTATAGTACAGTTGCATAAATAATTATATTCTACCACTTTTTTGGCGTAATAACACATTCATGCTAAATCAGCTTTCAAGTACTAAGGGCCTCTGTCTGAGCTAAGCCGCGGACGGACAGACAGACTGACATGGCGAAACTAAAGGGTTCCTTGTTGACTTGACTACGGAATCCTAAAAAGGTATTGTAATTACAAATATCTAATAATTTATATTTGACTAACGAAAATTGCTATTTTTCCCTAGCGAATTCAAATCAATACCAACTGAACTTAACTTTAACTGAAATTTCATACTTAGGTAGGTATAGACAAAGGTTTTTGGTGAATAAGTGCTTTCAGAAAAATGTAACGGGGAAAGGTAGGTATTTTGAAAATTTGAGACAAATGAAAATTTTGCTGTTTCTCTTTTGGAAGTTCGTTTTTTTTTGAGGGTTAATATTAGGTCTCTTGGATGTAGTTCACGCATGCGCTCACCAACAACAAACAGCTGGCACGTAACTTTACCTCCCACATCACAACATTTAAAACATAACATATCATCGTAACTTTACAATCCTTACTAATATTACAAATGCGAAAGTCCGTTTGTTTGTTTGTTTGTTTGTTACGCCTTCACGTTCTAACTACTTAACCGATCATCATGAAATTTTGCATACACGTTGTCAGGGGTCCAGAAAAGGACATAGGGTTCGTTTCATCCCGAAAAAAAGTATTGTTCCCAAGGGATAGCAAAAAACCTTTCCACGCAGACGAAGTCGCGGGTGGCCGCTAGTATAATACAACAACATAACTTAAAACATAACTTAGCGATATGAACCTTTTTATAATTGTAATAAAAATAGCAAATGTTATTTAATCTGCTGCGGTTTAAGACTCTTTTCACGAAATATTTTCCTCAAAGCAAAATATTTTTACCTGTACCCAATGAGTGTGTTTCGTGTCGGTTTCGTTGTATTTCAGTATTAAAATATTTAAGTGTTAATTTAAAATTTCACCAAAATATAAACAGTGAAGATGTTTTTGTAACGAAAAGCAAACATTTTTTTGCAAATAAAAAGACATCAACGTCGTCCTTGAATTCGAATGGAATCACAAATAGTTGAAATAGTAAATTTGATACTTTTGTTTTAAATTTTATAATAATAAATCATTACAAAAAGTAAGTAACATTAAGTGTGCGTGAGATACACAAAGGGCAGCGGGGCGAGGCGGCGAGGGGCAGAGTATGTAAGTAAATATGTGGTTGTCCCTATCGAGATTGGTCTTCCCGAAATTGGTGAAAAAGGAAAAGGACAAAGGTCAGGGAGGGGGGTGGTGAGGCGCGCGCGCAGCCAACGCCAGCGCCGCCAGTACTCGCCGAGCAGGCAGCGCGCGCGCACGCACTCACTACCGCCATGTTACACGACGCGTGGCCAGGCGCCTGGCGAAAACCGGAGAACTTCGAGATTGACGAGTTTATTTCTGAGGTCCATAGTATTTGCTGTAAAACAGGTCAGTATACTTTTACTTTATCGCGTTTGTTTTTTGGCACATAGGTAACCAAAGCTTTCATCTCAATGTTGTACGAGTATTATATTGAGACTGAAACCTTCAACAAGTTCCGTTGAGTGGTGTGTGCGGTGAAGTTGTTTTGTAAATACGCTGACGGTGCGGCGAGTGCGCCGCCTCGGCGGCGGTTGCAGCGGAGGCTGCGCGCCGAGTACGCGCGGTTATCTGAGCGGCCTTGCACGGATCTTTATCTGAGTTTCATTCATGTGTTTTCATAATTATCAGCACACGATATTGATCGTTTCGCATCGTCGGTGGGACACTCATTATCTGGTGTTTTTGTTTACCATGTGGTAGTGTAGTGGATTTTGATATCAGACAAATTGTTGTGGCTTGCTTGAGTTGACTTGAATATTACTTAGGTATAACCGTGTTCGTCCTGTTTTCGTTTTATCTAAATTGATTTCATTTTGATGTGTAACGAGCAAAACTTACTTGTTTTTGTACACATCACACTTTGCCCAAAGCAAAAAGAGTGCTCTCTCGAACCTCTTCGATTAAAAATTGTTCCACAAAACGGTCCCCTGACTGCAATGACACTTGTTATTTAACTTTTTAGTTTGTTTTTAGCAGGGCAGTCATGTTTTTTTTTTTATTTATTTATTTAGCAGTATTTATTTTTATTTTAGTTAATCCACTTTTGTCTGTTTTGGTGTTCACAACTGATTAGTTACTTTATTATATGGTATTAGTGTCATGTCTTTCCCAATTAAAATACCTAACAGTACAGGTGTTAAACGTTTCGTACCAAATCAACCATTAATAGTGTTAATGAAAGGTAACTTTCAATTAATTATCAATTGATTATTTTTTAATTACGAGTTTAAGTGATTCAAGCTGATTATAAATTATAACAGTGCTTTTATTTATATTATTGTTTTTATAAACGGTACAGGCAGCATTTTGTAATTACTTAACAAATTGATTTATTTCATAATCAATACCACATTAAATGACATTAGTTAATTAACAATAATTAGTATGTTTACACATTAATTTTAAGAAAAATCAATAATATTAACTAATTACATTATGGATATTAACAGTTCGTTTACATAAATGAGTGTTTATTTGGAAATTAATTTGAACTTAGTCATAAAGTCAACTTACAATTGAGTAGTTATTTAACTAAACTAAAATAGAGTCAGCCTCCGAGTTAATATGTCCGGATACGTTTAAGATGCATCAATTAATTTGAAATAATCAACCTTATGATTGAACCGAGCAGTATAATAGTCATAACGCGTGATGGCATCAGATACAATGCTAGAGAGCGGTGCGGTGTGCGCGTATGCGCAGACGCATGCGGGGAAGCGGACCAATCGGATCGGACGCTCCCGTCACTGACAGCGTGTCTTTGTGTGTGTGCAGAGGGCGAGGCGGAGTGCGGTGCGGAGGGCGGCGAGGCGGAGAGCCCGCCCCCCCTGCCGACGCTCGGCTACGCCCACCCGGCGGCGCTATCCCCGTCCCACTCGCGCAGCTACCAGGAGCTACGGCCGGCGGCGGCGCACGCGGCACATGCGCGCGACATGCACGCCTACGCGCACATCGAGGAGGTGCTGTTCAAGCCGGCGGGCGGCGGCGGCTCCACGGACGGCGCGTACCTGCGCGGGCGCAGCCCCGACCTCACGCCGTCGCCGGAGCGCCGCGATGACTACCGCCAAGTGCACTACGACCCCTACCCCCCGCCCCCGCCCCCGCCACCCTACACACATGAACACCATCATCACATCGATGGGTAAGTCTACATCACTACTTTTTTCATAATTTGGATTTCATTCTGACCTTATTTTAGTTATATTTTTCTTTCCACTTTCTGTAGATCGGTCAAAAACTCAAAACACACAACCATCAAGTCATAATATCAAGTCATAATTAATATTCAATTTTTGAAAATTACGATTTCTCTTCAACTGCCTACATGCTTTTAAATAATGCACGAGACCTACTTTCATACTGAAATGGAGATGAACTTAATTATTACTTATTCATTCCTTCCATTCTTCTTATCCATTCTTTCTCCAAGAAATTATAAAGAAAACTCTAAATTTTATTTGCAATTTCTTAAAATAAACAACATAAAACCACTTTAGGATCCTCTATCTAACTTAGTCTGAGTTATAGCACACAAACCATATTAAATCATCGAAATCATTTTAAATCAGATTTTGAAGAACCCAGCAGTGCATATAATTATAATATAATAACAGTGAAACCAGTTAGTAAGCGGCGAAGTCGTTAGTGTCACGTGTCTTAATTGCCACAATTCAATTTGCTTTGTTTGTGTAATTCGATTCTAATGTGCTGATACATAAGTTTCATCTCGATCATCATATTGATTTTTCAAATTAGATTTGTTATTTGTAACTCAAGTAGGTAGGTAATTTTTTCCAGTTGTCTTCTTCTTGAGTTATTTCAGGTTTTAGGCCAATTTACGAAGATTTAAGCAAATCTTATAAGAAAACATTTACGTTATGTTAATTCAAATGCAAAAATTTAAGCAAACACTGTTTCCATGACCACTGTTGATTCTTATTTGTATTTAAAAATTATTCCTAATAAACGATTATTTGCTTAAAATATCAAATCATCAATTATTAACGTTTTCTTAAAACATTTGCTTTATAGGATAGTCTTTAAAATAACATCACAATAGTTGCATTGTGATGTTTTTTAAGAAATAGGTATTTTATATTATAAGATTCAAACCAATTTTGTTCTTTGAAAAACCTGTGCCAACTCCATGCGTGGCTTGGATGAATGCGTGGTGATCGGGCCTCTTTTTTGGCATAATAATATGTATTAACTAAATAAATAAAATCATAAAAAAATATGGGTTAATGTGGGAAAAAAAAGCTTTTTAAAAGCAATTAACAGATAACATAACAAGATAAGTTTAATAGATAACAAGTGGCTGTAAACTGTGAATTTGAAAAGAAATCATTTAATTTTATTACTTCCATGCCTCATATAATTTTGTAAAGAAGTTGCACAAAATTAGGTACCCTGTAGATTTGCAAAACAACAAGTGCGCTGAATTTGTAGCAACTTTTGTCTACGTTAAAAGTGTAGTAAAATTTTAGAATTTTTAAGCTCTAATAGAACTTACAAGTCATTTTCCCCTAAGAAAACGAAAAATTTTAGGAACAAGACAGTTATGAATACTTATCACTTATTCAAATTAGTTATTGTTGTAGGTATATTAATTTGTGAGGCTAGTGAGAAGCTGTTGGTTTTACTTTGACTCTGCGGAAATTACCTTTTCTGATATTTAGGATTCGATTGACATTTCAATTCGAAGTTTCACGGATATGTTACGATGTTTGTGTACAATTTGGCGATGACGCGTTTGCGGTTGGCTAGCGGACTGCGGTCGCGCTAATAATTATTAGATTTGACGAACAATAACTGTGTAAAGGGGGGCATGAACAGAATCTACCGACGACGTTGCAGATTACGAAACTCATTACTTACTGTTTTTTTCTGTTAGTCTTAGACCTATTACAGAAACTGAGACATTTCTTTTCTTCTGATTTGATGTTATCGATAATTATTTATGACGACATCAGAATTTAAATAACAATGTAGGAAATATTTCTTTCATTTTTCAAGTTATATTATTATTATAGTAATAATATGCATACGTACTAGCTTATTTAGTAATGTTTTTATTTAAAAAAAAAATTTAATATAAAACGCAATGACTTATGACTCGAAAGCAAGTAGGTAGGTACCCACGTTAATTTTTTATTGAATTTTTCAATAGAAAGAGATAAGCATATTCGATTGTTAATCTAGAGACAGATGAAGTAAGTATAGCCAAGTCGTTGGGTAGGTAGCATTGCATTCGAGCATTAGTGGGTGGTGGTGGAAAAAAGAGAGTGCACAACTTGATATCGAATGTTCAAGATCTGCAAGGGTCAGTAATTATACCAACCTAACTGTTGAAATAAATTACACTAAAATAATTTATTGAAAAAATTCATATAGGCTCAGATCAGCAAATCAACTCAAAAATTAATATCTAAATAAATAAAACAAAGTCAGGTTAGCTACACCATTTAATAGCTCAAGAACGACTGGACCGATTTGGATGAAATTTAGCTGATAGACAGTTTAAGATCTGGATTAACATAAAAGCTACTTTTTATCCTGGTCAAAGGTTCCCTAGGGTCCACGCGGATGAAGTCACGGGTGGCTGCTAGTTATTCATATTACATTTAAAATAATTGATGGTCTAATGCCAATGGAATTTAATTAGTATTTCTTCTTTCAAACAAAAAAAAATGATCTAAATCGATTCATAAACGAAGAAGTTATGGTCGATCAATCGTATAAGTTCATACAATGATAACGAAAACCATCGGTTCTGTTTTAAGGAAATTCTGAAAATATGTATTTCAGAATTTCCTTAAAACAGAACCGACTTCAAAATTTCAAAAAATGGTACCAACAACGTGGGAATAAACTTGATGTAAAAGTTTGAATAATTTCAATCAGTTGAACTGTCTTCAAGATTACTTGAAAATACGGTGATTAACATAGAAAAAAATACGCGACGAATTGATAACCGCCTCCTTTTTTGAAGTAGGTTAAAAAGTAACAGTAAATTCAAATAACAAGAAAAATTTGAACATTATGGTTATATTATACGAAGGGCATGCCAAAAGTTTTTAGATACTCTTTACTCAATTATTACTGGCTGGTTATTCTTACTTATCCTTTACTAATATTGTAAATGCGGAAGTCTGTTTGTTTATTACGCCTTAACGTCTTAACTACTGAACCGATCATCATGAAATTTTGCATAGACGTTATCAGGGGTACAGAGAAGAACATAGGGTATCTTTCATCCCGAAAAAAAGTATTATTCCCGAGGAAAAAGCTTTCCACGCAGACAAAGTTGCGAACGGTCGCTAGTAATATTATAAATGCGATAGTCAGTTTGTTTGTTTGTTACGCCATATACGTTTTCAGGAATAAAAAGAAGGATATAGGGTAGCTTTCATCCAGAAAAAAGGAACTGTTCCCGAGGGAAAGACAAAAAACTATCCACGCAGACGAAGTCGCGGGCGGTCACTGGTTTAGTGATAAATTTAAACATGGAACATACTTGAATTCAGTGTTTACGATGACGTATAACTTGCCAATATCAAATTATTGAGTACCTAAACAGTATCTAAAAACTGCCAATATCAAATTATTGAGTACCTAAACAGTATCTAAAAACTTTTGGCATGGCCCTTGTACCAGTCTGTAATACTAATTACTATATAGTTTTAACTAAAACATTGTCTTAATACTGTTAATAAGCGAATGTGTTGCATTTCTTACTTAATGACCAATTAGTTTCCTATATTATGACAATATAATTGTACCTAAATGTAAATATGGTGGTATGGTAGTGGCCGCAGCTACCGAGGAGGGCAGTGGGGGGAAGTATCGACCACATGCCTACCAGGAAAATTGTGGGACAAAGCGCCTTGTTGTAATAATATTTATTTTGTTTTTATTTAATGCTACAAGAGGAGTAATTTTATATTTTTATGTAAAAAAATTTAATTAATTGACTAAGTGAGTGCGAAGCGTTTATGTTTCAGCTTAGACAAAAATTATTTCGTATGTCCTTCCAGCTGTCCGTCTGTTCTTTTCTACAGGACGCATTTCTCAAATGATTCTCGTGAAATTTGGTGAGCAAGTTCAATAAATATATAGATATTTACTTGAGCTATTTAAAAAAATCTATCTTCAATTATTATATCAAATAATATACCAAACAGTACTGCTTAGAAAACTTCGTGGCGACATCTATTAAATTAATTTTTAAACAACATACAATTTGAGACTTTTTAACGCACAAACGCGAGGTCACACAGAGTCACTAGACTAGATAATATTTTTTTTTTGTTAATTTACTTGCTGGAAGGTTAGCGTTTTGAATTCGAGTCACTATTTACTGTTTTTAAATATTTTTATAGTATAGTGGTATTATATCAATCAAAGATAATTATTTAATCGAGCCAACGAGAACTATTATAGGATTTGTTTGGTTTCGTTTGAAATTACATTATTGTACCTTTTAATTTATTTTATCCTAACCTTTGGAGAAACTCATGATTGGTATTAATTTCCTTTAACAAAACTACAATATGCAAATAATATGACACCAAAATTTACCTACGTACTTTATTTTTTATCAATACTTCAATATCAAACGTACAAACATCTGTAAATTAAATCTGAATTTCTAATCAGTAACATCAAGGAAAGTTCAGCCCCCCACAAGTAGAATTTGTTTCATTACATTCTTTTCCTTAAAAATTCTAGTCAATTAGTGTTATAAAGGCAGTAAAATAGGTATGTCGCAAATACCAAGTCATATAATGAAGTTATAACGCGTTTCCACGGTAAATACAATGTGATGTGAAGTCCATGTGTAAATAGGCCGGTGTTTTCGGCGGTTGCCGAGTGGATTGTCCTCGGCGTTATCAGTACTGCACAACACTGCTGCGCGCGCGCACCAGCACACACAATTCACCAGCTAAAATGCGCCTTATGCCCTCCACATAAAGACCACACGTCCGTGACTTTGTGGAGCTCTCGTCACGTGCACGCATGTACTCGCCGCCGTTACATTTATTATAATTTTAATTGTCGCGAGTAGGTAACTACGCTCCAGGCTGCAACAACACGCGGTTGTTTACACAATGTTGAATATACGCTACAGTTTTAATTAGGGTCAAAGTAGGTATCTCGTTGTTACAACAAAACTCAAGTATAATTATAATCATCGTCTATTTTTATTTAAGTGAAAATCAAGACTTTCTTAATGTAACTCGTTTTTGCCTTTGGAATATTTTGCTATAGTTTGAGTTCCTGGAAATGCTATGCTGAATTATCTATATTAATTTTCTCACACAGGGTGCCCGACTATGTCGATCAGACGGGCCACTTTATTGTTTTATGCTTTAGAAAATGATCATTACAAATTAACTTCAGTAAACCTTTTTGTAATAGGTACCTAAACAGTTCGAATTTTTTCAGGCTAATTATCCCACCAGTTTTTAAGTGATAAACAAAGCTTGATAATATTTGCATCTTTGAAAACCATTGATCAACAAAACAAACTGCTATACACTTTAATTATCTTGTATTGTGCTCATGAAAAAGGCATAAAACATGTCCCGTGGTCACGAAAAAATCTATCGGAAGTAGATGTAACTTTGTTATGAAGTTCCCACTGCGTGAATTTTCGAGACGTGCTTGTGTGTATGTGTGTGTCAGGTCAGTAGTTGGCTCTAAGTTCCGAGTTAGCAGAATATTGTTGTCGTTAGAAGCGTTGAATGGTTGAATGTGAATGAACGGCGAGGTGCTGACACAGCGGGCCTTTAGAAACGGACTCTCATTCATAGCCCACATACTACTTATTATAACATTTGAATGAGTTCTCATATTATCATAAGTCATAAGAACTCTCTACCAAAACATTTATTAAATTATTTGTGAAACTTTTGGGCGATGCACTTTTTGAGTAATTCTATATTCAACCGGTGATTTTTTGACCGGTGAATATTATTTCCACTTTCAACCGGTTAGTAAGAACCATTCCACATTCAACCGGCAACTGGATAGTAAGCTATAAAAACTACATATAGGAACCTAATAATTAAATAAATAGGTACACTAGAATATATTTTTACCAGGATTACATAAATATGGAAAGGTTAAGTTCTATATTTTGACTTTTTGATAGTGATTGAAAGAATGGAAGTTAACTTTCTACATATTTATTTTATTTATTATTTTAGTGACTTACTAAGAAGAAAAGAAAATTTTTAGACATTTTATATTATTATTTGATTTGAATATTTTATAATAGTAGATTGTACAACAAGTGCATAAAATGGGTTTTATGTACGAGTTATACACTCTGCTTTTCACTTCGATTGTGAGGAAATTAAACAACAATAATGTAAAAATTAAAAAAAAATCTTAAATTTTAGTGACAAAATATATATTTTTGGAATGTCCTCATCAAGGCCTTTCATTTGATAACCATATTCAAAAATTGAAAAAAAAAATTTTTTCTTAATTTTTGTGACAAAATATATATTTTTGGAATGTGCTCATCAAGGCCTTTCATTTGATACCCATATTCAAAAAATAAAAATAAAATCTCATTTTTTACAAAAAAATATAATTTTGGAATGTGCTCATCAAGGCCTTTTATTTGACACCCATATTCTAAAATTTTTTTTTTTATTATTAAAGCCTTACAATAAAATTGATACCCATTTTCAAAAATAAAAAAAGTATTATAACACAACAAAAAATGAAGAAACAGAATGAAATAACAAGGAAATTCAACGAAGTTAAATTGCGTGTGTGGCTGTTTACCTGACGACCTTTGTCTTAAAGTCTGAAACTTAGACGAAGATTTTACTTTATGCACTAGAGCATAAAAAGCGATTTTATGCAGCCTATACCCAATATAAAGATGAACTTTACGAGGCATGAGAAGTGAAAATACCTATTACAGACCTTATTTTATATAGCTGGTAGAAAAAAGAATGAACTGCCGATTGAAACTAGAAGTAATTTAACGGTAGAATGTGGAACTTTAAGTTTCAAATTCTACCGGTTAAAAGTGGAAAATATATATGCCGGTAGAAAAATTGCCGATTGAATGTGGAATAACCCGTTATCTTTGAATTATTTTTAGCCATTTACATAAAATATAGTGAATGTGGATGATATGCGAATACCTGTTAATAGCTAAGTAGATTTAAGAAATTGTTTCCATATAATGTAGCTCTTGGTACTCCGAACATAATAAAAAAAAATGAAATATTGCATATTCACAACACAACAAACCAGTAAATTTTCACGTAAACCTTGGTTTTCCCAATTAGTATTACGTCACTATTCTAAATATTAAAAAATAAATAAAGTATTTAAAAAATGGAAAACGTGTATCGAACTATTGTAATATTGCAATCTAAAAATGTTTTGTCGGGGGGACAAAACAAATATTTTTTATGGTTTCAAATACCTACTTAGTTAATCAAATGTACTTGAATGATACATTTAAATTCTAAGTGGAAAATCAATTAAAAATATATATACCCTTCTGTGATTTAAGTTGTCAGTGAAAGGGGGCTGTTAACATCACAATCAATTATTTACGAAGTGTTGTGTGGCGGATTTGAAATATTCGTTATTTTTTTCTGCGTGTAATGTTTAGAGGATCTGCTCAATGTTGGTTTCGAATAGCCGACCGATGTGGCCAAGAGCAATAATAACGCGTGTACATGTGTGCGTGTTTCTGCGAATGAGTAATGGCAATGCCTACTTCCTGCGCCCGCGCCGCCGGCCGGCCGCGATCCGCTCGCATTAATTTACGAACTATGCTAACGCGTTGCGCACACGGACCCTGCCAATAGACTCAACTTGTTCAAATACTACCTAGGGTTGCCTGTCATACTTATCAGCTCGAGCAGATAAATGCAAATAAGTGTCAGCAAAGCCCAAAAAAATTACAGATTTCAACTATCAGAGCACATTTAATAAAAACCGGTCAAGAGCGAGTCGGACTCGCGCACCGAGGGTTCCGTACAATCATAAATATATTTGGATATGTTACTTTAGTACAGTCTTTAAAAAAGTAGGATAAACGGCAGACAGGTGGAAGGGCGAACAGGCGGACAGTTAATTTACAAATCTTAACCACAGTTGCTTATGGTGACTGAAAAACGTTTCAGCCACTCCACATTGCAAACTGTTTATATTACTAAGTAGGAACTTATTCTTCGTTTATTCGTACGGCAAATAGTAGGTAATTTATATAAGAACCAGTCACCAATTATTACTGTAGTATTAGGTTGCGCCATCTCTTGACCGATAGTGGAACTATTTTAATTCGCAAGTTAGCATTCTTAGGTCACCGCCATCTGTTGACGGGTAGTGAAACTGAAAAAATTATTGTTTGTTTTTTGAATTTCTAAAAAAGTGTGTTATATTGAGACCTCGTTTTATTTTTCCTGTAATCTTTACGTAAACTACTATCACATAGAATTATTTCAGATTTTTCTCTTTGCAAACTTCGGAGATAAGGGGGGGGGAACGGTATTTTTTTTTACATTTTTCATCATAAGTCGAAAACTATGCGGCCTAAGAAAAAAGAAAAAAATGTTTTAAAATGTGCAAACAGCGCTCTTTCATATGATACCCCACACGCCCTAGTCACCTCACTTCAAATTTTTAAGACCCCTTTTCAGTCCCTGTTGTAAAAAAAATATTATTTTTTTATTTCTTTCTTATTTGCAAAATAGTTGGGCAAATGTCATCTTAAACTATTCCAAATTTCAAGTTGATACCATTAGTAGTTCTCGAGATATCCAGCTGTGACAGACAGACAGACAGACTGAGTCTCACCATAAGGGTTCCTTTTTTACCATTTTGGTACGGAACCCTAAAAATGAACATGAAAAATAAAAAGTACTGTTGATAGTATTTTGTTCAGCCGTACGGCTGTACTCAGAGTTCAGAGTGTACTACTCGTCCATTGAAATCGGAGAGTGTTCCATTTTTAAGACTTGTTTCTGGTAAATTTCTAAGATTTGTTTTTTTATTGAAAAAAATTGATCCGGATTCGTCATGTTCCTGATTCGTCGTATTCCTGATTCGCCGTATTCCAGACCAGATTCGTCGGAATACAGTTAATGACATTTATTTTATTTTTTTTATTTAGGTATTTATTTCATTATAAGGTACAAAAACAGCATAATAAACATTACATTTTAGTTCAAATATTAATTAATCTGAAGCATGTTCGTAATAAAAAAAAATACGAAATTGACACTTACTTTACTGATAATTTGTCCATTTCAGTAGTTTATTTTATTGTGCGACTGTTTCTGACATGCGCAACGTGATGGCGTGGCTTGCAAGCAATTTTAAACTTCAAAATCGTAAAGCGCCAGTGTTATCGATTGTACTTATTACGACGAATCAGGAAATCGGCGAATCTGGAATTCGGCGAATCTGGAATACGACGAGTCAGGAACATGACGAATCCGAAACAAATCGTTGAAATCACAGCAAACCCATGAACTTTATTGAAAGGTAAGTAAGTACTATAACCTAAAACTTATAAAAAATTCTAAGATCTATTTTTAGGTCCTCGACGAATCTCTCCTCTTCAATTTTGGTTCCTTAGGGGAAGTTTTCATTTGGTAATCATTCAATGAAAAGGGCACCTGCCCAGATGAATACTTTCCGAGATATTGCTATTTTAAGTTTGACAGCTGTCTTGTAATGAAAATCTCAGTAAGACCTTTAATTTCTTCAAAGACACCATCAGTCTAGTTAGGATGAGTACTTTCGGAGATTTTGGAGTTTTAAGTTCAACAACTGTCATCTGAAATAAGAATATCACTTAGACCTTTCATTTCTTCAATGATACCATCAGTCTAGGACGAGTACTTTCTGAGATATTGGTATTTTAAGTTTGACAGCTGTCATTTGAAATGAAGATTTAACAAGACCTTTCATTTATTCAAAAACACCATCAGTTTAGGATGAGTACTTTCCGAGATATTGCTGTTTTAATTTTGACAGCCGTTATCTGAAACGAAGATCTCACCAAGACCTTTAATTTTCTCATTTTTCTTGATTCCTGGGCGCGCAGCGTGGTTGACAGCCCTCAACAGATCGCTGGTTCACGTTTTTTCCTGTGGCCCAACTAGGCCATAATAATACGGAACTGTGTAAAAAACCCACAAAATTTTTATTTGTCTTCCACAAAACACAATATTGACACTGCTTATTATAAAAACCGTGGAGCGTTATTGGTGACATACAATGAGCGTTCATTTCGGGGCTCATCGCATCGCAGATTAGATAAGGATTATCTCTTGATTTAGGGCGCCCTTACTGAACTCTCTGTAAGAAGTGCCATTGGGAACTTTTTCAAATTAAAACAAAGTGTAACATTTCTACTAGCTAGAGCATTTTGAAATGTTAAATTTTGTCGACATTTGTCTCAAAACCCCAATTTTTTCAAATTTTTACTGACGTAAATACTTTGTTCTATTTTTGGAGACATTTATCAGTTCTAGTTAAATTTAAGTCAATGTTCCATTGGTATTTTAAAAAGTAAAAACTTCACCATGCTCATTTCGCTGTTGTTTCCATAAAAAAAAACTATTTGTTTCTAGCTTATGAGTTGCATCTTATTGCATTTTGTGTTTGCAATGGCGTTTGTTGTTGTGTGGTGTCGGTGTAGTGTTGCGAGCGCGTCGGGTGTCGCGTGGGCGGCGCTCCCAGGCGCGGGCGCATGCGCGCGCTGAATCTGCTGCATACTAAAAACAGCCCTATGGGAACTCGACCACCACGCACTTACCATACAACATCATCTTTAAATGCTTTTTATAAAGGCTTTAGGTTGAATGTTAGTTAGTATCATAAATGGTGATTTATGGAGTCTACCCTTTATGGCAGAACTTTTTATGTCATAATTTTATTATGCATAACAGCGAATGGCATAAAATTCATGTCACAGAGAATCGTTTGGCATACACTCATTTATCATACACTTAAAACGCATATTTTTGTAAGCCAGAATAATCT
This sequence comes from Agriphila geniculea, assembly GCA_943789525.1. Classification (NCBI taxonomy): domain Eukaryota; kingdom Metazoa; phylum Arthropoda; class Insecta; order Lepidoptera; family Crambidae; genus Agriphila; species Agriphila geniculea. The sequence continues at coordinate 31,214,190 of OX038872.1, read as the reverse complement.
TTTGGCATACATTTCATACCCTAATTAAATAGTAGTAACATCATATCGCAGAAAGTTCACAGTCAGAACCATTATATCGTAGACAGTTTATAGTCAGAATCGTCTTTTGGCATACATTTCATAATCTATAGTCATTAAAAGGCAGAACTATTATATCGCAGACAGTGAATAGTCAGAATCATCTTTTGGCATACATTTCATAGAAAATTCATATTTAGAATATTTTTTTATTTCTCACATGCATGCAAGCAAGTATAGAGCATGCAATCAAGTATGCAAATAAGCATGCAGCATGCAGCAAGCATCCAACATGCAAGCATGCAAGCAAGCATGCAGCATACATGCAAGCATTGTGGAGCTCCGATTGCTTCGCTCGCTCCGCTGCCAGTGGTCAAAACACTAACATCAGTTCGGTCTCGAGATCGAAGCGAGACGCACGCTTCCACTACCACCGTCATATTGTCATAACAACTAACCAGGGTTACTCAAGTCTGTGGCCCGCACGAAAATTTTCTCAACAAGATGTTGCAATGTAAAAGATGTGATACAGCGATGACCGAAGGAGCTACGTGCTGCAGCTGTAAAAGTAATTTTGACTTTGCGTGCGCTGGTATTTCCGAAACGAACTACCGGAAACTAGGCAAGAACAAGTCCGCATGGCGTTGCCCAGAGTGCAAAAGTGGTCTGCCATCGCCATGTCCAGCAAAAGCTCAAACAAGCACTCCTGATGTCACTCAAGGGTCCGTCCTTGAAGAACTGAGTAAGATAACCTCAAGGCTGCTTGTACTGGATACCCTCTCTGAAGACATCAAACTAATCAAATCAGAAGTGCAGCATTTGAAGAATTCACTCGAGCTGGCACACGAATCCATCAAGAATTTCACGGATAAATTAAATGAGTTAGAGGCCAAGGCTAAAAAGATGGAATCTCTTACTGCTGAGATACCTGTTTTACGTACGGAAATTAATAAACTACAGCAGGACATACATCAACAAGAACAGTGGCATCGTACTAGCAATATCGAAATTAAGGGTATTCCACACAAACCGAATGAGAATTTATATAAAATAGTGGAGGATATTGGGCGAGTGCTAGAATGCCCAATTGAGAAAAATTATATAAATTTTATAACACGCGTTCCAACTCGGCAAAAGGAAATGGGAAAACCAATTGTTGTATCGTTTATGAGAAAATACCTTAAGGAAGATTTTATGGTGGCCGCCCGTAAGCGGAAAGAACTTGTCGCTGGCACATTTGGCCTGGGTGGTAATAGCAGGGTCTACATAAACGATCACTTAACGGTGTATTTCAAGAACTTGCTACTCAAGGCAAAGGAGTTGAAAAAAAACTAAAGACTTTCAGTTTATATGGGTAAAAAACAGCAAAATCTACGCTCGAAAATCACCGTCATCACCAATTTTTACCATAAATTCCGAAAACGATCTCCTCAAAGTCAAGTGAAATTGTTATTTAGTAAATTGCTGTTATCCCTGCATTACTCATCTCCAGTAATAAAATATAAGTGGCCCGCTTTCTGCCGCGCGTTGGTCACACCTGTACGGGACCCAATTCGTAGCTTGCGCGCGGTGTTGGTGCACTCAGTGAATGTTGCTTTGATTACCAATGAAATAATGTTTAGCGTGTTTAGCACACGGAATCGTAAGTACTTAGGTTATAATTATTATAGTAACTTGTTTTTAGTAATTCATTCAATACAACTGCAATTCATACTCGTCATAAAATGTCGTATAAATAATGATTTGAAGAACTTTTTCAGAATACTCATCGATAGTCGTATTCCCAGAACATTAATTTTAATTATTCAAATATTGAAATTCTATTCGCCGATTTATGTATTACCCATTAATACACCGATAGGGCATTTAGTTTTTAGTTTTGATATTCTCTTTGATTACAATAATGCATAATCTCAATATCTATTATCAGAATACCCGCGGATTACGCACAAAAACAACAATGTTTAAAAGAAATGTTATGCTAGCCGTTTACGACATCATTTGTTTAACCGAAACATGGTTATTAGATAGTATTTGCGATCAGGAATTATTCAGTGCCAACTATATTGTATGGAGAAGGGATAGGGACTATGAGAATCGTGGCCAAGAGTTAGGTGGCGGTGTCTTATTGGCGATACATCGTAATTTTGTGGCTAATGAGCGTTTTGAATGGAGGTCATCCGCTGAGGACCTCTGGCTTACAGTTAACTGGAAGTCACGCTGTACCAGTGAAACTTTAAATCTACATTTAGGTATTATTTACCTGTGTTCACAACACGGCGGACACAGCTTTGGCTCGCAATTAACGTATTTAACTGAGCGTCTATCTGAAATTTATGCACTTTGCCCTAATGATAATTATTTATTATTAGGTGATTTTAACCTCAGTAACTTACTTTGGTCAGCTGAGCCAAATGGTAACTATCTTAACCCTACAAATGTGCAAGGTAGCGCACAAACAGATTTTTTGGATACCATTAGCCAATGCGACTTTAACCAATATAATCATGTGTTAAATACTAACGGTCGTCTGCTAGACCTAATTTTTTCTAATAATACCGTATTCGTGGAAGCCTGTGATAACCCGTTGGTCCCTGAAGACCCTCACCATAGGGCTTTGGAAATTAATTTACGATTTATGAGTGAACAAATATTGGGAAGTAGTGGTAGGCAGAAGTACTTTTATAAGCATGGTAATTATCTGGCGATATCCAAAGAATTGGATGAAACTAACTGGAGAGATTTGTTCAATGGTAAAAATATTGACCATAGTCTTAATTCTTTTTATGATATTATTAATAAGTTAAGGGACAAATATATACCTAGCAAATATATAGCACAGCAGTCATACCCGCCTTGGTACAGTAATACATTAAAAAAGGTACTAAAAGCAAAACACAAGTATCACTGTAAATACAAGGTTTATGGCAGAAGCACCGACTATGAGTCCTTCGCATATAATAGGAATTTAGCTAAAGATCTCGAAGAACAATGTTATAATGAGTACATATCCCATATGGAAGACTCCATAACGAATAACCCAAAAATGTTCTGGAACTATGTAAATTCCTCAAAAAATGATAAGGGTTCGTATCCTGCCACCATGCACTATGGTGATACAAGGGCCGATACTGGTGTGGATATATGCGAGTTGTTTGCTGCATATTTCCAAACTACTTTTCAGCAATCACCTACTTCCAATACAGGTAACCACGCATTATCAATGAATCTAACGACGCTCATAAATAGAATATGTATTGACCCAGAGCAAGTAAAGCGTTTATTGGAAAGTCTCGATGTGAATAAGGGGGCCGGCCCCGATCATGTTCACCCAATTTTTATAGTGAATTGTGCTTCCAGCTTAACTGAACCATTATGTATGCTTTTTAACAAATCACTACATGAAGGAGTAATGCCTAATGTGTGGAAGTGTGCCTTCGTGACCCCAGTTCATAAGAAAGGCGACAAAAGTGATGTGTGCAACTACCGCCCAATTTCAAAATTGTGTATATTCTCAAAGATACTCGAGAGAATAGTCCACCAGCAACTTTATTCGGCCTTTAAATCATTACTAACCCACTCTCAGCACGGGTTTGTGTCGAATCGTTCCACCACTTCCAACCTGCTTCTACTTAATGACTTTGTAACCTCTAAGATGGATGCAGGTGAGGAAGTTCATACAATTTTAACAGATTACTCCAAGTGCTTTGATCGAATAGACCATGCACTTCTGCTGCAAAAGCTTCTCTTTGCAGGAGTGCACGGTGATTTATTCAGATGGTTCACTTCCTACATAGAAAACCGTTCCCAATCAGTGGCCATAAATGGTTTTTCCTCATTATGGAATGTGGTGCCCTCAGGAGTCCCTCAGGGTTCCATATTGGGACCACTTCTATTTGTAATTTTTATTAACGACGTGTCTAATTCCTTTAAACATTCAAAAATTCTTTTATTCGCAGATGATATGAAAATTTTTAAAGAAATTAAAAGTGAAACTGATTGCCTTTTACTGCAGGATGATCTAATAAGATTTGAAAACTATTGTGACTCGAACAGACTTGATCTAAACATAAGTAAATGTTATTCGATGGTTTTTTCAAGAAAACGTAACAAACTTAATTTTAACTATAATTTGAAAAACAATATTCTATCTAGTGTCAATCAAACGCGAGATCTTGGAATTATTCAAGACTCAGAGTTAATTTTTGATGAACAAATTGAAAACATTGCAAAAAAAGCCTCAAAAGCATTAGGGTTTCTAATGAGAACCTGCTCGCAGTTTAAAAAAGCTAAAACGATAAAAGTCTTATATTGTTCTCTTGTGCGGAGTATTCTCGAATATAACTCGCAAGTATGGAATCCGCGTTATTCCATATATATAAATCGGTTGGAATCAGTACAGAAGAAGTTCTTGAAATATTTAGAATTTAAAACACGGACTTACGATGCTAGCTACAAGGAAAGATGTGTAAGACATCACTTGCTCCCTCTAAAAGTCCGCAGAGATATTACAGATCTGGTTTATTTATCTAAACTACTAAAAGGCAAAATAGACTCGACTGAACTACTTGATCGTATAAAGCTTACTGTACCTTGTAGCTCTAATACTCGTAGGAAGTTGAGACTGCATGTTCCATGGGTGCGAACCAACTACCGACGTAACAGTTACCTGATTCGCTCGTGTCGCTTGTTCAATTCTATTAGCGACGACACGGATATTGACTTATTCTCTGACGGCATTGTTTCACTGAAGCGAGCACTCGCAACTAAATTCCTCACACATTATTGAGATGATGGGTAGTACTAGGGTATATTACTGTGTTGTTTTCTCTCTTTTATATTTTTATCTGTCTGTTGTATAACTTGTTTACAAATGCTGGAAATAGCGTCATGCTTATTCTTCTCGAATTATGATTACTTTACATTTTTAACTATCTGTGGAAACTTGTTATTAGCTTGTGATTATTCGTGTATATTTCTGTGTAATATGTATTAGCAGTAAGTTTTCCTAATGAATAAAATAAAAATAAATAAATAAATAACCTAACCTACCTATTGCATTAATGATTTTCCTTCATGGCGGGGGGCCTGTGGGGCCAGCCCCCTGCACCCCCCGGCAAGCATACAAGCAGCATGCATGCAAACAAGCATTTTCAAGCATGCATGCATGCAAGCAAGCAAGCATGCATGCAAGCAAGCAGCATACATGTCGATTTTGCAGTGATTCGTTTCTGTTGTTAACTTTTGTAGCACAACATTTACAAAAACACAACATAATTTGACTTTTTAAGACAAATATTTAATTCAATTTAAGGTTAATATGCATTTTTTTAGAAATTACAATATGCCTAATGACATTATTCTAAATGAAATTCTGCCATATTCTTAGTATATCAAGTGAAATTATACCAAATAATTGACGACTAAAAAAACATTCTGATAAACGAAATTATGCATATAAAAAAATTGCCAAATGAAATTCTGCCATCTGAATAGTATGCCATTGTAAATTCGGACATATAACATTCGGCCAAACAATAATTATATTAAACAATTTTTATGCCTTAAAAATATTCGTTAAAGGAAAATTATGCCAAGTGTGTTATGCCAAATAAATTTCGGAGCATCAAGATTCTGCCAGATAGAGGTAACCCCCATTTATGATACTAACCTAACTACCAGAATTCGTAAGTGATCACCAGATTACTTGGCGGTTTAGATGGTCGTTTACTTATCTGGAAAACATTTTTTTTTGGGTTTTTAAGTATTTGGGTATACCCTTTTAAAATTACACCTCTATAAAATTAGTGAATTTTGAAGAATGTTTCAGATTAAATTGGTGTAACTACGACAAACTTTCTTTTACATTCTGTTAAGGCTTTAAGTAAAATTTGGAACTCCAAATTTTATTCACTTTTTACGTAACTTTTTTTTAAGCGGAGTTCCGCTTAAAAAAATGTAGAGATAAAATTTTAAAATTTTCTGATTCAAAATTTAACTTAATACTTACCTCGTTTTAAGTATTTATTTATTTATAATTGCCAATAACTAATTGTAATATTTTTTTAGTAATTGGCAAACAAAACGAGCTAAACCAACGAACAAAAAACTGGTGTTCCAGTTTTTTTTATTTGTTGTTAAATTTACTAATGTAATGCTCAATAAAATTAATATAAAATTTTTCTTAAAGTACGAAATATTTTGTCCAAACTAATAAAATGTTTAGTTGTTAGATAGTAAATTGTACACACACTCTTTTAGTACCTACGTCCATCAGCCATTTTTTTTAATGTCCCCACTGCTGGGGCACAGGCCTTCCTTATGAGTGGATAAGGAGGACGGGCCATAACCCACCACGCGGGCCCAATGCGGATTGGTGGGTGTTAACAACTGCAAATGCAGCCGGGACCAACGGCTTAACGTGCCTTCCAAAGCACGGAGGAGCTCGAGATAATAAATGTTTGGTCACCCATCCCATGACCGACCCTTGCGAACGTTGCTTAACCTCCGCGATCGCTGGGCGCTAAACCACTGCGCCACCGAGCTCCTCTTTTATTCCTCCTATTTTAGTACGGGAAAAAATAATTTCAATTTATCTTATTAATTCATCATTAGTGTGTTTACAATTCTGGAGTGGCAGCAATAATAAATTTTACGTGCCGTTGTTTCAAAGTTGATATAAAGCAAAACAATAATAACCAAATGTGTCTTAACAAAGTTTTCCTCTATGGTAGGTAGGTATTGTTAGTAGTAATTAAAATAAGGAAAATTCCGCGCGGTACTGAAGGCGCAACAGCGCGAAGTGTAGCGCGGGCTATAAATAGCGCGCCCGCGGTTATCGACGACGACGCGACGCGCTAAAGCACTGTTTATTTCCAACTGTATGTTTTATTTTTGTGTCAGTTCGCTACTTCCGCCCTTTGCAGCCTCTCTGAACTTACTGTTCAATTGTTTCAAAACTTTGTTTTATTCAATCTTATCAAAGAATTTCCATTGCAATTTTGATCTGAATGAACCAGTGCATTTTTTAATAAACAAACATGATTCTTTCATCACGTATCTTAGGTAGTTTAAACGGTGTTTCCCCCTTAAGTTGTGGATACTATAGGATTATTTAATAATGATTGTGAGTTTGATAGTGGGCCGGGGCACTGTGCGCGGCGCAGGCGCAGGCGCTCGCGTGTTTGTCGAGGATCCCCTCAAGTTTTTGTGCCGTTCGCTCTAACGCGCCATTTTACACGTCTTAAGAGCCCTCGGATCGTTTCCAAATTTGTACTCTTTATTTTTTGTCATTGTTGAGTGACGGCTTAAGTGTCTCGAAATGAGTTATTTGTATAGGCTCTTAGCGTTCCGGTGTCGGTTTATGTCGATGATGCGCAAATAACGCCTGAGCTCGTATTAGTTTAATGTATTAAAAGAAGGTAAATTCTAGGGTTGTTTGTTTTGTCGCGATCGTTGGTGCGTGTTTTATAACTTGTAGCTTGATGGGTCACGGGTGATGGTCGGTGCCGATGCAGGCGCGGGCGCGGGCGTCCCTTGGGAGCGCGGCCACGTGCCAGCCAGGGATGCCGGCCACGTGCGGGCAGCGGACGGACGAGGCAGGAACACTGTGCACCGCACGAGTTATTGTCGCCACCATGTTTCCGCGTTTGCCTTTCTAGATGCGGGTGCGCCGCGCCGTGTCCTACACCGCCTGAACACGTACAATTACTTGTTAGCAGTTGTCAGTATACTTATTGATTTCTCGAGTGAGACGTTATTTCCAAGTACTTGTCGGTCGCACTGGAACGAACGAGCGTGACCCATATAGAAATGCTAGGAACGTTTCCGGGTTAACCGAGATCATAAGGATTGTTGAACATTTTATATAAAGATGTTTTGAAACTATGCGACCGTTTCGGTTTATCTGATGGGAGGCGAGCACGTCGCGCCGCGCGTGTGTAAACAGTAGTGAGTGAATGCGACATAATGGGATCTAAATGCACTCGTAATTGACTCTTATCTTTTCCGGACGAGTTTTCCAAATTTGTCGAGCCATCAGCGCGGACGACGACGTCGCGGCCGCCGCGCCGTAATGAATGCAAGTGGGTCAGGGCGCCGGCGGGGCGCGCGCGGGGCCCCGGGGCGCGGGGCCTGCGCTTGCGCCGATAACGCGCACCTACTTCCGAGACGTTCCGAGCCATTAGCCTCGACGCTCACTTCGCTCCACTTAACAACATGTACGCGGCGACGTGTTCTGAAATAATGTCGCTGCTGAACTAGATCCATATGCGCTGGAGTCGATGAACCTCGGGCGGCAATGTTCCAGGTTGCTAATTTAACCAGTTTTCGATAAAGTCGGTAGAGACATCGCAACTGAAACCGTTCGTTGTGAATGTCACGTAAAAGAAAATTCTTGTTACTTAATGAGCGGTGTCGCAAAATGCGGCGAGATAGGACCGCGCCGCCCGCCGGCACGTACCGCGCGCGCAGAGCTTCAAGTATTTCAAAACTTGGTTTCACAATTTTATAAATATGCATTAATTCATGTACCCACCCTGTCATCACATCGTTTCTAAATACGCAGAATGATACCTCATCCGAAGTTCCTACGCAATATCAAATTTCAAAACATCATGCTGCAGTAAGACTAACACATAATTTATTTGACTTATAATTTTGACTCTCAGATGCTAGTATTTCATTATTAATATTATTACTGACCATTATTGGGATGACAATAATAAATTGAACTATTCCCACATCAGTGAAGAAAATCATCGACGCGACCAAAAGTCATCTCTCGTAATCAATAGGTAGTCATTTACGGTGAAATCGGTATGAAAACGAACTTTTCTATATTGACTGAGGTCTGGGTGTTCCACCGTTGTCTCCGATTTCCATAACACAACTGATTTGGCTACTTACTTTAGAATCGGAGCAATGCTTGGGATGTTGTTTATTATTTAAAAAACCTTTCAAACGTAACCATTTTTCCGAGTTTCTATTTTCTTTTATTGAGAATTGCTTGTTCACAGGGTATAGGTAGGTACTTATTTCGTGGCATTTTTAGTTATATATGGATAAGGATGATGTAAAATAAAATCTTTTCATATATCCTATTTGCTGTGGTCACGTACGTATTGGTTTCCGAGATCAATACTTAGCATAATACTTATTTATATCTATGTTAATTAAACGACTTTCTGTCAGCTATGTCAGGACTGTAATAATAATAACCTTAATTAAAAACAATACTAATTTAATACAGCAAAGAGCCACGTGGTAGGCTTTTAGATGCAATTTCTGTTGGCTTTAGGTTTAATGTGTCCACTACACCGTAACATACCATGACCGTGCTAGGAACGTATCACGCAAAAAATATTATTTGTATTGAAAAGTATGACACTATTCCCACTAGACCGTTCCGTCACCGGCCATGCACTTGTCATACTTTTAAATACAAAGAATATTTTTTTGCCTTGACACATTGCTAGTACAGCCATGATATGGTACGGTACATTGGGCACAGACCTTACATTTCATCTTCAAACAGCACCACTTTGATGCTAAGTCTGTTGTTTCTATTGAGTATCTTTTATAAGATGTTTAATTGATCATAAGAAGGCAATGCCAGAGAGGTTGGATTAGTATGTAGTTAATAGTTGTGTCATTTGGCAGCGGCAACGGCGGCGGCGCGGCGTACTCCCGGTGCGCGTACTCCAGCCCCTCGCCGTACTTCCCCTCGCCAGCTGACATCGGCTCCGTGCAACAGCAGATATGGAGTCCGCCTGCTGGTCAGTTCCATTTCACATTCTAAGAATATTATATTTCTGCTTAATTGATTCGTTTAATTGCAATCCGTTTATCACCCTTGCAATTGAATTGATATACTTTTTACGAATAGAAGAGTATTTGCAAATAGCAATAGGTAAACATGCAAGTCAAGATCCTAACTCAAAATTATTTGCTAGTATATATATATACAAAGCATAATAGTAGTTGTCTCCAAAGTTTATTGGTGAAAGATGTAAGCATAATAAACTTCAAACAAAGTCGCTTCCCGCTGTCTGTCCCCTATGTACATTCTGTGTACTAAGTATCGGGAATTTGTCAATAAAACAAAAAATACAAATTATTCATCTAAATTTATTTTATCGCCTTCAAAGTAGGCCCCATCGCTTGCAATACAACATCTCCACCGCTTCACCCAGTCTTCCGTACATTTTTCATAGGCTATTTACGGTATGGCCTTTAGCTCATTCAGCGAATTTTCTTTTATGGCTTCTATCGACTCAAAACGTTTTCCTCGGAGTGGTAATTTTAACTTGGGAAATAAAAAAAGTCAGACGGAGCCATATCAGGTGAATACGGTGCTTGGTCGAGAACTTTTGTTGAATTTTTCGCTAAAAACTCTTTCACTATAATGGCTGTGTGTGATGGTGCATTATCATTATCCATTGTAAAAATCGCCGAGGACTCAAAACTATCACCAACAAAAAGTGTAGTTTAAAACAAACTAAATGACAGATCCCGCTCAAATTTTGCGCGCTTAATCAGTACAGTGCTACCAACATGCAGTAAAAAAATTAGAACGACCTCTTTTATTGACATATTCCCAATACTTTTTACACAGAGTAGTAAGTTTAGATCTTTAAAATTACGCATCAGGTTTCGTTGCGGCTTTTTTAATAGAGTGATTCAAGAGGAAGATTTATATGTATAATAATACATGGTGTCAAGTTCCACACTATACTGAAGCGAAGCGAGGGCGGGTCGCTAGTGTTTTAATATAATATCATTGCCTTAGCACGAAAAAACCATTGAGAAAAACATGAAAAACCATGATTTTGATCCTGATTTTTTTACTATGTACCTATTTATAAAAAAAAATCGGTTGGCACTCCGGGAGTGCCGGCAGAAGTGAAAACTTGAATATTAACGTTGTGCATTTTTTATATTTTGAAATTAGCGGCAAAGGATTAAAATTATTTCTTTCCTATTACTATCCAGTCACACAATTCAATCAGTTTGTAATTAGAGAAAAATTCTAAAGATTTCGCGCCAGTGGCCTTTTTAATTTCTACATACACGCATTCTACGATTTAAACTTATAGTGACAGAGTATAGATAAGTCTATGATTTCACCGAAGAGATCGCTGCTATTAGTTCCATTTTCAAAAATAGCGCGTGGCTGGGTGATACAAGTGTTTACGTCATAAAATGACGCACCGCCATTTTCAACACGCCCCGTAGAAAGAGAGGGAAATACTTCCGCCGAGAGCTGTCTTCTCTCCATCCGTCACATCCATCTTACGCATTTTCGATCAACCACGTGATTCCTGACGCGAGTTTAGCATTTTTTACCCATACTAAAAGCGTACAACGCCGCTAAAGAAGTTTTCACTTCAAAAATCAGAATCAAAATTATTTCAGGTTAGGCTGTTACAAACACTTGAATGTCAAAGAAGGTACGCTATCCGTAAGCACAGCCTAAAGAGGAGACTTTGTATTGTAACGAAAAGAACCGGCAAGAAATTCATCAAAGGTATCGAATTCGTATCGAGCACATTTATTTTTGTATTGGAAATCAGTAGGTGGTGTTGTACTTTGAATGTCGTTGGTATTAGTTAGTTAACATGTTATGTGTGCAGGTGGTTCACCGACATACGGCTCGAGCGGCAGCGGCGGCGGCGTGGTGCTGAGCGAGGAGTACGCGCCGGAGGGCGGCGGCGCGGAGGCGGGCGGCGGCGGCGGCTCGCTGCCCGCCTTCAGCTCGCGCTTCGGCAGCGCCTTCGTCACATCGCGCCCCTCCACCGTCTACGGCGCACCCACCATCGCCACCAATGCATACGCACACCAGGTATAACCGTTTGCAGAATCAATAAAAATCTACAGATCTCACACTACGCGCTATCATCAAAGCCACTGAAAATGAAACTTATAAATAAAGCACACTGTACTGATGATAAAGTGAACGTACTGCAACCTCGCTACATTGAATTTTTGTCCGCTCGCCTCCTAACATGGCTCAAACTGTAATTTAATTAAATCCCGAGATCCAGGTTTTTCCGTTTCTTGAATAGCGAGCTAAAAAAAGTTATTGGGAAATTCTCGATCCAAGTTGGCGAAAAAGTTTTTAATTTTGTCAAATTTTGGAAAACACCAAAAAGTACCGGTAAGATTTTGGTAATTCAAGTAATATAATAAGTCTATGGAATTCAAATTGCACTTTGAAGCCCTTTGGCGGATGCACATTTTGACATATAGCTCATATCCGCGTACCTCTCATATCTGCGAAACTACAGACAAATATCACAATTTCATAAATCGGGGCATTATTATAACGCTAGTTATTTTTACATTCTCTTTGGGCATTATACTCGATCACGAAAACATAAACATTTTCAATGTTAAACTCATACGTATATTACGAAGATTTGTAATATGGTTTCACTTTATTAATGTATGTTGTAGAACAGTGCCCTGTTTATCATAACTTACTTATTATATTTCTCTTGAATTACATTTCCTTCATGAAAATCACTATTCCATAAACCCGTTCATTAAACACGTTAAATTACACGCTATACTTGTGATTGTTTCTTTAACTAATATGATTTTACCCTAGAATTAGTGATTTTGTTGATCAGAAAAATCACAGCATGTAAAAAAACTTACAACGTGTAAAAAACTATGGAAAATCCTGAGTATTTCTGAGGGTGCCCGGCGACTTTCCATTCCGTCTGACAATTTTTACAAGTGTCTTGCATAAATTATTTAGAAAAAGACATAATTTACATGAACTTGTAATTTTTTTCTCGTAAAGTATACTTGTAACTTGTAAGTTTTGATAAACAGGGCACAGGAGATTGACCCTACGCTAAATGTAATCTGTATAATACAAATGGCAAAGAAAAATACCGCATCCTAAAAAAAAATTACGCCGATGTTTGAAGTTCCGGTGAATCCCCAGGAAGTAATAATGAAATGTTAAAAACTTAACATAGGTTTATTTGACTTAGTTCTGTTATAGTTGCCCTTGATGCTCTCTGTTTATTTGCTAATTTTGGTATTAAGACTCGGTTATGCGGAAACATTTGTCTCTGTCTTTTTCTTTACGTGTAAAGAGTATGGAAAATAACCTCACTTCTGCACTTTTTCGATGTTTTTCGTTGTTTTTTCATCATTACCTTTAGCACAATTATCTTTCTTGAAAAAATTTATTGGAGCAACTTCACAGCACGAAAATATGACCCTACGCAAGCGCTTTTGATGATATTCAGATTTTTTTACAATCATCTGTGAGGTTTATACGCAATTTAATACTTGTTAGCTACTGGAGTAGGTACTTTCTCTTTAGCTTGTCGTATTTTGGCTACATCTTTTCGTTTTCTATATAATAATATGACCCCCAAAAACCATGTTTTCCTATCGTGGACCCTTAAGTATCCTTCACAACAGGAGATCTAATAAAAGAAATAAAGTATAATCTATAGTGAGCAATACTAATTGTTAAGTGTGATGATTCCAGGAGGTGTGGAGCCTGGACAGCAATCGACGGCCACAAGTTTCTGCGGCCGCACACCTATCAGCCAGTAAGTGCTCCCTGGAACTACGTCACTTACCATTATTTGACTGTTTAATAATAAACATTTTGTTTTTGAGACTTACCGCCGCTTTGCGATGACAATGTGACATTTCCAAAACCGCAACCTTCCAGGCTACTTCCGAAATAATAAAAAAACGTTTTCAACGAGATGTCAGAATATTATCGCATAGAAGCGACGCCTCTTTGCGATGATATTGTGACATCTCGTTAAAAACTTTTTTTATTTTGGTAGTAGCATCCTGGAAGGTTGAGGTTTTGGATACGTCACGTTGTCATCGCAAAGAGGCGTTGTTAGTTAATAGCCAAGTAACAAAGTGTTCAAAGGCTCCCCATCAGCGCAGTGCTTGTAAACAAATTAGTCTTTGTTCGGCGTGATTCGCTGCGGGGCGACGAAGTCCACTTTCCAAATGAATCACGCATATTATTTCTGTCGCTCTCAATTCTACGCCATCGTGAATAATGTATTGTGTATTTTTCCTAGAATTAATGACTTATCCAATCGATCGATCTCTTGCACAATTTTAAAATCTTTGTGATAAAGTATTTGTCTGTTTTGATTGATATCGTGTTAGCTGTCCAGAGATGGACGGGTGGAACTGTTGCGACTGTGGCGTGATGATGCCATTCAAGCACGTTAGGTCCTTTTACCGGAATGTCCAGTCGGGTCAGAGGCGACCGCCAAGGCACTCTTAGCTGGCATTTAATTCAATACCTTTGGTTTTTTATGGTATAAGTTGGTGATGTGACTGTGCGAGGCAGCAACAAGCCCGCACGTCACTCGCCAGCAGCAGGGGCGCGGGGTGCGGGCGCGGGGCGCCGGGGTCAGGCGCGATAGCCCCACGGTCGCTGTCAAAATAACCATCTCTAAAAGACGGATATATTTTTATTGCGATAAGCTATTTTCGAAAAACATCGATAATGGAGTCCGGGTAACAGTTTACAGTTCACGCGCCGAACTCGCGAACAATGAAAACGTTTTTGTCGTATTTTTTATGCCTCTCACATCCACTCGAACCTTCGTCTATCTTCGAAAGCGGCAGTAACAAATTTTTTATTTCGGTTTTAAAACCCATTAAATAATTAATTGCTTTTCTTTGAACCACTGTCGATCCCGTCCTGAATTATTTCAAGTGGGTCGAAATGGCGACACTTAACGCTTCTTATGAAGGTATTTTTACAAAAAATTAACGGCACTGGTCTTAAAATGAGTCGCGTTCTTAAGTTTTGCGAGCAGAGGGTTTTTTCTAGTTTGTATTTGTCACCATAATTATGTAAAGTCGTTCAAGTTATTGTTGATAAATAAATAGAAAGAGGCCAGAGCCATAAGCGTAGATGTTGTCACAGTGTCCAAACAAGCGGGCGGACGGCGGTGTTTGCGCAGGTCCCGGGCCCGACAAAAAGTCGTCTCCTTTGGAGCGCCTCGTCCCTCGCCGATGGAATCGCATTCCGTAAATGGTATCGGATAAGGCACGTGCCGCAAACACCACGACTTTGTCTCCGCCGATATTTGCTCGCGACGTCACTAATGCGGCCTTATCGCAGGTCGCTGCCAGCGCCATTAGGGCATATCTCCGAGCTGACGTCACGCTAGCCTGACACCCTGCTGACTAAGCGGCTACTTATTGACTAAACCGACTTCTGTTGTAGGTAAATGCCATTGACATTCTTCAAAAAATCAACGATAATTAAAATTAGATACATAAAGATAGATATATCCATAAAGATAGTTTCGCTGGTTATCGGCGCAGACGGGGCGCACATGGCCGAGGTTTCCGTTACAGCGCATCAACACCCACGCACGGACAAAGTAATTGAAACCGAATGCACCAATGTACTGCAAAATTCCGTGACCGTGCTAGACATTTATTACCAATAAATAAATTAAAAATAAATATGAATGTGATAATATTGCGTATCATTTAGTTGATTTCTTCCTATGGATCGAGTATGAGGCTGGGTTATTTTAAATATCCATAATTTTTATGTTTGTATCTAAAAACATTCACAAGATACTTAAACCTAACTGAGATCTGAGAGTTAATGGTCATAGGTAATATCACTTTAAAAAAGTAGCGTTAGTTGTTACACATGTCTGGTCGATGTCATTGAATCCGAAATCTGTGGCATGTTGCGCGGTGTCGGGTTGCGTGCGGCCACGCGACAGCCGGCCCTTGTGGCTCCGTCGCCTGTTATCACCATAATGATTTAACGCTATTTAGCGTTAGCCTAGCCATGCCTCATGTTTTGTCAAGTACCTAATTTATGACTGCCAGATGAGAATATTTTGTAACACTAGCTGTAACGGTCGTTGAAATTCGATAGCTATATAAGTTGTTTCGCCAGTCGCTAGGAAGTTCTCTGTGAATGAGTATTGTTTATGTAGTGCACTAGGAAGCGGGCAGGTCACGGGAGCGGTAACGGTCGCGGATGCCATTGAAACAGTACGCGCGGTCGACGCCCGCACACGCACACTGCGCCCTTACTGCGAATGTACGCATTACGAGTACCTCAATGGTTTCAAGGCAGGGTATTGTAATGTTTGTAATCTAAAGATTTTGATGAAAACATTTTCTAAATGTTCATAATTACGAAGTTAAATGAAAGCAAGGGTGACGCCACGTGGATGTGGTGTGTGTGTGTGAAACAATGCGCGCGGCCTTGCGCGGACGTGCCGCCGCGAGGCGCGAGCGCACGTCTGCTACATCAGCACTTCTGTAGTCAATGAATCAGTTAATTCAATGCCAAGGTCGCAACAGTTCGACGGTCTGCAATCAAACAGAACAATAATACATTCTGCGACCCTACAAAGGGATCGGTCGACCCTGGATTTTTCACAATGTGTATGTTAAGCTCGCTCGAGGACGCTCGGCGGCGTCGGTTTCGGTGTAAGCTAACGAGCGGTTGTTGCGCGCAGTCGATATGGTGGAGTTTATCACGGAGGGGCGCGAGTGCGTGAACTGCGGCACCGTGCAGACGCCGCTGTGGCGGCGCGACTGCACCGGCCACTACCTGTGCAACGCGTGCGGCCTCTACAACAAGATGAACGGCATGAACCGGCCGCTGAAGCAGCCGCGGCGGCTGGTACGTCAGCGGCACGCGGCGCACGCGCTCGCCGCGCCCGCACACGACGTACGCATCGCCCGCACCCCGCGCACCCGCCCCCCCGCCCGCAGTATCCGCGCCCGCCGAGCGTCCTGCTCCGCGCGCGAGCGAGTCTCAGTTCTCACGTGTTGTTGCAGTGGCCGCGGAGGGGGCCCCGCCGGGCGCGGATTACTACAAGGGCTTCCTGATTAACGGGCTCGCGTCGCCGCACGCGCACGCGCACGCGCACGCCTTGTCCGCGCCGGCGCCGCTCTGTGCGCCCTCGCACGCCGCCTCCACTCCCCCCGACTACAAACAGAAGAAAGGGGTACGACGCGCCCCGTTCTCTCCTCCCCGCGCCCGTCCTCCGCCCCTACTCCCTCACAGTGCGCACTAACACCATTCATCGCTTCTTCCTCATAGATATAAGTAATAATTATACTAACAGCATGTCCTTACGAAGCATTAACGATAATGTAAAGCAAAACTCCTATTTGAGAAAATATTCAATCTAAAGAGCTTTTAAAACTGTTGCTTATTGAGTCAGTTTAGCGCCCAAGAGTGGTATGCTTGACGTGTGTGGTATGTGTGGCAGGCGGGCACGAAGCGGCCGGGCACGACGTGCACGAACTGCCGCACGATGACGACGTCGCTGTGGCGGCGCAACGCGCACGGCGAGACCGTCTGCAACGCGTGCGGCCTCTACTACAAGCTTCACAGCGTTAACCGACCTCTTGCCATGAAGAAGGACGCCATACAGGTAGGATACTCACTCGTCCATAATATTTTATTCAATCTTAGCTAAATAGTGTTACTTTCAATATTCCATAACATAGTGTATTATATTGATGCCCTATTAATTCATAATTAGGGCAGCCGTTACAAGCATTAATTGTAAATTTCAAAGAAGCTACGCTATTGGTTCGCACCTTGTAACGAAAAGAACCGATAAGAAACTTCCTAACGACTGCTCTTTTTCTCCCTGTAGTTTCTGTAACTAGGTATACAGGGAGAAAGTACAGAGTCGTCAAATTGAATCATAATTATTGCAGAAGTAGCAATCTCAACTGTGTCGTTTCGTGGTCACACTGTTGTGGTTTTTTTCTTTTATGAAGTTAAATTGATGACAAATTCTTCTGCTTTTCAGACGAGAAAGCGGAAACCAAAGAACGGCATGAAGTCAGATCGGAACCTGAAGACAGCGGTCCAGCGCACGCTTTCCTCCGGTGTCAAGATGGAAAACTTACGTGAGTTTACTTTCTGCATACCTATTGCTTACATTTCATCTTTGGCGGCTGATTTTTACTTTCCTGTTATTTAACATTTAGCACACACCAAACTATTAGTAAATTATTTAATTCATGTAAAATTGAATCATCATTAGCAATTTTGGATGGATGGGTAAGAAGAATGGGCTGTGATGACTGATCTACCGTGGGCCCGATTCACATTGGTGGGTGTTAACTACTGCAAATGCATCTAGCCATTTTTTTAAGTTTTATTCAGAAACTCAACAGCTTTTTTTTATAAACGTATCTTATACGTTTCATATCAAAGGGTTAACGTGCTTTGCGAAGCACGGTGGAGCTCGAGATACTAAATCATTGGTAATAATGTGTTGACCAACCCTACAGTTTCACTATCTTGCCACTACTGTGCCTGTCGAGCTCCTCGATAAATTTCAACCATCCATCGCAGCTTCCATATCCTTTAATATTAGTATCTAGCGTGCCACACGCATCCAATTTCAGCCTACTGCCACAGCCGAGAGAATAGTCTTCATCCAGTCGGCCATCGGAGGCCTCTAGACAGAGCCATCGTGCGGGGTGGTGCGGTATAGGAGGGGGGTGGGGCATCCCGAGTTGCCATACTGAGACAAAGTATGCGCTCGGGAGCTATCCCGTCAGGGTTTACGCTTTCGATTGGGTTATATTATATTGAAAGTAGTGTTTGAAATTCTCTCGGCTGTGCTACTGCCTAACGTCGTCCACCCAGCGTAGAGGCGGTTGATAAATGAGAAGGGTATGAAAAAATAATCACGTTTGTTTGGTTTTCGCAGTGGAGAGCGGCAACGTGGGCGTCGGTATGAACGTGGGCGTGGGGCGCGGCGGGCTGGGCTACTACGCGGGCCACATGAAGCTGGAGGAGCCGCCGCCGGCGCACGCGCCGCTGTACGACGACGACTACCGGCGCGCCGCCGACGAGCGCCTCGAGCGCCCCACCGTCGTGTCCATGGGCAGCTGAGCGCCGCCGCCGCCGCCGCTAGTTGACCAAATACCGCGCGCGCCGCCGCTCTGTACATACCCCCGCGCCGGCGCGCGCGCTCCTCTCCCTACGACTTAGCGTTTAATGAACGATCGTCTCCCACCGGATTCGGTCGCAACTAGGAATCTCGATTCGTGTCGATTCTCGTTACCAAATACATTTTCTCATCGTGTAAAAACTATAAGACTGTACCTAAATAGAATTCCTAGCGTGTCGCATTCCTTAATAATTCGATTGTAGTTATGTTTAAAGTATGGTTGAAGTGAATCGACGATGATTTTTTATTGATATTATTTTATTATAACGTTGTTATTTCACGCTGACAATTATTTTATAAAACTAAGGATAGTAGAATACGTGTCGTTAAAGTATAGTAGATTTTATTGAACTCCATGACTTGAAAAGGCATTCCACAAATTTGTCAATAATAATTAGGTTAACTGTTGAGGAGTCGCCTCTGGTGGATCACGGATTGAGTTCTTTAAAGAACTTTCCACATAATATAGCATATTATGCCTTATCACTTAACTGGACATACAAGATAAGTAAGCTCAATCACATAACATTATATCCAAATATATTTCCTAAAAAACGGGTACAATCTCAGTTCCATGTCTCGCCAACACAGCAGCAACTGCGTTTTGTATTTTTCTTCTCACGATTAAATCACTGATGCTTATTTCCCCTTGTAAATTATCTTGAAGATCTTGTAAAATAATGAACAAAAAAATTATACTATATAAAATGTACCACAGAGTACAAAACGCAGCTGTCCGAACTGCGTGTACAGCCGACCGGCGCCCGCGCGCCCAGACGTAGTGTCCCACTATGTGATGTTATATTTTATTTATGTTATCACGAAGAGTCGTTGTCACCGTTAGTTATAGTTTACAGTTCTTTGTAAATATAAAGAGTATACTTTGAATAAATAATAATAAATTAGTTTTTGTTTCTCTCAGTCCTTTGGTGTATAAGTATTTAAATACGTTTGAATATTCGAAGATCTAGTCATGAAAGTTAAATTCGTAAAGCAAAAATTATTATTCAAATTATGTCAATAGGCAGACTATATAAGACATTTCACGGCGTCTCTCCAGTGGCAACAAATTGTGTTTTTAGGGTTCCATACCCAAAGGGTAAAAACGGGACCCTATTACTAAGACTCCGCTGTCCGTCTGTATGTCTGTCTGTCTGTCTGTCACCAGGCTGTATCTCATGAACCGTGATAGCTAGACAGTTAAAATTTTCACAGATGATGTATTTCTGTTGCCGCTATAAGAACAAATACTAAAAACAGAGTAAAAAAATATTTAAGGGGGGCTCCCATACAACAAACTTGATTTTATTCCCGTTTTTTGCTCTATTTCAATAACGACAACAGGTAGACAGTTGAAATTTTCACAGATGATGTATTTCTGTTGCCACTATAACAATAAATACTAAAAACGGAATAAAATAAATATTTAAGGGCTCCCATACAATAAACGTGATATTTTGGCTCACTCGCACTTGGCCGGTTTTTTTATAAATAGATAATGAAATGGCTATCCATTGTTTGTCTGTTTTCGTACCAAAGAACACCATGAGTCTAGACGTCTAGACTCGTAGTGTTCTTTGGTACGAAAACAGAGATATTTAATAATTTTATTTTATATATTTTCGATACGCGCAATACAACGTGTTACAAAATAACCACTAATGCCGAATACGATAGAAGGGACCATCAAACTAAACAACTTTTACCATGGGACCAACTCTAAATAACTGAAAAAAAATTGCTGTTTCATACAAAAAATAATAACGAGAATATGAAAAAATAAAATAAAAAAGGTATTTATTACAATTCAATCAGTTTTACACAATATTTATTGGAACACTCCCTTTAAGTATTGTTAAAACACTTGTGTCAGGAGGATCCGCTCTTCCTAAATCATAATCTAAACAAACGATTGAGTTGATAAAGTTACTATTCCTACAAAGCTATAATAAGTAACTATAATTACTACAACATGTGTGTGTGGTGTGTGTGTGTGTGTGTGTGTGTGTGTGTGTGTGTGTGTGTGTGTGTGTGTGTGTGTGTGTGTGTGTGTGTGTGTGTGTGAGCGTGTGTGTATGAATGTTAGTACATACATAGTTGTGTGCATATACGTATATATCAAAATATATATATACTAGCTGCCGCCCGCGACTTCGTCTGCGTGGAAAGTTTTTTTGCTATCCCTCGAAAACAATACTTTTTTTCGGGATGAATGGTACCCTATGTCCTTCTCTGTACCCCTGACAACGTGTATGCAAAATTTCATGACGATCGGTTCAGTAGTTGAGACGTGAAGGCGTAACAAACAAACAAACAAACAAACAAACAAACAAACAAACGGACTTTCGCATTTATAATATTAGTAAGGATATCATATTTATATTGTATTATTCAACTATTTACGATTCAATTTCCAAAAGGGATTTAATTTCTTTATAAGTTAATCGTTTCAACCAGTCCTGGACTATACTTTTTAGATCGTAGATCTTAAGTGGGTAGATACTTAGTTTTGTATTAATAATATTGTATAGACGAGCTGATTGTCTACCATACTGTCTTCTAGCATAAACGTTTTTCGTGGGTATCAGTGCTACTACATTTTTACTCCTTTTCTCATTTAGAGTGGGATCAAATACGAGTGATCTGTGAACCTTCAGTATTACATTTAATATATATAATTTTCGAACAGTAAGTAGGTCAGCAGCATATTGGTATAGGATTTCTGTCGAAAATTGGCGAGCTTTGAAGTACATAATTTTTAAAAGTAGTCTTTGTGCCCGTTCCAACTCCAAGATTTTCATTTTTGTAGACCCACCCCAAACCGGTATACAATACTTTAATATTGACTGCGTTAATGCAATATATATTTTATTTAAAAGTTCTTTGGAAGTGACGTGTCGCAATGTTTTATAAATCCAAATGAATTTTCGTAATCTATTTATAACCAAGTCTACATGTGGGTGCCACGATAGCCTCTCATCCATCATAATTCCCAAATATTTGGTATTACTGACTTTATTCAATGAAGGACAATTGCAATCAGTTTTTTTGGAATCACAATTATGTATTTTTAGTGAAAAGTTGTTCTGTGGTTGAGTTCTTTTGTCTATTGAAAAACACATGAAGTTAGACTTAGTTACATTTAAGGTGAGAAGGTTAAGATTAAGCCACTGCGCTATTTGCCTCAAACCCTTTTCTGCGGAGTTGTGAACTTCTTCCCAAGAACTTCCACAAAATACAATGGCTGTATCATCAGCGTAGCAAAATATTTGACCATTCTCTATTGGAAGACTGCACAAGTTGTTTATGTAAATTAAGAACAGAGTTGGGCCGAGGACACTTCCTTGTGGAACTCCGTAGCTTACTTCTTCCTCCTCACTTATATACTCGCCAATTTTCACTCGTTGAGTCCTTCCAGATAGATAACTCTTAAAGAGAGCTAGTGAGTTACCTCTGATTCCAATAGCTTCCAGTCGTTGTAAGAGAGTGGGGACAGAAACGGTGTCAAAGGCCTTTTTTAGGTCGAGGAATACTGTGAGGCATCTTTCACCCTGATCTACCTTGGAAACAATCAATGACGTTATCGCTGTAATAGCATCCTCAGTTGACAAACCTTTACGAAAGCCAAATTGAGCGTTTGATAAAATATTGAATTTGTTTAAATAATGAGTCAACCTATTATTAAGAAGTTTTTCCAATATTTTGGAGAATGCCACCAACACAGATATAGGCCGGTAGTTGTTGACATCGTCTCTGTCACCCCCCTTGTACACTGGCGTAATTATGGCTTTTTTAAGTAGACACGGGAATGTGCCAATGTTGAAACATAAATTAGCTAAGTGTGTTAAAATTGGGACAATTATGTCTTGACATTGTTTAAGAAACATAGTTGGTATATTGTCCCAACCAGGAGCACTACCCGAATCTAAACCACTGAGAATCGCTCTTAATTCATTTTAGTCGGTCGGAAGCAGGAAAAATGATGCAGGTTGCGTGTTCGCTGTGTTTGTACCGGTTAAAGGTGGTATATTGTCGGTAATAATACTTTTAGCTAAGGTTTTTAAAAATGTATGAAACATTCGATTTTTTACGTCATTCTCCCCAGCAACCCCATTATCAAATTTTCTGTTTCTAAATACAAGGTGAAATTGTACTGAATGAGTATCGAATTAGTACATACTCAAAAAAAATTGTACCCCAATAGTTAAGGAGTAAAGTCGTCTAAATGTTAGGGTGGCTGGAGAGATTCTCTACAGCAACCTCAAATTAAAAACCCCGAAGTCGTGTGTGAAAACCTACTTTTTCCATGAAAGAGGGTTTGAAAATAATTGTATGTACACTTACTTTTTACAATGAATTTGCTAGCTGCAGATATTTTTTTTTTATTTTTTTTTATTTATTGATCACAAACATAATAAACATTGACACAAGCAATATTTAAGGACATTTTCATAAGAGAAAATTCAGCTTAATGCTAGTACAATTATAGGTGAAGACCTCATGCGTATGTATACTTTAAGAAGCAACAACAATATTTATTACAAATAAAATTTAAATTTAAAATAAAAATAAAAATTATAAATAAAAATGCCAATTATAAATAAATAAATAAAAATTCCAATTATAAATAAATTCTTGAGTTTTAAGACTTCAAACTCTAGTTAGTTTACGATAGTCAAAAAACAAATATTATGTGTTGTGTTGTCGTACGCGTCGTACGCGTAAATAACCTGTTCTGAAACTGTACTACATATTTGACAAAATCTTTAACATCCTACTATTTAATATTGTAATTGTGAAAGTTTGTAAGTTTTGATGTTTGTTAATCAATCACGCAAAAACGGCTGAACGGATTTAAATGAAATTTGGCACACATACCGGGTGTAACAAGACCTTCAACGAAGCCGAAGTCTACGTATTCTGCCCATCATCAGGACCATTTCTGTTCAAAATTATTGCTGGGAAACGATTTTGATTTTTGGTGTTAAAAAAGCATTGCATACTTTACCACGCAATGTAACGCGTACAACAGACCGCGTCTGTGCACGCGGCCGAGTTGAAAGGCAACGTTTATGTGCGTACTCATGATGTACATCGAGTGACGACGTTTTGAAGCCATTGTTTGTTACGAAATACTTAAAATTTTGATAATGTTTCATTGGACAAAAAGTACGAAATAACGAATAAAATAAGATTTCATAAAAATTTTGAAAAAAAAATTTTGATTTTGACCTTCAATAACTTCGTAGCTATTGGTTTCCCAGGTATAGTCCAAAAGACAAAAATGATCCTGATGATGGGCGGAATATATGGACTTCGGCTTCGTTGAAGGTCTTGTTACACCCGTTATATTTTATGGCCTGCATCAAAACATAGGATACTTTTGTCCCAGTCAAATAATCCCTAGATTTTAAGAATGTACACGCAGAACGAAGTCGCGGTTCGAAGCTAGTATAAGATAAATGAAATAATAAAAGTCAGTTTTTTTTATAATCATATACGCCAAACAACAACATTGAAATGTTTTCAGAGTTCTGCACGGATTCCAGAATTGGATCCCGAGATATTAATATTCCATACATTTCCCGTTTTCATTCCCGTTCCTAGCCTAAATACATAGTGTATCCTACTTACAAAATACCTTCCTGCAAAATTTCAGCTTCAAATTAGTTCAGGACTTTCATACAAACTTACGAAGCCCTTACTTACCCCTATTATTCGGCCCTATATAGCAAAATTTATTCATATGCAATTAAACTAGTGGCTCCGTGAGCTGTAGACCTCGCGTTAAAAAAGTAGTATGTTTTTTTAAAAACAAATAACACAGAATAGATATAAGTTTTTTCAACTAATAAGTTTTTATTCTCTGCAAATAATATACGCAGTCCTAGGTTCTGTCAAAAAGTCACAACTTTATTTATTTAAAGGACATCATCCATTTTGGTCCAAATGTGAAAGTACCGGCCAAAAAGCAAAACTGCTTTGTTCTGATAGATTTTGTCCACCTAAGCATTTCTTATTATGGCACTGAAGCTGTAGCACCGCTATACTCGATTTTAAATAAGTTCAAAAAGTCTATTTTTTCATACATTTTGGCACAAATGTAAAAAAGTCGGTCAAAAAGCAAATTCTTTCAAAAATTGAGTTCAAAAAGTCTTTCTTTTCATACATTTTGACACAAATGTGAAGCGGTGCTACAGCTTCGGTGCCATAAAAAAAAATGCTTAGATGGACAAAATCTATCAGAATAAAGCACTTTTGTCTTTTGGCCGGCACTTTCATATTTGGACCAAAAATGTATGAAACGTGGATGATATCCTTTGATTGATGAACTTTTGAATCTTTTGAAAATAGAAAACAAAATTTGCTTTGCACCGCTAACAAGAACGGTTTTGTTACATTTTTATCATTTTTCGAAACGGCTGAAATGTGTTTTTTTTTTACATAAATCCGGCAATTGAAAAATTTCGAAAAACTGGCTTGAATGAAAAATTCTATACAATTATAGAACCTGCTCACAAAAACTCACAAGATTCGTTTGAAAATTGCGACCTGGGGCCGTACCGGCTAACGAATCGAGCTTCGGAAAATTTCAAATTAAAACAGATAAATCCATCGGACAGACATCCGCCGGACGGACATACAAAAGAATTTTTGCCCAAGCTGAAGCAGAGACGCTTCGCGCTCGCTTGGTCAAAATACCCTTTCCTTTAAGTTTGTTTCCAGGACTGGTCATAAGTACTAGGGCTGCGGTCCGCATAGCGATAATATCGATATTATCGCGAATCCGTATAAATGCAGTAGGTACAAAAACCCTATTATGTGTAATAATTTAAGACTACTACTTAATTTGGTCGGATTTGCGCTAAAATTGATTTTATCGCCATGCGGACCGTAGCCTAGGTAGGTAGGACTGGATAGTAATGTAATGATTGTCTGTCGACTAAGGATGGCCGACTTCTTTGCGTAGATAGCATTGAGAGAGGTAGCAGGAGACGTCTGCTACCGGCAGTTGTCTCACCGCGCTGAAGCCACTCCAACTTGTCAATTCTGACAGATATCGACAGAACTAAAGCTATGTAAGATTCAAAATGTCTTTACACAATGTTGTTGCGTTTTAACCTTCGACCATTAACACGTTTTTAGGGTTACGAAGCCTAAATGACAAAAAACGGAACCCTTATTTATAGATTCGTCATGTCGATGTCGGTATGTCTGTCTGTCCGTCTGTCCGTCCGTATGTCACAGCCACTTTATTCCGAGAATTAGGATTACACAGTTGAAATTTGGTAGGTAGATGTATTCTGTTAATCGCTTGACGATTTTAACACAAAAATAAAAAATAAAAGGGGGGCTCCCTTACTGACTAACTGATACTGAAAAAAAACATTTTTTAAACCAATACATGCGGTGTCTATAGATAGGTCTTTCAAAATGACATTGAACTTCCTTAATAATTTTTTTCTCAACGTCAACCGTTTGAAAGATATACACCGCCAAAGTGGTATAATGTGTGTCCCCCATTTAACTTTTGAAATAAGCGAGTGGAAAATCTAAAAATATGCTGTAGATCTTAATAAACACTTTCAATGAAAAAATTTAAAACCAAAAAACGTGGGGCGCATGCTATACAATAGACAATATGGATGATAAATTTTACAAAACGTGCCCCACGTTTTAAGGTTTAAAATTTCTGTAGGTATAGGTTATTAGGGTTATAAATATTTACAGAAGAATTTATTTTTTACTTTTTAGTTTCTTTTTACTAGTCCGTTTTAATATTTTTAGTCCTATATTTTTTGTAATAAATTAGTCCATTTTAAAAACGTGTTTTTAAAAAATATTTTTTTTCATTAAATTATTATTTTCTACTTTTTAGTTAACGAGCTGAGACTAAAAATATACCATCTCCTATCGGAGCACTCGTCAAGACAATTCAAATGAGCCCAAACTCGATGGGGTTGCATGGTTTTATTACGGAGTCCCAGCCCCCTTCTTTTGGCTCCATCATCAGACCCTGGAAACTATTTCTCAACAAAGAACTCTGATGAGTTCTTTGTTGGGAAATAGTTTCCAGGGTGAAATGTGTTTTCGTGTGTTGATACATGATTCAAACGAGCCCAAACTCGATGGGGTTGTATGGTTTTATTATAGAGTCCCAGTGCCCTTTTTCCTGCTCCATCATCAGACCCCGGAAACTATTTCCCAAAATAGAACTCGTCAAGAATCGTCTTGACGAGTCCATCATCGGTCTGATGATGGAGCCGGAAGAAGGCCACTGGAACTCTGTAATATAACAGTTTGGGCTGGTTTGAATCCTCTTGACGAGTACTTTGTTGGGAAATAGTTTTCAGTGTCTGATGTGATGATGGAGCTGGAAGAAGGCCACTGAAACTCTGTTATAAAACCATGCAACCTCATCGAGTATGAGCTCGTTTGAATCGTCTTGGTGAGTGCTCCGATTGGTGACGGTATATTTTTAGTCTTAGCTCGTTAACTAAAAGGCAGAAAATAATAATTTACTATTTTTTTTTAAATACGTTTTTAAACGGATTTAAACTTATAAAAATTGAACTAAAAACATTAAAATGGACTAGTTAAAACAGATTAATATGTATAAAATAATTATTTGCAGGTTAAAGACAATATTGATAATTTTAACAAAATGCACCCCACGTTTTTAGGTTTAAAACTTTGTAGGTTAAGGGTTATAAATATTTACAGAAGAATTTATTTTATACTTTTTAGTTAGTTTTTTTTACTAGTCCGTTTTAATGCTTTTATGCCTTTTTTATAATTTTTAGTACGTTTTAAAAACGTGTTTTTTAAAAAAGATTTTTTTCGCGATGTCAGAGTTGGTCCCATAGTAAAAGTTATTCAGTTTGATGGTCCCTATCTACCATATTACCGCATTAAAGGTTTTTATGTAACACGCTGTAAAACGTTTCTGAGTATGCTTTACTGTTTTAGGAACGAAGCTTGGACGAATCGTCCAAGGAACGAAGGTGTAAATCAGCGAGAAAGTTTTGACATTGAAAATGTTTATCAAATCCTTTTCGGCCCATTCGCTATTTTCGCTATATTTCCAAGGATAATTGAGATTCAGGGTTAAAATTTAATTGTGGATCCGACAGTGAAAGAATTTTGAAAATTGGATGGATAGTTTTTGAGAAATTTTAAAATTGTTAAAAAAATCGGGAAAAGAATATTTTTTTAGTAAGTAATTAATTAAAAAAATACTATTAAAAAATGAAGAAAAGATAGATTGCGCGTCGATTGAAACTTCTCCGAGTGTAATTGGTTAATAATTATGACCTTAGGTGTGCCTTTACGAGCGTGAAAAAAATAATTTTTAACACCGAGTACACAACAACAACACGCCTGTATGACTAAAACGAAAAGTACCAGGCTAGCATGAATGTAAAAGAGCTAATCAAAGTACCTGTTCATCAGATCTGGTCAGCACTTTCCCCACAGCTCTCAACGCAGGAATCCTAAATGCTGGAGACCAGTTCTAACAGGGCAATCAATCTTTTGAAAAGTACCAGGCTAGCATGAATATAAAAGAGGTCACAATCATAAAATAAATAGGTACTACCTAAGTAACTTTAAAAATATAATAGGATTTTGCATTTGATTTGATTTTGGTTTTTCATAAATTTTTGTATTCATTTTCAATGCCTCCGAAGATTGCGGGAATTGCAGGGTCTGTGGATTTTTTAAGGTGTATTGATTCTAATTTGTTCGAGCAGATTAGGGCAATCAAGGTCACCATTCAACAGTTTATATAAAAATATACTATCGAAAAAAGCCTTCAATCTTAAAGTATTTGAGGCTCTCATAAGATCTTAAAGTCATAGTAAGGAAATTTCAAATAGACAGCTGCCAAAGAAACCTTTTTTGTACGCTTTCGAGGTTTTTAACGTGAACGTCGTCGTACTGAGGAGACCATACTATACTGCAATTACTCGAATACAGACCTGTTTTCAGTAACAATGTACCAACAAACTGACGATGGAAATATTTACAGAGTCACTCGCTATCAATCCGTAAACATTTGATGTTTTCAGCAAAAAAACCTGAAATAAATGATTTATTTTCTCGTTTATTTTTAAACTTTATCTTTCAGGCACGGATGCCGATCTCGGCATAGATTAAATTCTACTCATCGGGTTAGGTGTACACCTGCTATCTACAAAAGGTATACCAGTTTTGAATTTGGTTTTTTTCTGTTTTGTTTCAAATAATGCTTTTTCTTTCTTTTTATTTATGGTGTAGACTCGATCTTTAATCAAACTACTTATATTTTTTTATTTTATAAGTTTTACATTTTACTTAAAATAATTTTACTGGGGAGCGAAATAAACATTGTATTAATCCTGAGTTTTTAGTGTAGACATGCTTCATGGTTGTTAGAACCCGGTCAAGAGCGAGTCGGACTCGCGCACCGAGGGTTCAGTATAAATACATTGCGGAGTCTGACTGAGTCGCACCCGCACCATAAGGGTTCCTTTTTATGTCTACACGCATAAGTAAGAAAACAAAAAAACAAAAACGTGCTTCCGGTTGTCGTAGACCCTCAGCAGTTGACGTATGGGAATATTTTATAACAAAAAAAAGTTTATCTACACCCACCCATGCTCTAAATCCTCTATAAAGGGTAAACAGTTAGCTTACTGCCAACAGTATAACAACCAGCGTCATAGTAACCACAATATCCTAACGAAAGCATGTCGACGAGTTATATTATGTAATTCAGTACAATATTATAACACTCGTTCAGATGATTTAAGACGAGGAGGAGGAGCGCGACAAGCTCTCGCTCGGACATTATGACTAACATGAATAACACAGGTTGTTCCAATGTTTGCCAATAAGCCACCGTTTCAAAACCCTTTATATCATGGATGTAATAAAGTCTTTTATGCAACTTTACATAATTAGGTATTAAAACACTCATGTGATGTGATAGGTAATTAGGTACTATATTCACACGAGGCGAATACCTCTCATTAAAGTAAAGTTGCATAAATAACTATTTTATTCATATTTAGCAAGAGGTAAGATACTATTATAATATTTGTATTGCGAGTAAAAGTAACAAAACATTATTAACAATAGGTATTTGCAATGCTACAACATTGGTGTTGATTGGAAGAGTTAATGCTAAATCAAAATTAATGTGGTATTTACATGGGCCTATTTGGCAGGCGACTTACTGGTCGATTTTACTAAACTAGCGCTTGTATCGACATCGCTTGTTAAATCGAATCGCCACCACATTAAAATTAAGGTTTGCGATTTTTTACAAGCAATTGTCGATAAAAAGCGCTAATTGACCAAAATCGACCAGCGCGTCGCCTGCTAAGTCGACCCGTGTAAATACGACATAAGGAAATCGAGAAAATAAGGTAAGCTCTGTCCAGCCCCTAGATTCACAAAAAATCCATTGTAAAAATCCATTGATGGCTCGTTTTGCACTTTTATGTCCACTTTAAACCTTGATTCAGGATTTTTTCAAAGTGGATTTTTTAAATATGTTGGAAAATTCTGTCAGAGTTGATTGCAACAAAGTTATAAAATCAGGGGATCCCTACATTATATTACGACGTGTCCAAACATAGAGCAACAAGCGCCCTAGATCCACTTAAATCCATTGTAAAAATCCATTGATGGATCATTTTGCACTCTTATGTCCACTTAAATCCGTGATCTACAAAAACCCGCCTTGATTCAGTATTTTTGCAAAGTGGATGTTTTAGAACTAACATGTTTCTAAAAATCCATTATAACGGATGACATTTATTATACTATTACATTGAAAATATTTATAAAAGTAAGTTAATAAGTTAACAAAGTCTAGATTTTTAAAAATATTACTAGTTCTAATAGTTATAAAAAATAGTACCTAGTTCTAAAAAATCCTGAATCAAAGATTAAAGTGGACATAAAAGTGCAAAAAGATCCATCAATGGGTTTTTACAATGGATTTTAGTGGATTTAGGGGGTCCAGCTGTGAATTACATCGTCGATTTTAGCTACAAGTCTATTAGGTATGGGTGAATAAAATATAATACTTAATGCGTAATAACGCATGCTTTGAAGAACGAGATGAGTATGTTTGTCAAGTTTCAGGTTCTTGTAACATTTTATTGTTGAGTGGTTTTGTCATCGAGACGGTAGTAGTACCCGAGTACCGAGGTCGAAATAACACGGAGCAACCTCGTGATTTATAAACAATTCAGGAGGGCCCCCGGTGGGAGAGTGCGGGAGGGAGAGGAGTCGCTGAAACAATATGGCCGCTATCAGCCGCCATCGCGCGTCACGTGCCCGCGCCCGCGCCCCGCACCCTCTCCTCTTTATTAGCTTTCCACGGAAAAATGTTCGACAAAAAAACAACTGATAAGATCGCGATGAGGTCGAGCGGCGCCCATCAATAATCCGGCGATCGAGCTATCAGATTTAGGCGCGGATTACTGCCGCGCCTGGCACTGCACTCACACTGCTGCGTCACTTCACACACTTCACTGTACGAGTGGCTCCACTGCGTCACGTGACACACCTGTCTCCGCGTGAGAGGGCCTTCTTTGTCATTCCGTCGAGGGTTGCAGAGGATCTCGACTGCGCGTAAAACCGAGATGCGGCAGGAGTTTATCTCGCAGCGGTGGGTGCGCGGGCGCTGCATCGACTGTAATGAGGTGGCGGCTCAGATACGCGCTCTCGTAATCAAATCTGTAGGCCTTCTATCTGATAATTACTCGGTATCGGGGATGGTATCGCGATATCTTAGGTCCCGCAGATACGGGCGGCCGCAGCCGGCGCCCTGTCCCGGGGGGCGGGGGGCGCGAGGGGCGACGCTCCCTACAAATATTTGCTTGTCGCTCTTCGGCGGTGTTTGCGCACGTTATCGCGTCACTCGCGACCGCGAACACACCCGCCGCGCCCGGGGAGCATCACGCAGTCACCGCTATTATTAACACTCATTACCATGACTAATGTGCTCCACGATCGATATCTACGCAATTTAAATTAACCACACCTTATCATTGATTAGAATCGCGATGATTCAGACAGTGTTAAACCTGGAACTATCCGTCAGGGCGACTCCGGCGTGCACTTGCACATGCAGCGACCAGATAGTGTCAGCTGTTCTGCTAGATACAGTATCTGTTAGATACGATTAGGTATCAAAATGTTAAGATAACCGGTCTCACATTAACGCCTAGTTAAGATAACTGAGATAAAGATTTGCATATCTAAAGGAAACCGCGATACGGGGTGCTATATCTATGAGGTCGTTGCACTCCACCATAATAATTGTTCAGGTGTTGTCTGGATGACCATTTTAGGAGCTACGTCACTCAGTTATGGTATTAGAAAATAGAACAAGGTGACTTCATTTTCTAAGCCACATCGTTTCGTTCGGTTCAGACTGATGAGGCATAAGAGCAAAGCGATTTATATTACCTAAGTATCTTTAAGTACGGTGATAGCGTCACGCCCTACGGCTGTGCGCGTTGTGCAATGCCCCTAATCCGCCTTTATGGCTGTGCTCTGTGTGCCGATCGTGTTTGCGCCCGCGCCGTCCGCCGCCACGAAAGGAAAAAGGGGTCAGGATTACTGAGGACCGCCGCATGCGTCGAGCTCACATAAACGTTCGAACGAGGATTAAATACTGACTAGTTTCTGCTTATAACCTAGACTAATAGAAGATATTAAGTGACTAACAGTTATTCATTTAACTAGAACAAAACATAAAGTTGCAATAAAATAATTTAAACATTAATACGCGGATTACTCTTATCTAAATAACAGCAACGTGAATATAATAACCGTAGGTATATTTATGCACATTGAACAAACATCCTTTAAGACGTATACGTTATGTATAAAAAACCGGCCAAGTGCGTGTCGGGCCACGCGCAGTAGGGTTCCGTAGGTACATTATACCATACCATATTTTAATACCGCTATCATTTTTCGTCTGAAAAAATAACTTTGTTTTTCACAGTGTTTGTATGAATGACAAAGTTATATTTGCGGTTTTGGAAAATGTACTATATCTCGAAAACTAATTACTGTATCTCGTTCAAAACAATTTTCGTTGAAAGTGTTTATTAAGATCTATAGTTTATATTTTTTTTAGATTTTTCACCCTCTTACTTTAAAAGTTAAAGGGGGGGGGACACACATTTTACCACTTTGGCGGCATATATTTTTCAAACGGTTGACTTTAAAAAAAAATAGTCTTAGAAACCTCAATGTCATTTTTAAAGACCTATCTATAGACACCCCACAAGTATTGGTTTGATGAAAAAAAATATTTTCAGTTTCAGTTCCATGTATGGGGAGCCCCCCCTTAATCTTTTATTTTTTTTATTTTTGTATAAAAATCATAAAGCGGTTCACAGAATACACCTGCCTACTAAGTTTCAACTATGTAGTCCTAATACTTTTGGAATAAAGTAGCTGTGACATACGGACGGACAGACAGACAGACAGACAGACAGACAGACAGACAGACAGACAGACAGACAGACAGACATGATGAATCTATAAGGGTTCCGTTTTTTGCCATTTTGGCTACGGAACCCTAAAAACCGGCCAAGTGCATGTCGGGCCACGCGCCATAGGGTTCCGTAGTTACCTTATACCATACCATATTTAATACCACCTATCATTTTTCGTTTGCAAAAATAACTTTGTTTTTCACAGTGTTGGTATGAATGACAAAGTTATATTTGCGGTTTTAGAAAATGTGCTATATCTCAAAAACTAATTACTATATCTTATTCAAACTAATTTTGGTTGAAAGTGTTTATTAAGATCTACAACATATATTTTTTTTAGATCTTTCACTCTCTTATTTCAAAAGTTAAAGGGGGGGGGGACACACATTTTACCACTTTGGCGGTGAATATCTTTCAAACAATTAACTTTGAGAAAAAGTTGTCTTAGGAACCTCAATGTCATTTTTAAAGAGTCATTTCTATAGACACCCAACACGTGTTGGTTTGAAGAAAAAAAAATTTTTCAGTTTCAGTTCCATGTATGGGGAGCCCCTCCTTAATCTTTTATTTTTCTTATTTTTGTATTAAATTCGTTAAGCGGTTAACAGAATACATCTACCTACCAAGTTTCAACTGTGTAGTCTTAATACTTTCGGAATAAAGTGGCTGTGACATACGGACAGACAGACAGACGGACAGACAGACAGACATGACGAATCTATAAGGGTTCCGTTTATTGCCATTTAGGCTACGGAACCCTAATAAAAAATGATCGATATCATGGATAACGATGATACCTAACCAGTGCGCGACTAATTAGTATTATCAGAAGAAAATATTATAGCCGTTGCGAACGTTTGACAAATTGCAATGTCATCGAGATTAACTTTTATTACCTTGCAAGAAACCAACAAAATACAAACTCGACAATCGTTTTACAAGTACCACAGACACACTTACAATAGCTGTGTATAAGTTGTTGAATAAGTTTAATAAACTTTGTTCTGCGTAAGTATCGATTATTGATATACATGTTATTTACATACCTGTAGATGTAAATCAATCATAAATCATAAATCATTTATTCACATTGAAACATGGTAAATACAGCTCTTAGAATCAAAATAATGTTCAGCATATTTCGCCCTTAACAAAGGCATGTGAATGTCAAAATTAAAATTAAAACTATATTTTACTGATTATCTAATTGCATACTCTATTACATTTATGTCCCAAAAAATCCTTAACACTATAAAATCTATGGTCAACTAAAAATTTTGTCAGTCTTGATTTAAATATTTGAAATGTCCGTGATTCCTTTATGTCAATTGGTAAATGATTGTAAATTTTTATAGTCATAAAAAGACAACTTTTATGATAAAGTGCTGTTTTTGGAGTATGTGACAAGACCAATCTATTACAATTTCTAGTTGAACGGGGGTAGATTTGTTTTGCTGTACTAAAAAGATACAAATGTCGTCTTACAAAACTACAGCATTCTAAAATATATAGGGATGGCAAAGTTAACAATTTAAATTTTTCAAAAGCTGGTCTACAGGAGTCATATGGAGGTATCCCAGCTATGGCACGGATGCACCTTTTTTGTGCTACGAACACTTTATTACAATTCACTGAATTTCCCCAGAGCAACAGACCATACCTTATAACAGACCCCACATAAGCATGATATGCCATAAGCGCGGTTTGCTGAGAAGCTATTCGACGCAACCGGCCAAGTACATAAACAAATCTATTTATTTTACTACAGACTTTTTCTATCTGTGCTTTCCAATTAACTTGTTGATCAATTGTTATTCCCAAAAATGAGGCCATGTCAGTTTCAGCTATAGGTTCTGTATTATAGTGAATGCTTAAGTTATTATTTTGAAGTTGTCTATTTTTAAAAATAATGTAGTTAGTCTTATTAGTATTCAATTGTAAATTATTATTTTCAAGCCATAAAGCTATCCGTTGCATAGTCATATTAATTTCATTTTCAAACATAGTATCATCAATATTTTTGTCGGATGTTACAATAACAGAGATGTCATCAGCAAATAGCACTGATTTATGGGATGTCACCAAGGGAATGTCATTTATATAAAAAAGAAATAAGAGGGGTCCTAGGACACTCCCCTGTGGAACTCCAAATCTATTTAATTCATAGCTGGACTCAAACGTCGACATGATGTTATTAGTATCTAAGCGGCTTATTTGAACACATTGCTGTCTGTTTTCTAAATATGATTTAAACCAAGACAATGCGACGCCCCTGATTCCGTATTGCTCTAATTTTTGCAATAAAATAGAATGTGCTACAAAGTCAAAGGCTTTTGACATATCAAATAGTAGCAAACAAGTTTTTAAACCTTTATCTACATTTGTCACTATGCTGCTTATAAGGTTGAACATTGCTAATGTGGTAGATTTATTTTTGAGAAATCCATTTTGCTCCTCTTTAATAATTTTAAATTTGTCATTATAATCGGTCAACCTAAGATGCATACATCCTTACTAATATTATAAATGCGAAAGTCCGTTTGTTTGTTTGTTTGTTTGTTTGTTACGCCTTCACGTCTCAACTACTGAACCGATCGTCATGAAATTTTGCATACACGTTGTCAGGGGTACAGAGAAGGACATAGGGTACCATTCATCCCGAAAAAAAGTATTGTTCCCGAGGGATAGCAAAAAACTTTCCACGCAGACGAAGTCGCGGGCGGCAGCTAGTTTCTCATAAATTTTGGAGAATATTGAAATTAGAGTCACCGGTCTATAGTTACCTATTTCTGCTTTATCACCTTTCTTGTATAATGGTTTCACTATAGAAATTTTGAGCAGTGTAGGAAAAATTCCTTTTTCAAAAGAAATGTTAATAAGGTGTGCTAAAATTGGCGCAAGTTTGTCGGAGCACATCTTTACTACACTTGTTACTACTTCATCATAGCCTGCAGAATTTGTGTTCTTGAGCGATCTGATAATCCTTTTTATTTCATCTGGTGAAGTGGGTTTTAGGAAAAAGGAATGTCCGCTGTTAGATTGATTTAATTTATATGAATTGTTAATGTCATTTTTAATTAATCTATTAGTCATGTCAATGAAATACTTATTGAATTTTGTCGCTATATCTAAAGGTTCGGTCACTATGTTATTGTCAATATTTAACTCTTTAATGTCATTATTTTTAGATGTCAAATTAGTTTCATTATTGATCAATTTCCACGCTGATCCACATATATTTTTACTGTTAGAGATAATTTTATTGTTAGTTATTTTCTGAGATAGCGTCAAACTTTTTTTTAATATTTTTGAATATGTTAGATATTTGTTTCTATTATAAGTTGTTTTATTTTTGTAGTAACTGAATCTGAGTTTCCTTTTATTGTAAAAACTAACTTTTAATCCTTTAGATATCCATTTGGGTTTTTTATTGAACTTAACTGTTACTCTGATTTTAGGAAAATTGAGTTTGTAAAACAAAGTAAATAGCTCATGGAATTTCGAGAATGCAAGGTCTGGATTGTTCTCTGAGTATACTTCTGAAAACGATAAGTTTTGAAGACAATCCCTAAATCGCAAAATGTTTACCTTAGAATAATCTCTCTTGAAATAAGTAACTTTATCCAAAGTAGTTTTATTTTTTACAGGAAAACTCAGCATTTGTGCTGTGTCGTGGTCTGACAAACCTAATGGTAGAACAGTTCCGACTGCGTCTTTAATGTTACTTAAAATGTGGTCTATGCATGCTAGCTGTCGTGTTGGTTGATTAATGTGTATTGTTAAATTATAGTTTTCCGTCAGTTCTTTTAGACTCTCCGTAGCATTATTAGTTTTTAAAGTATTTATATTAAGGTCGCCTGTGATTATTATTTTACGTTTAGGTGTTTTTGATAGTTTGTGTAGCAGAGTTTCCAATTTACTGATAAATTGAGATACATCTGACTTTGGAATTCTGTATACACATATTACTATAACTTTTTGGCTAGGAATTTCTATGCCGCAGCATTCAAACGTTTTTGGCAAAGAGAATTGTTGTAACCATTTTATTTCTTTGAATAACATATTTCTTTTAGTCAGAATACAAACTCCTCCTCTATTTTTATTTCGACAGTAAGACGACGCCATTTCATAATCACTAACTAATACATTCTTTTCATGGCCGGATTTAATAAAAGTTTCGGTAAGACATACAATGTCGGGATCTAATTGTTTATTGCGTAAGTCTGTTAGTACTAATTCTAATTGTTCCCGCTTAGCCAATACACTTGCTATGTTTTGGTGTAAAAGTCTGAAGTGGTAAATGTTATTTAAATTATTAACGAAATGTCTTATTGATAACTACTGGTTGATCGCATGGATCATTTTTGGGAATCACTTTAAAATAAAATGGCATTGTACCTTTTTTTGCATCAACAAGGTTTTGTGTTGTTTTGTTTATGGAAGCAGCACAGTACGAGGGGTTGGAGCCCGCTTCGTCTAAACTGTTATTTATATTTGTGTTGTCAATACTATAGTCAGTAATATAAACATAATTTCCTAGTAAGTTTACAGTTAATTCTTTTAATTCGTTAAAAATGTGATTTAGTCCACTGTTATTGATTTTTCCAGTTTGTACTGAGAACATTTGTAGATTTAGATTCAGGTTACTGTCATAAAGTGTACCGTAGTAATAAGTTTGCATGTCTGCGAATAGTAAGTTATTGAAGTTCTCAACGCGACAATTGTATAGTGTACTACCGCATATATAAGTAGGGGCACAGATTATAATGTTTGTCGACAGTGACACTTTTTGTAATACTTCCCGAATATAATGTACTAATGAAATGTTGTTTTGTGATCCTTTGAAGTCTGCATCTCCAATGTAGATAATACAGCAGTCCATCATTGTGAAGTTCTTTAGCTTAACCTCGATATTGTTCAATAATTCTAAGATCCCTGCCTGAGGCTTACAATAGTGGCAGTAATCAAAGTTCTGGCCGAAAAAGCGATCAATTATTTGCAAGCATTTTTTTGAATTGTCTGTACCTATGACGCACAACTTGTTTTTCTTTGAGTCTTGTAGCTTTGGGACTTCGTTCGTTAATTTACTGCTTTCTTGGCCCGGTTTGCTGATATTAAAGTTTGGTGTCATTTTTCGTAATGTGATATTATCCTCACAGTCGGTTGAGGACGATGTTCGTAGGTTCTCAAGTGTTACGGCTGCAAGTTGTTCATTTAGCTTCACTATTAAATCATTTGCCTCCTTTATTTCCTCTTCTAGAGTAATTATTCGCTCTTGCAGCTCTGAAACTTTGAGTTCTAGGTTTGTAGAATTAGGGGTAGCGACTTGAAATAGCTTAGATGGTGTTAAGGAATGCCTCCTGGGTCGTTGTAAACTATCCATCTTTGGTGGCTTTTTACAAAGGTTTTTAAGAAGGTGCAACTCATTATTAAGCTTTGTAATGCATTTTTTTAAATCATTATTTTCTAATATTACCCTTTCCAATTCAGTTTCTGTCGAGATAAGATTGATCTTCATTTGTTTTATTTCCTCTTGTAGCTCGTATTCACTGATTGTGTCGTTTAACAACGTATCATCAGCACTTCGTGATAATCTTTCCATGGTTGATGATGAGTCATTCCAGCATATATCATCTTGCAGTGATACAACTTGAGAATCGCTGACCGTGGCTGCGTCACACGTAGATGCCAGTGATAAGTTTGGTCGGATCTTGGGAGGGACTCCTTGTTTTTTCCTTTTCGTAACGTTGTCATCGTCGCTGTTATTTACTTTTTTATGTTCAGAACATGTAAGACATCTTAAATTTTGTTTCTTCTCCTTGTCCATAATATAGTACAATTTTTCCGAAATACCCATACAGTCAAATTCAAATCTGTTTAGGCACTTTGAACATATAATCGTTTCATTAATACTAACAATAGCTTTACATTTATGGCAGGCTATTTTCGTTGGATTTTTATTTCTAATTGTTTCCAATTGTTTTGATGCAGTTGTCACGGACATTATGTATTTTTGGTGAGCTTTCTTTTGTGCTATATAATAGAAACGATGTATGAAATCGATCAATATCGAATGTTGTAATCGATAGATAATCGATTCTAAAATTGTGTACTTGAATGCATCCAACTCTATTGTCTATAGATTTTAATTTTGCAGTTGTCAGCACTGTGAATGATTGACAGTTCGGAGATGTCAAAGTAACCAATCAGCTGATCCGTGCATTAGGTTAGCTTTTGTGGATTAACAAATCATAATCTTTGTTTATATTGCTATCACTTAGTATTTCTTTGTTTTAAAATAAACTGCCAGAAATAAATTCTCACCTTGGATGATAAGAAGTCCAAAATTGCAAGTGTTTAGTGCCCAATCTCTTCAATTTGAGGTTATCAGCCAACATTGATATCGTCCCTTGAAGTTTTATCCAAATTAATGGGACAGGATTCACTAGTACCAGGTAAATAATTAAATATCAACACGGAGAAACGTAAAGCTATTATCACTAGTCGAGTACCGGAAGCGGAAAGTAACTGCAACAACAATACGTTAGCAGTTTTCCCTAACAATACTTATCTTCTTGACGGTTGGAAAGTGACTGAGCCCGCGACTGACTTTCGTTGACCGTTCTGCCGCCTATCCCCACCCATTCCACTGCAAATGGCGGGAAACGGCGGAGCCAAGCGTCGGTGTTGCCAAGCTATTAAACTTAAATACTACTATTATTCTTTCAATTTTGATTCGAAATCATAACAATAAAATGGATTAATTACTATCAAACTACAAAACGTCACAATAGTAATAATGAAGCTTAAGGAGCAGCTTTCCAGTATAGAACACCTTTTTTATAACAGTAATTTAAGACAGTGTCTTACACTTTTTATTTTACATTATACAATGGGGCATTGCAACATTCATTTGTTGTGCACAATATACATTCTATTATAGACAATATACGGTCAACTCTAGTGTAATTGATGCTGTTGACTTAAAAGGCCACCAACAGTTGAGTCGAATATGAATGATGCATTGGTCACAGGCCTGAGGTTAACGATATTGATCAACGAAAAAACTGTAAGTAAACCGGGCGCAGTACTTTAATAAAACAAATTTTAAAACTGATTCATATATTTATATGCTGGTACATTTTGTTTAAAACAATTTAAACTTGAAAACAACAAACGAAACATGCAGCCAGGTATGACATATGCTTCATCTCCGACGGCAAACGAACAGCGAGACGCGGCGAGGAAGCTCCATCAAAGATTTGTTTCGTCATCGCAGCAGACCCGCAGGCGGCCGTTACGGTCCATTGAAACTTGCTGATGATGCATTCGTCAACATTCACATTCGATCATCGTACACGGGGTAAGGACACTCGTAAGGAATCTGGTGCGGAATTTATCTGTATTCAGAGAATACAGGCAGTGGTCGCCAACTACAGTCACATAGGCGTCCACATAGTTGTTTGAGCCGGTAATCGTCTAAATTCGGCATGTGTGGAAATAATATTTTCACTGCGCTACGAAGGACACTTAGATTATTATTATTTTCTTTTATACTCACTCGTACTCACTTGTACAATCTTCAGATATATATTAAATTCTAATATTAATATGACTTAAATTCGGGCGGAATGCATAACAACCACATAATACGTATTTATTTTAGTGACAGACAATAATTTGTCAACTACACATTTAGTTGAATGTTCAACATCTCTGTTCGAGAAAAAATGTTTTATCAGGTTGTCATATCAGGTTAAGTTAAAATCTGACAGAAGTCATATTATTATGAACTGTGTAAGTTATACTATAGGTATAATAAAAATAAAAACTTATTGTTTGTAACAAAACACTTTCTAGAAATGCCAGTACAAAAACAGTACAAAAGTTAACCAATATTAAAAATGGTAATTGTTTGTAAGAAAACACATTTTAGAAATCCCATCAACTTTATGGTTCTAATATTGATATGAAAAGTGATAGAAATATACTTTTCTTTTGGGTATTGTAGTGCCCATATTTTTACAAAATTACTGCCGCCGGCTATGACTTCTTAGACAGCATTATTTCCCTGTTATATTGGATATTATATTTACTCTAACAATGTGTCTCAGAACATTTTTAAAAAAAAATTAAATACACAATACATTTAATTTTTTTTTTTATGCAACTACCTTCACAACTTTACATTAAGGTCTTCCACAAGAACAACGTTCACAAAAATGCAAAATAGCTTAAATTATGACTATTTCATGAATTGATTAAACCTGTAGATACCGGTATAGTATTATATTTTACTTTATATGGTTAAATGTCATCGATACTTACACCGAATTAGAGATGACATAGTTGTGGGCTATTTTCTCTGGTACCTATCAACAACGGGGTAGACTGGGGGACACGGGTGGCCCAGGAATCAAAAAATTGATAAATGATTGCATATAAATTATCTAGCTAGAACATGTAGCTTATTATTCATTGATTTTTTTTTATTGTGTTGAGTGTAAAGTATTCTAGACGTTATTAATCTGATACTAAATAGAAATTATTCGATTCACTCATTCAAAAAATTATCACCAGTTTTGGTACCTAAATCACCTCGGATTAAAATTGAGTAAATTCGAATGCAAGTCGAATTAGGTAGTAGAGAAAAAAAAAAAAGAAATAAGAAATATTTTTTCTTTATTCTTAGCATTTGGATCCCAAAGATGATTATTTCGAATTTTAGATTCTATTTCACAACGCTATTTTTGTTTAGTATTTTACAAAGACAATTCTGTCACTATCAATCGGACAAGCTATTGTTTTTATTCTTCTCCACCAGTTTCTTAGGCACGAGTTGTTACAATTATGCCATCATGACGCCACAACTTTAAGCCTTGGTACCCATAGTTCACATGTAATATAGTGTCTAATTTAAAATACTTACATCCTATAACTTCCAATTCCAGGGACGGAAATTTATGCACAATTAGACTGGTTTGTACAACATTATCAAGGTGATATTATTTTACAGGTGTTTACCTGTAAAATTCCAGACGGAGGGACTTCAATAACATAGCAATATATGTTATTGAAGTTTCTCTGTCTGCTGATACTATCAGAAAGTACAGAGTTTGGTTATAAAAATGGATCCATTATTTACAAAACAATAATATAGACAAAATAAACACAAATTTTCTTACAGAAGTGTGTAACACAATTATTAGTATTATTTAATATTGAATTCATTATTGATTGCACAATATGAGCTAATCTCAAGGTTCAGTAAAGAATTTAACTACGCCTTTGCGTAGACTTACATTGCTCAAATACAATGGATATCTTAGATTTATTACTATTTATTAAATATTTACCAATTTAGCTCTTCAACTTTTCAACTTTTTGATTTTAAAAAGAAAAAGAAAGTTTCACATTGATTAGGTACCTTTCCTATTGCAAAGTAATAGAATGCAAACAATATAATCAATTAATTATCTGTTTAGTTCAAGTATGAAACATTAATTCTTCTTAATTTGACACAAGTAAACCATTTAATAATTACCTTCTTTTTCGAGAATGCTACATATTATTATTAAAATAAACTTTGTATAATCACTTCTTTTTAATTATAAATATAAAATAAATATAATAATACCAAAAAAAAAAAAAAAAATTTATGTAATATAGAAAATGGATTGCTGAAATTTAAAATTCAATGATAGTGGAGTAGATTCAAGTCCATGGTAACCAGGTTTAGCACTTGACGTACGCCGATACCTATATAGCCATTACATTTTTTTTATTATAGACGTTCCACGTAACAGATGGTAGATGATTTCACTATCTTTGCAAGATATCATTGATTAATGATAATTAAACTGAATTTTCCAAACCAATCTTGCTTATTGTTTTTTTTTTGGTACCAACCATCTGTAGGTATCATCTTTGCTACCAAAACATTAAGAATTATGTTAAATTTGTCTGGTTTTCTTTTTTGAATTTAAAAGAGTAATTAATTACATAAGAGATGATATTTCCATTTTCTTATTTTAATGCTTTCAACATCTACATGTGTTAATATACTAATATCGAAGGACGAATCTGAAGTATAATTAATGATTAAACGAACTTACCTGTAAGTGAAGTTCTATCATAATTATACGAAGGATTCGTCCGAAGATATTAGTATAGAATCCCACCCTCCCTACTCATTATTGTAAATTACAATAACTACCTATTTACCCACTGAAGAAACTGAGGAAATATCATAGGATTTGGACTTTAAACTAAATGAAGCGGTTGGCGTGTAGTAGTGACGGGGCGAGCTTGGACCGGAAATGTCAAATAACTGTCAATTTTAAGTCAAAAACCTTCTCTTTTTTAGGTTTTTTTAGGTTATTACTTTAAAATAACGTGCTAAGTGGTGATACATGCAAGCGATACTACATGTGTTAATATACTAATATCTTCGGACGAATCCTTCGTATAATTATGATAGAACTTCACTTACAGGTAAGTTCGTTTAATCATTAATTATGACAACATTCATATATCTAACAAATCATCTAAAAGACATCAAGACACATCAATGGAAATAATGTCAATACAAAACTCAGTTTTGATTTGTCAAGAAAGTATTACTATAATGTAACATTTACTGGAACATAAACAGAGTCCACTAGACCAAATACACTATACCTAAAAATCACTCGCTTCAAAATTTCCGATACACATAAGTTTTGTTCTCGTCAGGGATTTCATGGAAAAATCGGTAGATCATGAAATCGTGCTTGTTCGTGTGTGAACAGGCCCTTAGCGGCGTCATCCGA
Organism: Agriphila geniculea; assembly: GCA_943789525.1. Taxonomy (NCBI): domain Eukaryota; kingdom Metazoa; phylum Arthropoda; class Insecta; order Lepidoptera; family Crambidae; genus Agriphila; species Agriphila geniculea. The sequence continues at coordinate 31,169,877 of OX038872.1, read as the reverse complement.
GCGAGTCAGCTTGTGCCTGTAAAAGCATGCATCGAGTCGAGCCGTGTGTGGGCGCCTTCAGGTGCACTAGTAAAAACTCGTGCACCTGAAGGCATATACACGGCACGACTCGATAATCAGTCGAGCGTTGCACCACAAAATATAGATATAATAGTAAACGTGTTGCACTTTACCTTACAAAGGTCTTTGGGCACCTTTTTAGGGTTCCGTAGCCTAATGACAAAAAACGGAACCCTTATAGTTTCGTCATGTCTGTCTGTCTGTCCGTATGTCACAGCCACTTTATTCTACTTAGTAGGTAGGTGTATTCTGTGAACCGCTCTAAGGTTTTTACATAAAAATAAAAAAAATAAAAGATTAAGGGGGGCTCCACATACATGGAACTGAAACTGAAAAAAAAAATTTCTTCATGCCTGTACATGCGGGGTGTTTAAAGATAGGTATTTAAAAATGACATTGAGGTTTCTAAGACTATTTTTTCTCAAAGTCAACCGTTTGAAAGATATACACTGCCAAAGTGGTAAAATGAGTGTGTCCCCCCCCCCCTTTAACTTTTAAAATAAGAGAGTGAAAAATCTAAAAAAATATATGCTGTAGATGCTAATAAATACTTTCAACGAAAATTGGTTTGAACAAGATATAGTGATAATTTTTAGAGATATATCACATTTTCCAAAACCGCAAATATAACTTTGTCAATTATACAAACACTATGAAAAACAAAGTTATTTTTTAAGACAAAAAATTATAGTGGTATTCAATATAGTATGGTATAAAATAACTACGGAACCCTACTGCGCGTGGCCCGACACGCACTTGGCCGGTTTTTTTATTCGTAAGCTAACCTGATTAAACAATTTCAGAGTCACATTATTGAGAAAAAACTGAAATTAATATCTAACATATATTTGTTGGTACTCTAGGTCTTCCTTTAGATTACTGTATAATACAACATGTTTTGTAAATGACCGTCTGTTGTCCAAAATAAAATAAATAAAATAAAAAAAAAAAAAAAAATCAATGTAAATTAAAACATTATGTGTCTGATTTACTTAGAAGAATTCGTAAGAGCCTATAAGTTCAAAATCGGCATAACAAAAATTAAAGTAAAAAACTAAATTATTCCTAAATGAACTAAATTTTTGAAGTCTCGTAAAACATCTATTGTGGGAATCCATTATGACTGTTAAAGACTAAAGCATAGTAATAAATTTATTGAGAAACGCTACAGTTTTAAAATTCAGAAAAAAATATGTGACGATTAGTAAATGGTCATTGTCATGTTAAAAGATAAAAAGTTAGAGAATAAAAGAATCATAATTGATACTTGTTATTCTGTAACACAAGTATATTAAGATTATTAATACAATTGAAAAATATTAGAAAAAATTGGATTGGGCCGGAATCCTAAGGGTGCGGGTTCGAGTCCCGTCTGAGCTGCTATGGGTGAGTCGATTTTTTCTTATATTTTTCGATTGTATTAATAATCTTAATATAAAAATAGCATTGTGAATGCATAAAAAATCTATAAGTTTAAAAATTATATGGCTATTTCATCTTAATTGATTTGTCTAGCACCTGCAAAGGTGCTGCTTTCAAATGTCGAAGTAATTCACTTCACATTGATGAGATGGCGCTGGCCTACAGCGGAGACGTGAAAGATATTAGAAAATTTCGTCAATCCTGCTAGCGACTCGGTAGCATAATTGGTTAGTGCATTGGGCCGGAATCCTAAGGGTGCGGGTTCGAGTCCCGTCTGAGCTGCTATGGGTGAGTCGATTTTTTCTAATATTTTTCAATTGTATTAATAATCTTAATATAAAAATAGCATTGTGAATGCATAAAAAATCTAAAAGTTTAAAAACAAGTATATTACTATCTATGGTTCACCAGTCTCCACAAACAAATTTTGTCCGCATATAGTTCTCTAAATTGTATGTATATATTATATTGTATTGTAATTTGTAACTTGTTTGTGGTGAAAATCAATAAACTATTATTGTTATTATGGTTTTTACAATAAAATCGTACAGTGTAAAGGATCCCTCCGCCGCAACGTCATTGTTTGTAATTTCTTAGGGACCTTGTAAAAGCGAGCTTTACATCTTTGCCAGTTTGCAATGCATTAAAATTTCTATTCTCCGCGTATGCGTTGTGAAGGAAATGTTAACCGCTTCCGTTGACGAGGTAAAATTGTTGCGATGCACTTTTACGGTACAATGCTATGCTTTAGAAAATATTTTGCATGTTAATGAACATTTGTGACTAAGTTTTTTCAGGTTTTTACATCATTATAGTTATTGTTTAACATTTCCATTAATATGATCTTAAAAATAAAACACCTTTACGTTTAACTTTCAATCGGGTTTTTATTTGTTCTTTTTTTTTGTTTGCATTTCCGTCGTTCCAACTTTTTTTCCAGGGTTAATTGTACATCACTATCACTACATAGTATATAAAAAAGTTTTTAATAAAAACAAAACCTCCTTCAAAAACCTTGAAAATAATCTAACAAAAAACAGTTTCAAAAATAAATTAATGGCTCTAAAAAGCAAGAAATAAAATATTGAAATCTGCATAATAACTAACTCGAACGTTTGTATGCATATCTTATATTAAACAACGCCTTTTGAAGTCGGGTGGGGGGGGGGGGGGGGAATAAACGAAATTTTTTTTCCTAACTAATATATCTAAACTTTAGTCATAGGTTTAAACCCCACCCGACTTCATAAGACGTTGTTTAATATAAGATATGCATACAAACTTTCGAGTTAGTTATTATGCAGATTTCAATATTTTATTTCTTGCTTTTTAGAGCCATTAATTTATTTTTGAAACTGTTTTTTGTTAGATTATTTTCAAGGTTTTTGAAGGAGGTTTTGTTTTTATTAAAAACTTTTTTATTTTAAACTTTTTTGTGGTAAGTATATTTGGTGATGATATTATCTAAGTTACAATAGCCTTATGTCAACGGCTCATCACATTTTACATAGTACTGCTTTTTATTGTTGAGGGGCGTTTATTGTTGAGGAGTTCTCCTGGTACTTCACTATCAGCTCCACTTCACCATGTGAATTATGATGAGCATAAATAGCCTAGCAACCATATTAAAGTAATCGTATCGTACCAGTGAACTACTTAGTATTGAATAGTTCCGATGATCATCTATGCTGGTCTTCATCATCAGTTCTACTTCACCGAAATGGTACTTTTCGAAAGCAAATGCACAAGTTACTTAAGAAAATACTAAAATCGCTAAAGATGTGCCTTTAATATTTGAAGAGTTCCCTCAATTTTTCCAGGATCCCATCATCAGATCCTGATTTCATGACAATGGGACCAACTTGGAAGTATATACTTTCAAACAAAAAAAGAATTTTTCAAATCGGTCCAGCCATCTTCGAGTAATCGAGTAACATACATAAAAAAAAAAAAAAAAAAAAAAAGATTCCGACGAATTGAGAACCTCCTCCTTTTTTTGAAGTCGGTTAAAAACAAAGTCGCTTTCTCTGTCCCTATATCCCTATGTATGCTTAAATCTTTAAAACTACGCAACGGATTTTGATGTGGTTTTAATAGATAGAGTGGTTCAAGAGGAAGGTTTATGTGTATAATACATGGTGTCAAATTCCACACTACACCGAAGCGAAGCGAGGGCGGGTCGCTAGTATTTATTAACCACCACCGTGGTCTAGTGGTTTGCCCACCCGTGTAAGACGCAGGGATCCCAGGTTCGATTCTCAGGAGGTGGACATTTGTACTTGGTTTGGTTGGTCGTAGGGCTTATTTCAAGTCCGCTCGGGTAGCTACCACCATCTTACCTAAGTCTGACGCCATAACAATTTTTTTTTTTTAATTTAAAATTTGGTTCATTAACAAAATAGGTGTTGACTTCCTCTATTAGGTACAAAAGCACCTGTGCCAGAAAAAGCCACTCTTCCTTAGCTTACTTATCGTTACTAGATACCACTAGAACATAATAATAGTGTGGAAAAGACATTCATTATTAATTTGTATGATAGTTTGAAAAAACAAAGAGAAAAAATAAAAAAAAATTGAAAATGAAAGTAATTTAAAACATTTAAGAACATAACAATACTTATCTAACTAAATGTGTGTGTGTGTGTGTGTGTGTGTGTGTGTGTGTGTGTGTGTGTGTTTTGTTAGTGTGAAAGTGTAAGACAGAGGTTGCATGAGATAACTTAATTAACCAAAATTAATCAGTAATTTGTATTAGAATATTTTCGGTTTCGTTGTAGTCTAGACACTTCAGCCAATCAGTTATAATTTTTTTACATTCTCTCACAGTCATTGAGTATATTTTTAATGTTTTATTTATTTTATTGTAAATTTGTGAGGATAAATGCGAGAACTGATATCGAGCAAACCGAGTGTGCGCACAAATTATAGGAGCTACCTTATCTTTCCTTCTTCCACTTACTTTATCAGGGAAGTATCCTATAGATTTGTGGGTTTTCAAAACAGCGTGAAGTATGTAAAGCTTTCTAACAGTTAGTAAGTCTGTGATTAAACTTTGAGTGGAAAATACATTACTTTTAGTAATGCTCGTTGAGCACGCTCAACCTCTAGAAATTTGGTTTTGAGTGCTCCTCCCCATAATGTAATACAATAAATAGTTATTGACTGTGCCAATGCGATATATATCTCATTTAGTAATTTTTTATCAGCAACATGCCTTAGTTCTTTAAAAACACAAATTAACATCCGCAACCTACCAGAAACAAGATCCATGTGATGATGCCAATTTAGTCTTTGATCCAGCATGACACCGAGATATTTTATTGATTGAACCTTATTTATGGTAGGACATGTACAGACTTGATCGACTCGGTTACAGTAATGGATTCTGATTTCAAAGTCCGTGTCCGGCTTATATCTATCCTGGATTGAAAAATATATGTAGTTAGTTTTTGAGGTGTTAAGCGAGAGAAGATTGGAGTTTAACCATGTTAAAAATGTATTATCTTAAGCTCCTCCGTGCTTTGGAAGGCAAGTTAAACCGTTGGTCCCGGCTGTATTTGCAGTCGTTAACGCCCACCAATCCGCGTTGGGCGCCCGTGGTGGGTTATGGCCACCACTTCTTATCCATCCAGTCGGAAGGCCTGTACATCAGCAATGGGGGCAATAAAAATGGCTGATGGTCAGATAATTAGCCGGGGCGGCGGCGCGGCGGTTTTGTTTTGTTTTGTTTATTAGGCACATTAACAAATTACATCCAAGAGATACAGTGAATAATATACAACAAAGTGAGGGAGCTGGGATGCAACCCAAAACAATGTACACATTTAGACCATATTTCATTGACAAGGATAGCAACAAGCGATTAATTACTTAATTTAAAGAAAAGATAAAAGATAAAACTAAATACTTAAAAAAAAAAAGTAACATACACAATACGGACGACGAACTCGTAAGACGTCGCGGGGTCACTCTGACAGAATTTTGGATTTGACCGTCCGTTTAAAAGATAAGTAACGTTGTCCAAAGATATCAAGTTCTGGGTGTTTAATTACCATCTCATTGTAAACTCTGCACATACGCACGATGGGATTGTAATAAGAGATATTATTTTTATATACATTTAGGGCAAATATGCTTGGTCTGCGGCACCTGTATCTTATGTTTATACTGATATCTGATAGTAAGTTTGGAGAAGCGATGTGTGCATTTAAAATCTTGAACAGATAAAAGAGATCAGAGTGTAGACGTCGAAGTTGTAGACTGAATAGATTAAATTTTCGCAGTAAATCACCGTATGTTAAATGCCGGATGCACAATTTAGAGCGATAACAAGCCAGTTTGAGATATTTTTTCTGGATACTTTCCAGCCTCTGGATATGAGTGAGGTAGTAAGGGGACCAAATAACAGATCCATACTCCAAAACGCTACGCAAAAACGCTACGCACCAGACTGACCAGACTGCACCAAAGTAAAATGAGAAAGTTCTGGTTTTTGAAAGGCGGTGGGAAGCAGCTTATCGGCGCAGGCGCTGGAGTACCTTCTCTGCAATCCACTGATCGCACCTTCCTTACTAGATTGAATGCGGTCTTATCTTCATCTGACAATGCAAATAGAATAACTTTAATAAATAAAGTATTTATACCTTTTAAAACACTAAATACTTTTGCAAGGAAATTAAATGTATTACAGCATATTAATGATATTAAGAATCTACCAATAGAATAGCAAATCAACTATTATTAATGTCCTTACTGTTGGGGCACAAGCCTTCTTTATGAATAAGGAGCGTGGACCATAATCTATGATCCGGGTCCAACGGGATTGGTGGGTGTTATCTACTACAAATGCAACCGAGACCTTATGTATATATAGCATGTTGCTTATTACCAAAAATATCGGTGCACAAAGATGCGATGACTATCACGAGGTTGTCAAACTGACATGGTGTATTATCATGACATAGATCCAAGATAAAGAAACACTTTTGAAATTGACGAAAATAAAGATTACTCCATCGATTGAGCTGCGCGATCTATTTTGATAAAATAGAATACTTATCAATGTCGCGACCGGAAAATTGAAAATGGTGTTATATAGAAAAATATTTCATTAATAAATGTTTAACTTAGGTCCGCTTCACAGGTCTCGAGTAGCTGTGGCACCTATCTCCTGCGTTGATTTAAAAATGAAACAATGGAAATAATGTAACACTTGCTACTTTAAATACTTTGTTGTCAATTTAAACCTTGTTGTACTGTATTTGGTAACGATATTATCGTTACTTATTTCTGTTAAAGCTGATAAGTTTCTTGCGCCCATTCTTCTTGACAGTTTTAAATGAATCCGGTCAAGCGCGAGTCGGACTCGCGCACCGAGGGTTCCGTACAATCATAAATGTATTTGGATATGTTACTTTAGTATAGTCTTTAGAAAAGTAGGATAAACGGCAGACAGGTGGAAGGGCGAACAGGCGGACAGTTAATTTACAAATCTTAACCACAGCTGCTTATGGTGACTGAAAAACGTTCCAGCCACTCCACATTGCAAACTGTTTACTTATATTACTAAGTAGGAACTTATTCTTCGTTTATTCGTACGGCAAATAGTAAGTAATTATATAAGAACCAGCCACCAATTTATTATTGTAGTATTAGGTTGCGCCATCTATTGACTGGTAGTGAAACTAAAGAATTTTTGTTTGTTTTTGAATTTCTAAAAAAGTGTGTTATATTGAGGCATCGTTTTATTTTTCCTGTAATCTTTACATAAACTACTATCACACAGAATTATTTCAGATTTTTCTATTTGCAAACTTCGGAGATAAAGGGGGGAAACGGTATTTTTTTACATTTTAAATCATAAGTCGAAAACTATGCGGCCTAAGAAAAAAGGAAAAAATGTTTTAAAATGTGCAAACAGCGTTCTTTCATATGATACCCCACATGCCCTAGTCACCTCACTTCAAATTTTTCAGTCCCTGTTGTAAAAAAATATTTTTTTTTATTTCTTTCTTATTTGCAAAATAATTGGGCAAATGTCATCTTAAATTATTCCAAATTTCAAGTTGATACCATTAGTAGTTCTCGAGATATCCAGCTGTGACAGACAGACAGACAGACTGAGTCACACCATAAGGGTTCCTTTTTTACCATTTTGGTACGGAACCCTAAAACTGAAACCCGACGCCCGCCGGAAAAATCGCGCTCCAAAAACTACGCAACAAGAAAATATTCGATTCCAAAATTCAATAAAAAGGATAAACGTAGTCGCATGCCACCTCCAGCCTAGTAACTTTAGGCTGAAGTATAGTTGTTGTTTATTTAACTATATTATAGTTGTCCATATCGTCCGTGTCTAGGACAAAGTGGCATATCTAGTTAGATACCGAGTTCGGCATCATTATTTTTTTTAGTTCATGACTTTAAGTCCTCTAGAGGGCGCCATTCAATTTAATATGACGCCACATAGCCTATAACCAGTGGACAATTAAGATGCTTTTAAAGATATCTTATTTGTCAAAATATGATAAGTAGTTTAGAAGTTATAAGGTATGGTAACAGATGAATATACAACGTAAGTTATATTTGACTTTGTTTAATGAAGTGTCATTCAGAATACAGCATTAAGTAAAAGAAATATAAATTTAAATTTTGATTAGCCAGTATTATACAACATACTCCCCCGTAATCTATAGATATAATTAATTTTATAGAGAAAAACTAGGAATTCAATAATACATATTTTATTGGTGACAGAACGTAAAAAAAACTTTATTCTTCTTTATGAGCTATCGGTAGTTTAATAGAAACTCTTTTAACACCATACATACCGTTTTGCTTCGCCGTAGTCGGATAAAAAAGGCTGGAAAGTTGGTAGGAAAATAGATACGATTCAAAAGTGGTTAATTTTTAAGTTTTTTGAATAAAAGTATTTTGACTTTGACTTAGTGAAGTCCAATAAATCTCTTATAAAAAGTGAAGGGGTGACTGACAGACTATTGCCCAGCCCAAACCACAGAACCTAGAGACTTGAAATTATGAACAAAGATACTTTATACAATGTAAACACCCACTAAGAAGGGATTTTTGGAAATTCCACCCCTTAAGGGTTGAAATGGGGAAAATACAAAGTTTGTATGTAAAAAAAAATAGATATTTCGACTTGAAACTTCATAGAAGTACTTCTAAAAACAAATAAGCAAACACGTGTTTTGTGGTTTTCCGAAACTCAGCCCTTTAGGGGATAAATGGGGTAAAAAAAGCCAAACATCGATATGAGTGTCGTTATCGAGGTTTTATGGGATGTTGATTGCGAAAATGACATTTATTTTTAAGTGGTAGACCTTATTCAAGCCTTAAGGGGGTCAAATAGGGTTCAAACTGTTTATGGAAAAAATATATAATAGACATTAGGACTTGAAACTTCGTAGGAGTACTTCTATAAACAAATGATCAAACATGTATTTCATAAATTTCTGAAAATCAACCCCTTAAGGGGTAAATGGGGTAAAAAGCCTAAACTTGATATGGATGTCGTTATTGAAGTTTCATGGGATGTTGATTACGAAAACGGTATTTATTTTGAGGTCCAACACGGGCTTATTTTGTATGGTTTTTACACGACTGCCCAAAGCAAAAAAAGTGTATATGTGTTCAGGGTTCATGTATGTTTGTGGGTATGTGAGTTTCTTTATTCCACCATAACTTCTAAATGCCTGAACTGATTTGAATAAATGGGGTATCGTTAGAATCCTTACAGCATTCCAAGTAACACTGGCTATATTTTTTTTAGAAAAAATCAATATGGCGACTGTACGACGCCATTTTCAAATGTGAAAAAAAATTTTTTTCTTCTATTATTACAACATTGCCATCAAATGAAAGGCCTTGATGAGCACATTCCAAAACAATATAATATGTCACTAAAATGTGTGAAACAAAAATAAATAAATTTAAAAAATATTAAAAACACGACTGCCCTGCCAAAAACGAACTAAAAAGATAAACAACAAGTGTCATTGCAGTCGGGGGACCTCTTTGATCAAAAATTGTTCCATAATAAGGTCCCCCGACTGCAATGACACTTGTTGTTTAACTTTTTAGTTCGTTTTTGGCAGGGTAGTCGTGTTTTTAATATTTTTTTATTATTATTTTTTTTAGTATACATTTCGACTTGAAACTTCGTAAGAGTACTTTTAAGAACTAAGCAAAAACACGTATTTCGTGATTTTTCGAAAAAGGTTTAGGATTATTTACCTGTGCCACCCACCCACTAACCCCCCCCAACCCCTTGGGGGTTAATGGGCAAATAAACCTAAACGTCGATATGGATGTCGTTCAAAGGTTTTATGGGATGTTGATTGCGAAAATGGAATTTATTTTGAAGTCCAACACGGTGCCATGATTCAAATTCATAATTCACGGTGAAATGGGATTCACATTTTGTATGGAAAAATAATATTCAATAGACATTGACTTGAAACTTCACATGAGTTCTTCTTAAAACAAATAAGCAAACAAATCGATATGGACGTCGATATTGAGGTTTTACGGGATGTTTATTGCGAAACTTTGGAACCTAAAAATTCATTTATGGGTCCAACACGACGTCCACACCACGAACGGTGGACATTATTCAACACCTAAAGGACTGAAACGGGGTTCAATTTTTTTATAAAAAAATAATATGGGAACGGGAACAGGAATGAGAACGAAAACGGGAACTAATAATATTATAAATGTGAAAATTTAATGTTTGGATGTTGGTTACTCAATCACGTAAAACCGGCTGAACGGATTTGGAATAGCACACAGATAGTTATAGCCTGTGGTAAAACATGGATACTTTTTTATCTCGGTCAGAGGTTCCATAGCGATTTTTCGAATGTCCACGCGGACGAAGACGCGGGCAAAAGCTAGTGAAACATAATCTAGAATCATCATAGCGGTGAAAGTCCCACCCACTTAGGGTTACTAGACGTCAGGATTTGTCCTGACATATCAGGCTTTTTGGGTCCCTGTCAGGATTCCGGCCAAACTTGTAAAATGTCAGGTTTTTTTGGATTATTCACATGATAGAAAACAAATAAATAAATAATTTATCTTTTTAAATTCAATTGTTGTTAAGTCCTGAACAAAGTGAAAGCGACACACTGTCCAGAGATAGTCATTACCAAAAGTAATTTTATTGACTTTAGTTTATGATGATTTTGGTCTGTGTTCGGTGGAGGATTCTACTTTTTGCCGACTTCAAAAGGAGGGAGGTACTCATACAAAAATATATCGACTTGTAACGGAGAAATATAATAATGAAAATATGGTAAACAATGAATCACGTTGGTGTAAGTGGCTCGGATATCGACAGGTTCTGAAATATTTATCGCGAGGCGTCAAGTGCGAGCTGATAAGACAAGCGATGTTTGCAACCTCCCCCTCTCCCCCCACCTCTCTGTGCCTTCATCAGCAGCCAGGCACGTAGACCTACGTGTGTTACTGGACTGATGATTTTAGAAACTCATTTCAATCAAGTATAGTTAATAAGTCCATATCAGAATCCTTGCAGTAGAGTAATGCCGAGATACAAAAATGTCAGACGGTTATTATCGTATTGATAGTAAATATGGGTACTGCAAAATTTTTAAGACTCAATACTTTATAACTTAATATACTGTTGTTGAATATCAAAAGGACAACTTATGTAATTCCTATAGATTAGATTAGTTTCGCAGTGATGGGGATTCCGGATGTAGTGGGCTTCAACCTGCGGCCTTATCGTCACTTAAGATTAGGTGAGGTGAAGAGCAAGCACTATTCCGTAGTATTCACTAGGAAAGAATCAACTGACCTCAGGATGTGCTCCGAAGATTGACGGGTCACGGTTTTCACCAACAGCTACTGCCGAAATTCTGGATGATCTCGTGATTTCCCAGTACTTTCTTAATTCCAATGAAAGTCAAATTCACTTCGTCACTCTGATGTCCAACTACCGTTAACATTCGGAAGAAAATTGTTATTGGATTATATTTCAAATACTACACAGGTTTTCAAAAAATTATAAACTAATTCTAAAATTGGTTAATTGCATAAAACGCATTTTTTGCAAATATAAATGAACAATCACTGTACGAAATTCCGTAGAATATAGTAGTTAATTTGTCATTTTTTGACAAACGAAGGTCTAAGTCATACTGTCAGTTCTTGAGAGTACGAAATTCAACATTTGAGCTAGCAGTAGAAGTAGTAAAAGTATAGAAGCAAAAAAAAATACCTCTAGGTACCCATCTATATGCATGTGATAAAATGCAACCTAAAATAGGATAGATTTTCAGTAAGTTTTTATCACTAATTAATACAGAGAAAAAGAGTCAGAAAGACAAACAATTTTACAAATTGCAGATTGATAGCTTTTCAAAATGACAAAAATCTGAAGGCGCGATAGATGGCGTTGATAAAAATGTGTGATATTTTTTACTAAGCTTCGAGTTTTCAACAAAGATTACCTAGGTAGGCAGATGTAACCCTAAAATGTTTGTCTTTAGGCAGATGTCAGCCAGCGAGCGCTTACTTGCTTACTTGCCTCTATGGTACTATGTTGTTCATTTTTAAAAGCCAATTTTGACACTTTTCTTTCCATCAACACCATCTAGTGAGGCAAATAGTTACTATTTTTATTTTTTAAATATCATTTTGAAAAGTCCTCAATTGGACCACAGGGTAAAAAATGTACCATGGTCGGAAACGAATACTTTAGTATCTTACCTATTGCCGATACTATTGCTTGCTAATTATACACATTAATGTTATCAGATCAGATATAATGGTAATCTACTAATTTGATGGAGATCTGCTGATATGATAAGGATGACACGATTTTTAACCGTCTTTTAAAAAGAACTTGTAATTTTTATTTATTTTAAACACAACGGTGATTAAGGTTATGTGTAAAGTTGACATTGCCATTTATTACTTTATTCTGACTCATAAATAAAACCATTTACGTTTAGTATGACGTACGACATAAACAGCTTATATCGGAAAACTTTTTCAGAAGTAATCATTAATTTAAGCCTATATTTTTTATCCTTAATAGTTTAGTGCCTTCATCTCATCTGATGTTAAATGACGATAAGCCCGAAGCGCACTACATTCTCATCACTGAGGATGTGATGAGAAAAATAAAATGGTTTATTTATTATTATTATTAATTATGTAAATCTATTCAATAAGTGTTAAGCTAAACTGTTATGGCAAATTGTACCTATGGCCACAGAGTCAATAACCAATCTAATCAGGAAACAATAGTTTTCTTCCATAAAACAAACTGTGTGACAATGAAATCGAGCAATCACGTTTTTTTATTCACAGCGATCAGTGCTTGACATTTTTCTCACCTGCCGAATAAGCAAATAACTGCCTTTGTGGTCTAGGTGTTCGCCCACCCTTTGTAAGACGCAGGGGTCCCGCATTCAATTCCCTGGGGGGTACACTTTGTAGTACCTACTTGGTTTAAAATAAAATAAAAATTCATTTATTTCAGTAATCGTACATACAAAAAAAAACCGGCCAAGTGCGAGTCGTACTCGCGCACGAAGGGTTCCGTACCAAAAAACTACGTTTGTTGTATGGGAGCCCCCCTTAAATTTTTTTTTTCTGTTTTTAGTATTTATTGTTATAGCGGCAACATCATCTGTGAAAATTTCAACTGTCTACCCGTTGTTGCTATTAGTATCGAGCAAAAAACAGCAAAAAAGTCACGTTTGTTGTATGGGAGCCCCCCTTAAATATTAATTTTATTCTGTTTTTAGTATTTGTTGATATAGCGACAACAAAAATACATCACCTGTGAAAATTTCAACTTTCTAGCTATCACGGTTCATGAGATACAGCCTGGTGACAGACAGATAGACAGACAGACAGCGGAATCTTAGTAAAAGGGTCTCGTTTTTACCCTTTGAGTACGGAACCCTAAAAATTGCTGAGACTCCCTGTAAGTAATCTAAAGATACTTGTATTGGGAATTAATCACTTTTTCCCCTATGGATCACTGTAGATTACAAAAAATAAAATAAATTACAACAATAGAAAAAAATAAACAAACAATCAAGCTACAAAGAAAAACAATTGTTTTAATATGCATATTTTGGTTGTAATAGGTAGTAATAATCTAGCTAAGAGATTTACCTAAGTCTGACGCCGTAACAACAATTTGAAAATTGTTGTGTTCCGGCAGTTAGAGGTAAGATAACCAGTCCCTCTGTGATGAGAATTCCGGGTGTAGTGCGCTTCCACCTTCGTCCTTAAAATTACACAGAAACTGAACAATTCGTAATGCCCTATGTATCTTAATAAATTATTTATTTTCACTCATAGCCACAAATGCACACACTCATACTTTTACACATACACACATATTGTACACACATCATCTCAACACCAACCATTAATATATCAATATTAAGTTATATGGAATTCTAAACTGTAATTTGTAATAAGTGCTATTAATGTAGTAACACTTAAAACAAAAAAAACTTACTTTTGTCTCTCTCCAACTACTTATTAGCCCCTTTTGTTAACTTGTCTGGATGTCCTTCATACAGGGGCTGTATTATGACCTCTTATTTCCAGTCAGTTTTCTGACTGGCTATCAATCTATCTCTTTTATTTGCTATACAGCGAGAAAGAGATGTCACTACAGCAATTTATAAACCTGGCAGGATTTAAGAGCTTGTAATACGGCCTCAGGTCATTTTATTGCCCTAGTAAGGACAACAGTATAACCAACTTATTTAAATCTTGTTAAGTCATATTTTTAGTACCCATATTTTGTAAGTTTTTTGTAAACTTTTTATGAAATAAAATTATTATTATTATTATTATTGTCACTTAACATCAGCTATGCTATTCTTTAAAGTTCAGCGTAGAGTTCGTCGCTGCGGTAGCGTTGTCTGACAGGTGTCATATTCCCATTACTGGTTAAACTTTTACGGCCGATTTAAATAACCTATCATCGGTAGGAGATAGGCTTACTAAAGATTTGTTGCCGAGATATTTTTGTTAAATGACGGGAAATAACAACAGTTGCCTAGTAACAGATCCATAGTAGGCCTATCAAGAGATAGGCCTAACCCGATTTCAGTAAGAACTGAAGATAGATTATTGGAATCGGGTTAGGAATTTATGGCAATTTTCATGTGACTCAGTAATGGGTATATGACATCTGTCAGAAATTCGACGAAACGATCACTCACAGTAAGTTGCATGTTAGGGCAGGCCCCATGCATGGCAGGTGTGGTGAAGGCCAAGCACTATCCCGTTTTGCATAAAAAACCGGCCAAGTGCGAGTCGGACTCGCGCACGGGTTCCGTACCAAATAAAACCGGTCAAGAGCGAGTCGGACTCGCGCACCGAGGGTTCCGTACCATTATAATTGCACCATCAAACCACACTGTAGAGTAGAATAATAAAATTAGTATTGCAGTTTTAGGTCAGCGCCATTATATATTACTATCTTGACCGATAGTGAAACTAATGTTAACTTTTTTAGAAATTTCATAATTTCTAAAAAAGTATGATATATTGAGACATCGTTTTATTTTTCCTGTAATTTTTAAATAAACTGCTATCACATAGAATTATTTCAGATTTTTTTCTTTGCAAACTTCGGAGATAAGGGGGGGGGAACGGTATTTTTTTTACATTTTTCATCATAAGTCGAAAACTGTGCGAACTAAAACAAAAAAAAATGATTGAAAACGTGCAAACGGCGCTTTTCATATGATACCCCACATGCCCTAGTAGCTCCACTTCAAATTTTTAAGACCCCTTTTCAGTCCTTGTTGTAAAAAAGATATTATTTTTAGGGTTCCGTACCTCAAAAGGAAAAAACGGAACCCTTATAGGATCACTTTGTTGTCCGTCTGTCTGTCTGTCCGTCCGTCTGTCTGTCAAGACCCTTTATCTCGGAAACGCGTGGAGGTATCGAATTGAAATTTAAACCATATACTAAGGTCTAAGGGCCCTTGAAGCTGTAAAAAAATCAAACTTCTAAATTAACGTAAAAAAAAGATACTGCCGTTTAGGGCGCAAAAAACGCATTTTCGATACTCTCAAAGGAATCAAAATTCATAGGGTACTTACCGTTGACCTAGAACTATGAAATTTGGCAGGTAATAGCGTCTTATACTACACTTACAGGAATAAATCTGAAAACTGTATATTTGTAATTAAATCATAATAAAATATGGTCATTAAAATACGTAATTATTAATCATCTTGGTGAAACAACGGTATGCGCGGCATTGCGCGGTCATAGTTTAACTTCTAATTACTTTTGGATTAATCGCGCCACTAATTCTTTTAAAAATATCAATATTTATTATTATTAATTATTCAGTTCCTTTCAAATATTGTTATAGTTAATTACTTTTAAAAATAAAATTAAAAAGTAATAAATTTGGCTCTAAATATTTTCGCAACATGGCGGTGTGTCACGCTGTATGACAGGGGGTCTTCTTCTTCTTATTTTTGTTTTGGCAATCTACTTTCTTCTTGGAAGTAATTTTTGCCAGTGTCAAGTGTTGAATAGTTCAGTGGTAGATTGTTTTACTTTACATTAAAATGCGGGTGCATCGCATTCCAATGTTGCTTGGAGCATTTGGCACCAAGTATAATCAAGACAGTTTACTCGGTAAGGTCAGCCGAGGTAGCTACCACTACAATAAAAGTCTCGGCTTCACACAACCAAAGGGTCCTGTTGGAATACACCTATTTTCTCTAATAACATTGCGATAGATAAAACCATTTCACAGAACATTATACAGTGTACTATCGATATACAGCGCCATCTGTTGACAATCAACAGTACTTGTGTTTTATACAGGTGCGGTGGGTTTGTAATTATTTTATTTTTTCTCAAAAATGCTTGGAAATTCGAACATTATTTTAACAACCTTCTTCGTGCTAAATCAGAGTTTACGGACAGACCTAAACCGCGCCGTCAATATTTGTATGAGAATCCATTACTAACGTGTTATAATGGATTTTCATACAAAATTGCCGGCGTCTGTCCAGCAATGTTTCTATTAAAACTCATTACACACGTGTAATTCAGAAATGGAGCGAACTTTTCAATGAAACACAAATATAGGTATCAAATGTCGCCTTGATGAGCGAGCACATTCCAAAATAATTTTTTTTAATATTCGGTATACTGGTATCACGTGAAAGGCCTTGATGAGCACATTCCAAAAAATTGAAAAAAAAAACGAAAAAAAACTGTTTTGGTGCAATATGGGTATCAAATGAAAGGCCTTGATGAGCGCATTCCAAAAAGATAAAAAAAATTAAAAACGAAAAAAAATTTTTGTTTCAATACCTATGGGTATCAAATGAAAGTTTTTTGAAAAGTTTTTAAACTTTTAAGTTTTTTGAAAAAACTAAAAAAAAAATTAAAAAGAAAGGTATTTTTTTTGCAATGGGTATCAAATGAAAGGCCTTGATGAGCACATTCCAAAAAAACTGAAAAAAAAAAAAAAATTTTTTTGCAATATGGGTATCAAATGAAAGGCCTTGATGAGCACTTTCCAAAAAACTGGAAAAAAAATGAAAAACTGGAAATAAATGAAAAAAACGATTTTTTTTTCAATATGTGTATCAAATGAAAGGCCTTTATGTGCACATTCCACTTTCCATTTTCTTTTTTCAATTACTGTAAGTAATTTAAAATTAAAATAAAAAGCTTAAAACTTTTAAAACTAAAAAGTTAAAAGTTTAAAAGTACTACACAAGCCTTGGCCGCAACTAGGCATTGATGGACTAACGTATGTTCTTCAATGCCTGTCTTGAGTGCCGCTGCAGTAATGTACTATTCCATTTCAAACTTCGCCCGTGGTCAATTCTTTGTCGTAATCCCTATTGGAAGGGTTATTTTCTACGTGGCGACAAAGGATTTCAAATGGTTATCTATATATAGCAGTCTGCTGAACGGATTTTGATGATATTTTTTTACAGTTTGGTAGCTTGGAGTCCAACTTATAAACTAAGCAATTTTTCACATAATTCCGGTAGGTAGAACCTGGGATAAAGCTTGAACTCTCCGTAGTACAGTTTTCATATAAAAAACTAATAACTACCAACCACTTTTTTTCAAAATATTTCCTTTGTACCGACACAACTTTTCTATAGCTTTATTTTATGTATAGATGTAGGTCTGTACGGAACCCTCGGTGGGCGAGCCCGACTCGCACTTGTCCGGTTTTTTTAATTTCTTTCTTATTTGCAAAATAGTTGGGCAAATGTCATCTTAAACTATTCCAAATTTCAAGTTGATACCATTAGTAGTTCTCGAGATATCCAGCTGTGACAGACAGACAGACTGAGTCACACCATAAGGGTTCCTTTTTTACCATTTAGGTACGGAACCCTAAAAACAGCAAAAAAATCAAGTTTGTTGTATGGGAGCCCCACTCAAATAATTATTTTATTCTGTTTCTACTTTTTAGTATTTGTTGTTATAGCGGCAACAGAAATACATCATCTGTGAAAATTTCAACTGTCTAGCTGTCACGGTTCATGAGATACAGCCTGGTGACAGACAGACAGACAGATGGACAGCGGCGTCTTAGTAATAGGGTTCCGTTTTTACCCTTTGGGTAGAGAACCCTAAAAAATGGACAGCAATGTGATGGGTGTCCGTACAGTACCGATGAATCAAGCATTGAAGGCTTGGCGAGCTGACGCGGGGTGAGTCACGCGCCCGGTACCGTTATGTGTGCTCTGCTTCAAAAGGAGCACTTCAAGGTAAACAAATGTTTGGACATTTCCGAAACAATTTCTAGCTTAGAATAAAAAAAAAAACAATTTTTAATACGCCTCGGCTTATTAGGGGTCATTGTCGTGTCAAAAGGACATCTATTTCTTAAATTCTTTTCTTTCAATAACAATTTCTAATAATTTAGGGCACAGTAGGCACTATTGTATTAACTTTAAATGAATATTTAAGACAAAAGGAATTGACATATATTTTTAGGATTCCGTACCCGAAGGGGCCAAGCGGAGATTGCTGTCACTCACGTGTCCGTGTGTCCGTCCGTCATCTGTCACAAAGCTCTGGTAGCTAAGCCGTTGAAGCTACAGTTTTCATATTTACACCAAGTAAAGGTGTCTTGCCAACCCAAAGCCAGCTACAGTATACAATTTAAATAAAACCGGTCAAGAGCGAGTCGGACTCGCGCACCGAGGGTTCCGTACCATCATTTGCACCATCAAACCACACTGCAGAGTAGAATAGTCAAATTAGTATTGCAGTTTTAGTCCCTGTTGTAATAAATATCTTTTTTACAACAGGGACTGAAAAGGGGTCTTAAAAATTTGAATTGGGGCTACTAGGACAAGAGGGTCGTTTGCACATTTTCAATCAATTCGTATTTTTAGGCCGCATAGTTTTCGCCTTATAATGAAAAATGTAAAAAAAATGACCGTTCCCCCCCCCCCTTATCTCCGTAGTTTGCAAAGCGAAAAATCTGAAATAATTCTAAGTGATAGCAGTTTATATAAAGATTACAGGAAAAATAAAACGATGTCTCAATATAGCACACACACACACAGTATAAAAAAGTTAACATTAGTTCCACTATCGGTCAAGAGATGGCGCTGACGTAAAACTGCAATAATAATTTTATTATTCTACTCTGCAGTGTATTTATTACGATGGTACGGAACCCTCGGTGCGTGAGTCCGACTCGCTCTTGACCGGTTTTTATATTTATTTTTTATTTGCAAAATAGTTGGGCAAATGTCATCTTAAACTATTCCAAATTTGAAGTTGATATCATCAGTAGTTCTCGAGATATCCAGCTGTGACAGACAGACAAACAGACTGAGTCACACCATAAGGGTTCCTTTTTTACCATTTGGTACGGAACCCTAAAAATATATATTTTAAACGGGGCTCCCATACAAGTGAAAAATAAAAATTATTTTACCCGAACGACTCACTCTGTGTGGTGTAGGTTATAATTTTATTTTTTAGTGCTTGTTATGTAAACTAAGATTAATTTTCTGTTCTATAGTTACGACTTAAAAGCTTAACAAATAAACGAACAAACTTAATTTCGCATTTATAATAACATGAGTGTGTATTTTAAAACCGAGCCGTAGGTAAGGTTTTTAAGCGCTATCGCACACAGGCAACTTAGTCTCCCAGCAACTGTTTTGTCTCTCACATCAAGTCCACGGGTTTATATGGAAGCGCGCACACGAAGCGACACGGTCGTCTGCAACTTTTCATACAAATCACGTGAGAGACAAAAAAGTTGCGGAGACAAAAGTTGCCCGTGTGCGATAGCGCTAATAGTATCACACGAGTGTTTTAATACCTAGTTATGTACAGTTTCATACTCTACTTTATCTACTCTCATACAATTTGTGATTAAACCGATTGAACCTACAAAATAAAATATCAATGATAAAAAAAGTTTGTAGTTTCTCGGTAGGTCGGCATTACTTACATTTATGTTAATTAAGACGTTTTCCGTCGCCGCATCTAAAATATCGGGTTGAGTCAAATTTTCACTCACTACTATGACATTTTTAAGCAAAAGTAAAAATTAAAATCTAAAAATGGCGCGTATTCAATGGGGAAGGCAACTGTCAAAATGGCGCTGCGTACGCTTGTTCCACGAGAGCTATGAAAACGAAAGACTTTTACCAAAAAAAAATCGTTTTCTTAGCTTTAAAATGATTAAATTCTGTGTAATAGGCTTTAAAAATGTGGGCACTTACAAATTTCCGAAATATCTGGATATAGAAAAAACCGGCCAAGTGCGTGTCAGGCCACGCGCAGTAGGGTTCCGTAGGTACATTATACCATACCATATTTTAATACCGCTATCATTTTTCGTCTGAAAAAATAACTTTGTTTTTCACAGTGTTTGTATGAATGACAAAGTTATTTTTAAATTTGAGATTTTTGCATTTACAATGCTATTTTTAAACAACACTAAATAATATACTTATTTAGTGTTGTTAAAAAAAATATACTAATAGAAAAAATACGTATTTTTTCTAGTATATTATTTAGTGTTGTTTAAAAATAGCATTGTAAATGCAAAAATCTCAAATTTAAAAATTATATAGCTATTTCATCTTAATCAATTGTTAAAATATCTGGAAAGATATTACAATTGAATGTCGAGGTAATTCCTCACATTGGTGAAATAACGCTGGCTTACAGCGTAAGAGTTTAGGATATACTAGGAAAAATTCGACGATGTCACTAGTGACTCGGTAGCTCAGCGGTCAGAGCATTGGACCGGATATCCAAAGGTCGCGGGTTCGATTCCCGTCTGAGTATTAATCTGGTGCGAGTCGTATTTTTTCTAGTATATTATTTAGTGTTGTTTAAAAATAGCATTGTAAATGCAAAAATCTCAAATTTAAAAATTATATAGCTATTTCATCTTAATCAATTGTTAAAATATCTGGAAAGATATTACAATTGAATGTCGAGGTAATTCCTCACATTGGTGAAATAACGCTGGCTTACAGCGTAAGAGTTTAGGATATACTAGGAAAAATTCGACGATGTCACTAGTGACTCGGTAGCTCAGCGGTCAGAGCATTGGACCGGATATCCAAAGGTCGCGGGTTCGATTCCCGTCTGAGTATTAATCTGGTGCGAGTCGTATTTTTTCTAGTATATTATTTAGTGTTGTTTAAAAATAGCATTGTAAATGCAAAAATCTCAAATTTAAAAATTATATAGCTATTTCATCTTAATCAATTGTTAAAATATCTGGAAAGATATTACAATTGAATGTCGAGGTAATTCCTCACATTGGTGAAATAACGCTGGCTTACAGCGTAAGAGTTTAGGATATACTAGGAAAAATTCGACGATGTCACTAGTGACTCGGTAGCTCAGCGGTCAGAGCATTGGACCGGATATCCAAAGGTCGCGGGTTCGATTCCCGTCTGAGTATTAATCTGGTGCGAGTCGTATTTTTTCTAGTATATTATTTAGTGTTGTTTAAAAATAGCATTGTAAATGCAAAAATCTCAAATTTAAAAATTATATAGCTATTTCATCTTAATCAATTGTTAAAATATCTGGAAAGATATTACAATTGAATGTCGAGGTAATTCCTCACATTGGTGAAATAACGCTGGCTTACAGCGTAAGAGTTTAGGATATACTAGGAAAAATTCGACGATGTCACTAGTGACTCGGTAGCTCAGCGGTCAGAGCATTGGACCGGATATCCAAAGGTCGCGGGTTCGATTCCCGTCTGAGTATTAATCTGGTGCGAGTCGTATTTTTTCTAGTATATTATTTAGTGTTGTTTAAAAATAGCATTGTAAATGCAAAAATCTCAAATTTAAAAATTATATAGCTATTTCATCTTAATCAATTGTTAAAATATCTGGAAAGATATTACAATTGAATGTCGAGGTAATTCCTCACATTGGTGAAATAACGCTGGCTTACAGCGTAAGAGTTTAGGATATACTAGGAAAAATTCGACGATGTCACTAGTGACTCGGTAGCTCAGCGGTCAGAGCATTGGACCGGATATCCAAAGGTCGCGGGTTCGATTCCCGTCTGAGTATTAATCTGGTGCGAGTCGTATTTTTTCTAGTATATTATTTAGTGTTGACAAAGTTATATTTGCGGTTTTGGAAAATGTACTAAATCTCAAAAACTAATTACTGTATTTCGTTCAAACCAATTTTCCTTGAAAGTGTTTATTAAGATCTATAGCTTATATTTTTTTTAGATTTTTCACCTTCTTACTTTAAAAGTTAAAGGGGGGGGGACACACATTTTACCACTTTGGCGGCATATCTCTCAAACGTCAAAATCATATCTTTCAAACGGATGACTTTGAAAAAAAATAGTCTTAGGAACCTCAATGTCATTTTTAAAGACCTATCTAAAGACACCCCACAAGTAATGGTTTGATGAAAAAAAAATTTCAGTTTCAGTTCCATGTATGGGGAGCCCCCCTTAATCTTTTATTTTTTTTATTTTTGTATAAAAATCGTAAAGCGGTTTACAGAATACACCTACCTACCAAGTTTCAACTATGTAGTCCTAATACTTTTGGAATAAAGTGGCTGTGACATACGGACGGACAGACAGACAGACAGACATGACGAATCTATAAGGGTTCCGTTTTTTGCCATTTTGGCTACGGAACCCTAAAAATGGATAAATTCTGTAAGAATAAAAACGTTTTATTTTGGCTTTCAATTCCTGCATTTGCATTGTAGAATAGTCTTTTATATCCATTTTGGGTCAATGGGTCTTTTTTAGTAAAAAATACCATAAAATAAATACCTATTTTCCCATACATTTTGTTCTGAAAGTCTACTGTCTTAGGAACAAGCGTACGCAGCGACATCTACAATTAGCTTTGCGTTGCCAACCCCATTAGAAAAATAAAAATAATGAGATGAGTGCATTATTAGAAGACTAATCGCTACGATAAGTCATCGATTACCATAGAGTACATTTTAATCATGGAAAGTATGTAGAAATATTACATGACGCAGCTGTTATGGCAGTGTGAGTAGGTATAGCAAGATTATAAGTTTGTTTTAAATTACATTAGCAATGCTAGAAGGATGCCTCCTCTTTATATAATTTGCTAATTTTGTTTTGTAAAAACTAAAAATAAATAAATAAAATTATATATCCTCTTTCAATAAATATTTTAGGGATGTTTTCAGTACATCAGTGCTAACGAACAAATTCTCTTTAAAATATTTATGTATTTTTTAGTTTTTTTCCCATCGTGGCCCTGATTAATTTTATTTATTATCGTCAGTAATTAGACCGATGATCGATGTCTCAAGCCAGCATTTAGTTGATTAGATACGGCGCGCGCGCATTACCTGCCCTTATCGGTTTATTGGTAAGATACCCATCGTAAAAATAATAACTCCAATATTTTATACCTACGGGTGTAAATTCAGGGATATAGAATAGAGGATTACCTACAATATTTTTATGTCGTTATTTATTTCACTTAAGTATGTTTGAATGTTATAAATGACATATTTTATCTATTGCTGATTATTATTATGCAGAAAAATTTGGCATTGAATCATTATGAATAACACCTGAAAAGATGAAAATATTTAATAGTGTTTACCAATAGATTTAATTTTAACAGATACCGATAAATAAATCTTTCATAACTGCAAGATTTGATATTTTTTGTATGTTATATTTGTAAATATAGTTATATTATAATACTAAATAATATACTAGAAAAATACGACTCGCACCAGATCAATACTCAGACGGGAATCGAACCCGCGACCTTTGGATATCCGGTCCAATGCTCTGACCGCTGAGCTACCGAGTCACTAGTGACATCGTCGAATTTTTCCTAGTATATTCTAAACTCTTACGCTGTAAGCCAGCGTTATTTCACCAATGTGAGGAATTACCTCGACATTCAATTGAAATATCTTTCCAGATATTTTAACAATTGATTAAGATGAAATAGCTATATAATTTTTAAATTTGAGATTTTTGCATTTACAATGCTATTTTTAAACAATACTAAATAATATACTAGAAAAAATACGACTCGCACCAGATCAATACTCAGACGGGAATCGAACCCGCGACCTTTGGATATCCGGTCCAATGCTCTGACCGCTGAGCTACCGAGTCACTAGTGACATCGTCGAATTTTTCCTAGTATATTCTAAACTCTTACGCTGTAAGCCAGCGTTATTTCACCAATGTGAGGAATTACCTCGACATTCAATTGAAATATCTTTCCAGATATTTTAACAATTGATTAAGATGAAATAGCTATATAATTTTTAAATTTGAGATTTTTGCATTTACAATGCTATTTTTAAACAATACTAAATAATATACTAGAAAAAATACGACTCGCACCAGATCAATACTCAGACGGGAATCGAACCCGCGACCTTTGGATATCCGGTCCAATGCTCTGACCGCTGAGCTACCGAGTCACTAGTGACATCGTCGAATTTTTCCTAGTATATTCTAAACTCTTACGCTGTAAGCCAGCGTTATTTCACCAATGTGAGGAATTACCTCGACATTCAATTGAAATATCTTTCCAGATATTTTAACAATTGATTAAGATGAAATAGCTAAATAATTTTTAAATTTGAGATTTTTGCATTTACAATGCTATTTTTAAACAATACTAAATAATATACTAGAAAAAATACGACTCGCACCAGATCAATACTCAGACGGGAATCGAACCCGCGACCTTTGGATATCCGGTCCAATGCTCTGACCGCTGAGCTACCGAGTCACTAGTGACATTGGTGAAATAACGCTGGCTTACAGCGTAAGAGTTTAGAATATACTAGGAAAAATTCGACGATGTCACTAGTGACTCGGTAGCTCAGCGGTCAGAGCATTGGACCGGATATCCAAAGGTCGCGGGTTCGATTCCCGTCTGAGTATTGATCTGGTGCGAGTCGTATTTTTTCTAGTATATTATTTAGTATTGTTTAAAAATAGCATTGTAAATGCAAAAATCTCAAATTTAAAAATTATATAGCTATTTCATCTTAATCAATTGTTAAAATATCTGGAAAGATATTTCAATTGAATGTCGAGGTAATTCCTCACATTGGTGAAATAACGCTGGCTTACAGCGTAAGAGTTTAGAATATACTAGGAAAAATTCGACGATGTCACTAGTGACTCGGTAGCTCAGCGGTCAGAGCATTGGACCGGATATCCAAAGGTCGCGGGTTCGATTCCCGTCTGAGTATTGATCTGGTGCGAGTCGTATTTTTTCTAGTATATTATTTAGTATTGTTTAAAAATAGCATTGTAAATGCAAAAATCTCAAATTTAAAAAAATATAGTTATATTTCTAATTAAATCGATAAGTTTTTTCTTGTCAGCTGAAAAAACTTGATTGGATGGTAGGAGAAAAAATGACGAATAAAAACGTGTTATAAGTTTCTTTTTATTTGATAAATGTAATAGGATTTTATCTATGAAATTGCCGGTTTGTATGGAGAATTTTCAAGAAGTTGCATATTTCATACAAGCATTTTCTTTGTTCATTTAACAACCGTGAACAATATGTAACAAAACTTGTACGTACTAATTTTAAACACTATGCTAACTTATTCCATTTACGAAAAAAATATTTTAGCGAAAAAAATAAGTTCTAGCTAAGTTACAACCCTCGGTCACTCTTTTTTTTGCTCACAAAAAAGAGTTACCTTCAAGATATTTTTTTATTCTTTCAATTATTTTTACAGATAGTCGACTATTATTGTCATTATTTCGATATAATATCAAGATATCGTTAAATATTTTAAATCAAAGAAGTTATTATTTTCAACAAAATATCGTAAATTTCACAGGTATTCTTCTCATCACATAGGCTTAAATTATATGATTGCATATTTAAAAATGTTAACGTTTGGGGTGTATTTTATAGTTTCACAAAATAATTTACAAGTCTACAAAGTAACTTAGGAATAACGAATTGATTATGACTATGCACCTGTCTTCAGCGCATAGTCATAGAATGATGTTCAAGTATGAATAGTAGAATAATAAAAACTGCTCTACGCGTCGCAAGTACTGGGAAAACTTATGAAAAGTGAGCGGATGACGGACCAATGGGAGGCGGGCAGGGCGTCCGCGCGAGAGATTGGGCGGCGGTGGCGCGGCGGCGAGCAGCGGGCGCGGGCGGCGCGGCGGGCCGGCGCAGTGACGCGCGCGCCGCGGCTGGGACGAGGCCCGCACTACTCTAACAAGTGCTTGGATTGAGTGAAACGACGGACTTTTACGTACCTGAGGAAAATTTGGAAAACAATAACAACGAAATTGGAAAACAACCATTGTTGTCGGGGAAAAATATTTTTATATTTAATTGGTAAGGAAACAAAACACTTTTGATAAGATGCTAAATTTCATTTGTTTGAAATTTCCTGTTTTAATTGTACAGGTAATTTTACTTTATACAAGTTTGTGATGCTTACTATCTCTGAACTAAATAACTAAACTATGTTTATATTGTTAACATAATTATGTAGGTACTAGTTTAATGTGTTTTTCGTTACTTTTTAGTTTTTATTTTTATACTTATCAAAAAATATTTGAACCCAGTTTTACTTATTTTTTGAAAAAAAAGAACGTTTCCTTCTAGTAAACGCTATCATCAATATTTAGGGTACCTACTTTCCCTCCAGCTATTGCCCTTATTTTCTACCCTGTATACCTTATAATTTTCATATTTCAATTTAAATTTTGTTTCAACAATTATGTCTATTAACTTTTTGATTGACCGAACTGATAGACATTTTATTAATTAATAAAATGTTCGTAGACAGTACAATACAAGTAATCATAACCTTATAATTATTTTTCAACTACATAGGCGATTTTCACAATGCGCTGAACGCGACGATGGAAAAATGATAAGGCTTTGATGTGATTCTTTGCTTCTTTTATATCCACATACAACCCATGTCCTTACAAAATATGCAGCGCAGTGTGAAAACATAGCTTTGAAATGAATGGCGTTGTTTTTAGATCAGAAGTAAAATAGTTGATAAAACGACTGCTATTTTAAAGGTTTATCTATAAAATTTTAGATACATTATTACACGACGACTAGAAAATTATCCATGCTTACAAAGAGTTTTAGGAACCATGAAGAAGTTATTAGAGATATGTTAAAAAACAATTATATAAGTTCCCTAATAAACTGCGGCAAATTTTTCGTTGATGTCTTTTGTATTGGAAATGTGCAACAATAACTAAACGGTTTCCAGTAGTAACCCAGTATAGTACATATTTTTTGCACTACTTAGTCAAAATTACTGCGTTATTAAATAATGTATTGATATTTTTTTATTAACCGGGCGAGCGCGAAGCGCGAGCGATGTGTCACTGCTTCAGTTGGGCAAAATTATTTCGCATGTCCGGCTGTCTGTTTTCCTCTACAGGTCGCATTTCTCCACCGATTTTCGTGAAATTTTTATGAGCATGTTTATGCGCTGTCTGTTAGTTCTCCTCTACATTGTATTTCTTAATCGATTCTTCAATTTTGTGAGCAAGTTCGATAATTATACAAATTTTTGTCGAAACAGTTTTTCGAAAATTTTCAAAATGGCGGAGATGAATGCTTTCGTTTGTTGTCGTATTTCGTATGTTTCGTAGTTCTGTGGTTTCGTATGTCTGTCCGGCTTTCCGGTTGTCTGTTCTCTTCTACAAGTCGCATTTCCCAACCGATTGTCGTGAAATTTTGTGAGCACGTTTGAAAATTATAATAGTTTTTTTTTAAATAATAAATAAATACTTGGACAATTTTACACAGCGCCATCTAGCCCCAAACTAAGCGAAGCTTGTAATATGGGTGCTAGACAACTGATATTCTACTTGTCTTATACACCTTATTATACATAGTAACACCCAGACCCGTCACAGAAGTTAAAATTAATTATTTCAATTTCTGCCCGGCCGGGAATCGAACCCGGGACCTTCTGCATGGTAGGCGGCATGCTGTGCTGACTACTGCACCACTCTGCATATTTGAAAATGGCGGAAATATGTAAAAATACATTATTTTCTCCTCTACATGTCACATTTCTCAACCAATTATTGTGAAATTTTATGAGCAAGTTCGATAATTATATAGACGGTTTTTTGTCGATTCAGTTTATTGAAAATTTTAAAAATTACGGAGATAAATGCTCTCGTATGTCTGTCCTACTTTCCAGTCTACAAGTCGCATTTCTCAACCGATTCTCGTGAAATGTTGTAAGCAGTTTCGATAATAATATGGAATTTATTTTTCGAATCAGTTTCAAGATATTTTGCGAAAGGATTCACCCTTTTGAAAAATGTTCACAGCCCCATCTAGCTTAGAATAAATAAACCTACTAAAAATACCCAACCTACGAAACAGTATATTTTCAAATACCAAACAGCACATTTCCAAAAGCAGTGTCAACCTCGTGGCGACATGTATAAGATTATTTATAAACTAAGCTGCAGTTTAGTAAAGTTTAAAGTTGCTTATCATTTTATTGATATAATACAAGTTTACAGTAAGGCTGCCATGTTTAAATTGGCGAAAAAAAATCGGGTCGCACTCCGGAAGTGCCAGCAAAGTGAAAACTTGAATATTTACGTTGTGCATTTTTGATATTTTGAAATTAGCGGCAAAGGATTAAAATTATTTCATTCCTATTACAATACAGTCACACAATTCAATCAGTTTGTAATTAGAGAAAAAATCTAAAGGTTTCGCGCCAGTGGCCTTTTTAATTTCTACATGCACGCATTCTTTGACAACTTATGGTCACAGAGTATAAATAAGTCTGTGATTTCACCGAAGTGATCGCTGCTATTAGTTCCATTTTCAAAATTAGCGCGTTGCTGGTGACACAAATGTTTACGTCTTAAAATGACGCGCCGCCATTTTTAGCGTGCCCCGTAGAAAGAGAGGGGGTACTTCCGCCGCCAGTAGTCTACTCTCTATCCGTCACATCTGTCTTACGCATTTTCGATCAGCCACGTGATTCTTACTGACGCGAGTTTAGCATATTTTCCCCATTACAAAAAAGCGTACAACGCTGCTAAACTTCTTTAGCAGCATTGTACGCTTTTTTGTAATGGGGATTGTTTCACTTCAAAAAATATTTTGATCAATTCAAATATGAATTAAAAACTCTCATTCTATTTATTTTATTCTATTGTTCATGAAAACTCCTGAATATACTGCAAATATGAAAAGGTAACTTCTTTACTCTTGAATGCTGCTCTTGTATAAGAAATAAAAACCTATATATAATGTATTTTTTTAATTATAAAACTATAGCTATTATCTCGTTACCAACACTCTGACTACCTAGTAATTTGAAGCGTCGTCGTAGCAATCAGGTGAACTGATGTTCTACGCCAGATATTCGAGAAAAATATTCAAAATAAGATTATTAAATTTCCTTTTTATACCATCAATGATACTGCATTTATCTTTTCTTAATTCTTGGCTTTGAATATAATGGCGTATCTAAGAAGTGCTCATCCAGCCGCGGATCTGTCCATATCATCACTTTTGTCAGCTAAACAAAAGGCTTGTTGATATCGATATGTCACTGTGATGATTTTGCATTTCTATAGCGTCCAAACCATCTCAAACTAGTAATGCTATAGGGACTGGTAGAGGTATAAGTATGACAGTGTAATGCGCCTGTGCATTCAGTCCCGAGTAATTCAAGTAGGTAACATATTTCAATAAAATTACATTATGACTCTCAATCTTCAAAAAAAGGAATCATCAAAGTTTTGTTAATCTGCATCGAATATTTATTAAATAAGAGTTATTCAAAGTTTAAAAATAAGATCGAACACGATCGGTTATTAACAAAATTTATTTTCATTCTTGATCTTGTTAAAGTTATTATTTCACTAGCGACTGCCCTCGGTTTCACCCGCGTGGATCCCGTTTTCGTGGGAATATCTGAATAAAAAGTATATCTGTGTGCCAAATTTCAACCAAATCCGTTCAGTAGTTTTTGCGTGATTGAGGAACAAACATCCAAACCCACAAACATTCACATTTATAATCATATATATAGGAAGGATATAGGATAGGATAGGATATAGGATAGGATATGATTATTAGTAGGATTAAAATAATAGGTAAATGAATAACACCTTTTGCAATTATTACCAAAACGTGAGTTTTATTACCACGCTATAGTGCAAAATGGAAAAAATAAGCAAGTAAACTGAGGTTTTAAATCGGATTCGTTAAAAATCCTCTACCTCTGGATCAGTCCGTCGCGTATTTGTAAATAATACCTATTCTTGTCTTTAAGAAAAGCCTCACTTATCGCGTAAAGGTATGATTCCGATGTCGGCAGCACTGCTGCGCAGCAGTGCTGCGCAGCAGTGCTGTGTGCTCCAAATTGAACCCTAATGTTACGTTTGAAAGGCTCAATTTGATGTGAGCGGAGAAGCGTCGCGACACTGCTCCGCAACACTGCTGCGCGACACTGCTTCGCAGCAGTGCTGCGCGGCACTGCTGCCGCAACACCACTGGTCCCCATACATTCTCTGTAGGTTTATATGAGACTACATTCCGAGCTCGGCAGCAGTGCTGCGCAGCACTGTTGCGCAGCAGTGTCGCGCAGCAGTGTCGCGCAGCAGCGCTTGCAGACATCGGAATCATAGCTTCACATTGGTTTCATAAGGAAATGCTGTTCAATTTCAGTGATTTGATACCTAAACGCAAAATTCTTAAAATTGTTTACATTTACTCGCTTAACATCCCCACACATCATCATTTATTTTTCTAACGTGAGTGAAAAAAATTATATCGTAAGTACTTCACAAACATGTCATGCCGCAATAGATCTAAGCTAGATGTTTTCGTGTGAAACTAAGTTTTTAAGAGGTTGCCTGAGTTGCCTCAACAATGTGACCTACATGAGGAGTTTTATATCAACTTATAACCGAAATATTACACGTATACGTTCCCAGGCGCTCGTAGGTGGGGAACTATTAATATGATGAAACTGTTATCAGTGGATGTGACGTTATCGCGGCGAGCAAACAGCGCAACGCGGGCAACGCCGCGGTGCGGCCGCAGCGGAAACTGGGACCTTTACTCCAATATGTACTCTAAATCTTATAGAGCTAGATACAAAATGATGTGCTCGCAACAGGTCTAGATTTAGGAGACAAAGTGACACTATTACCGGGAGGGAATGTCATTTCCAAACAGGCGGACGTAGCGTTGTTAACGAAATTCAATTTAATTTATAAGAGCAGGACATCTTTTACATGAAAACAATGTTTCTTGCTAGTTTTTCACCATGACAAAATCAATAACTTATAAATAGAACAAAATATCGATGTAGGTAGTAGGTACTTTATATAAATCAGCTTAAATATGTCAAGTAGTTGAAAAATGAGCACAAAAGATTTAAACGGCGGCGGTGACACTATATGAACATGCAATAATACAATTTCAAGCTACGTAATTCAAACATACAATCGTTTACATTTATTAATTATATTATTAGGAGTAGGCTTATATTTATTTCGTTTTAGAGCAAGTTCAGCACAGCCCTGTGGCTGTAGTTCAATTACATACAGATTTTTAGTTAAGGATGATGCTTCAAATTAATTAATTAATTATCGTTAGTGATAGAACAAAAAAATAACTAATTTAGTCTCTGAAATGCGTTCAATGTTGATAAATTAGGCCTTAACATAGATCTAGATGTGCCAGTCGTTGAGCGCGCGAGGCTGCCAGGGCGGCGGCGCCGGCGCCGGTGACTTCTTTCCCTATTTGTATTTCCGTGGCTCGGCACTTCCGGCCTGGTGTGAAGCCTGCTTTGAGTTTATTATTTGTTGAACCAGGTGAATGACTATAATTCTGACAAACAAAAGACGTCAAAGTTTAACATATTTTTTTTTTACACAGGAATCAAAAATGGAAACTGTAACTTCTATGGGACGAGTAGAAAATGAGGAGCATCGTGAAGAGGAGCCGATGACCGAAGCATTGCAGCTGGTGAAAAATGAGGAGCGTACTGAGGAGATGGGGCCCGAGAGGCAAGGGGCGCCCTCTGGGCACGTGCCCCCCGGGGCCCCAGCCACCAGAGAGCCCTCACCACACGCGCATTCACATTCGGTGATCACATCTCGACGAGCCATGCGCACTATCACAGCCGCCGGACACATCACGGAAGCTACTGACGTAGCTGACGAAGGTGTCAAAGATGAACCACCTGAGCCTCAGCAAATGGAACACGAGCCGCAGCAGTTACAACAATACCAGCCCAAACTCGAAGAAGGTCCGGATGGCCGTGAAACTCATCACTACGACGAGGAGCGTCTGCGGCTGTCAGAGGCGGAGACGGCGCGCTACCTCGCCTTCAAGGCGGAGCCGTACCGATCTCTGCCGTCACCCGCGCCCATCGACAAGCGCCCGCAGCCGCAGTACACAAGGGCGCCCCAGCGCGCTCCCTACGGACGGGGTTTGGCTTTGCGCTACGGTGGGCCGCATCACGTTATAGTGTCACAAGACGGGGAACATGAGGACCATTCACACGAAGCTTTTCTGGCCCATAAGGACAAGCAGGAACAGTTGCAAGTGTACACCGCGACCAGTGAAGCAAACGGTACCAGCTCGGACGGGCGGCAGTATGCAGCTGTACTAAGTGATCAAGCAGCCGCTTCTACTGCGCTTGAAATGATCCAGACCACGTCACTTAGCAACCAGCAGGCAGTAGGTGTGGCTTACCAACAAGTAAAGTATGAGACACGTGGTGAGAGTGAGCCGCGACCGAGTACCTATGCGAGTCTGCAGCCAGTGACATCCGTGCACGGGGGTTACGCCTACGCTGGACAGAGTCCACAATACGCGAGTGCAGGTTACGGCGCTTACGCAAGTGGCGGCAAGGAACTGTTGACATTGTACGGCGGTGCACGCGGCGATGACTCGCCACCGAGCCAGCTCATGTACCGCAGTGACCCCACACTATCTTCATCGTCGCTGACGCCACGCGGCGGCCACGTGGTGTACGGCTCCGTAGTACCACAATCCCAGGCCGTGTATGAAGCCCCACCCAGTCCGAATTCCCAGCAGGTATGTTGGCTTAATAAACGTCGTAATATGCAGATAGATCAATTATAATAATTAAATTACTTCTTGCTCTAGGTCACCCTTTATACACATGGAAATACAGTTCAATACAAAGTTGGCGGTGAACATTACCTTGGTCAAGGTAGTGGAGTGGAATACGTGCCTGTGCCCGGCTACGAAGGTGGACTCTTAGTAGAAGGTTACACAACACAAGCACAAGCATGGCCAACACATAACTTGCTGCCTATAGATGAAGGATTTGACCCTGGTAAGATTTACTAGTCGGTGCCTTTAATAGAAGTCTGCTCCACTTGGCTAGATAGTATATTACATTAAATGTCCCCCATTCTATAGCGATGGCTGGTATGGGAGAGGTGAAGGAGTGCGTAAACTGCGCAGCCGCGACGACGCCACTGTGGCGGCGCGACGGCACTGGACACTATCTGTGCAACGCGTGTGGTCTTTACACGCGCATCAATGGCGTCAACCGGCCGCCACTCAAGGGTCAAAAGTCTAAACCTCCACAAGCCCTGGTAAATGTTGCGCAAATTGATAATGTCTAATATATTAAACTATATTTGAAATACAATAAATGTAAACAGTAAATGAACAGTATTAACTAATAAGCAGTATGCTTGGCAGCCGACCAACGGTAACCGGCGTGTGGGCGTCACATGCGCCAATTGCCGCACGTCCAACACCACGCTGTGGCGGCGCAACAACAACGGCGAGCCCGTCTGCAACGCCTGCGGCCTCTACTACAAGCTGCACAACGTAAGACTACTCTTCTTTCGTATATTTCTCACTGGTATCGCTATCATTAACCATTCAAGTTTACAAACATGATATAAGCCCAGACGATAGACGACGATAGTAGCGTTAACACACACTAGAACTATCGCTGCGATTGTGCATCGATTACGGCGGGTATGCTGATTAGATGAGCTACCAGGCGCGCAGGTATCTAATCGGACCAGTGCAGCATTATCAGGGAACTCCTCGGCAAACATCGAGCTTGTATAAAAAAATCAAAACACAGGGTCTCATCTAATCTCGTGAGATAAAATACGGGGCTACCGACTGATAGAGAATTATCATCGCACGACCACGAATATTCATAATGAGATAAATAATCTTTTATCAATTATCTCCTCGTGGGTAGATACGCTTGTTTAAAGGATGATAGGCGCGCGTGGCGGTAGATTAGGAGGAGTTTCCCCGTGCGTCGTCACGAACTGACCGGCGTCGTGTTCGCAGGTGAACCGGCCGCTGAGCATGAAGAAGGACGGCATCCAGACTCGCAAGCGCAAGCCGAAGAGCATGGGCGGCGGGCACGCGGGCGTGGCGCGCGCCGGCGGCGGCCTCTCCGGTACGTGGCGCTAACTGCGGGAGTGTGTGGTGCCCGAGCCGATCGTAACCGTGTCTGTGCTCCGCAGTGGAGGCACACTCGCACAAGGTGCTGCCTCCGCTGTACGCGGCGGTGGAGGCGGGCGCGGGGTTGGGCGCGGGCGCGGGCGGCGCGCCGCTGCTGCTGCTGCCCGCCGCGCGCCACCACACCGACGCGTGAGTACCGGGCTAGACTCCGGAGACTGCTCTATATGACTCGTCTCTTTCCTTATATTCTAAGGCACGCTCCTAACATTCTATCCTTCGCTTCAGCACCGCGTCTATCTTCATCTCTAGGTATGGCTTTTTTCGGGCACTATAGCAATAACATTACATGTTAACTGTGTAAAGGTGTGTGTAACTAGTGTGACGGCTCCTTGCACGACCGTTGTTTGCATGTGCCTTACGTTATCTCAAGGTTTGCGCTCCGCTTACAGCACGCGGCTGTTGTTTCACTTTTAGCTAATTCTACGATGTGTGCGCTCACCTAATTACAAGAATACCTTCGCGTGGCACCGAACGAACACGAATATAAGAATATTTATTTTTGTAGGTATTCAGAGTGTACAATGTTTGCGTGGAAGGTATGTTGTTATCAGGCGACGGCCAGCGTTGACCTCTGTTCTGTTTGCAGGGTATCAGCGTTAGAGCGCATCGCCGCGCCCGCTCACTACCGGCCGCCGTAGCGCGCCTCTGTGCATACACGCCTGCGCTGGCGCCGCGCCGTTCGCGCTCATCTGTAAATAGTACCAAGTGTTCTATATTTTAAAGCGTAACCGCCAAAGATGTACTGTTATATGTTTTTTGTATAAGTATAAAAAACTTTGAAAGTTCCCCATTGACTGTTAAAAACGTTATAAGTAAAGCTCTCCATTTTCCGTTGAGCGTTGTAAATATGTATATTTGGTGAAGTATGTGTGTGTGTTGCGTGAGCAGCCGCGTGTTGACTCGGCTGTTCAAACATCAAAATGACGAATTTACTATGTTTTAGAGTTAAAATATTTATATTAATGTTGGTTTTTAAGGTATTCATATGCTGCGTGCGACTTAAGTCCTTAATATTTATTTATACTTTGATAGAGTTTTTAAAATGTAAATTGTGCTGTCACTACAAAATGAAATAATTACAATTTAACTTGTCTTTTTTTAATATTATACCTATTCCATACATTAACTTGGTGCAGGTGCGGTGGAATGAAAATGTTATCAAAAGTAAGTAACGACAAGTGGGGCAAGAGAAACATACTTTATTTTTATTTAAAGATTTTTAGTACAGCTATAGAACTCGCATTTAAAGGAGCTGTTTAAGTAAATATGTACTCCTTATCAAATTTAAATATCTATTTGCCGTTTTTTTCTCGATATTAATAACGCCTACAGGTAGACGCTTGAAATATTCACAGAATATTAAGTTGTATATATATTTAAAATATAAATATTTAAATTATAATAAATTAAATATTTAACGGGGGCTCCCATAGAACTAGCGTGATTTTTTACGGAACCCTTCGTGCTCGAGTCCGACGCACACTTGGCTGGTTTTAATAATTTTGATAACTTTATTCCAATGAAATTTTCAATAATCCTTATTTTAATTATTTTAACTCTGACAATTTTAATATTGATAATTTTAAATATTCTTATTTAATTTTAATTGTGTAGGTAAAAACACAATTGATACTAAAACGTAACGGTACGAAATAAATACAATTGTTTCATACAAACATTAATAACTAATATATCAAAATGTATGAAACAGCTGACTTCCTTTTCGCGATTTCCCATGGTATAAATGTTGTTTTAGTTTGATGGTTTGAAGAAACAGTTATCCTATTTTGGGTTTATTCGTTAAGGTAGTACGTCAAGCTCAGTAGCGCCACCAATGGAAATAAATCATTTACGTTTTATCAAGGGCTTAGATTAAAAGTTTTAGTTATTTTGCGCAAATAGAAGAGTTTTTACTCTTCTATTTGCGCAAAATAACTAAAAAAATAGTAGTTATGGGATCCTATTTGACAGCGTGCGTACAAGTAGGATCATATTCGTTGCCCCAGTAGGGATTCTTTCCTCTATTCGCCTAACTTCAAAAAATGGCGTCTTCAAGTGCAAGAATTTTGACTGGAATATTGAAATAAAAAAAAAATATTACTCTTTACGAGGAAAATGAGTGTTTATATAATCTTGTTCCGGATAACGAAATACGTTTTTACAAAACCCAAATACGGCTTTTATTTTTGGCTTTGTTCTTAACAGTTTTCTTTTTTTTTAAAGCTATTAATAAAAATTGCACTCATAGCAACGGAAAACACAGCTAAATCGTTATCCTTTTTGATTTATGACATTGTTTATATGATCATAAGTGTAATATGTAAAAATGAAGGACAGCATCATTTAACTATGATCATAGAATTTGACAGATATGAAATCATATATAAATAATAAATATATGATAATGTAATAGCGGCCTAACACGTTGATTGATTGAGATTAGTATGAAAAATATAAATTTACTCAAAAATGCTTGTAATATGGTCATTATTTTGACAACCTTCTTTGAGCAAAGTCGGGGTTGCCGCGCTCCTCCGATTGTGACGCGACAAATTTGTATGAGATTTCATTATTGTCTTGTTTTAGCTACCAGCAATTTCCTTTGAGAATCCATTATTGTCGAGTTTTGTTTCAAATATAGAACGCCACACCTATCGCTCTCTCAGTCACACTCGTTGTGGTAAGCGCGGTGAGCCGCCATTTTCAATCCCATTCTTTATCTGCGCGGGTGTTGTACATTGAGGGGAGAAAACCCTATTACACAGGTGATATGTGTATTTTTATGTAAAATTTGTATGGAAAAATATAAAAAACTCGCACTTGACCTTTTTTTGACCTTTCATTAAATACCTTGTGACCACTTCCGGAGTACCTTAGGGGGACGAAAAAAACCTTATTTTTTGGCTCCGACGCACCGTTTCTGAGATATTTGCATTTTTGTATTTTTTTCGAAATTAGGTTATACGTACCCACTATAGTAGTAGGTAGTACTCGCATTTTTGAGTAAAGCACTATACAAGCCTTGGTCCACAATGACTGCGCTGCTGGCCACGTTATGATGGCCTCGAGCTAAGCTTAACTACGCTCTCGGCCTTCAAGCTTGATCATCATTGCAGCCCTTGCTGTCCGCGCTATAAAGGCCTCGACCTCCGGTCTCGGCCTTTATTCCAGCTTGGCCATCAAGGGCTGCAATGCTGACCGCGCTGTGACGGCCTGGACCTGCGCTAAGCTCCGCTCTCGGCCATCATCATCGCTGCCAACAACGCAGTCATTATATACCGCGGCAGTAATGTACTATTAAAAAAAATATTTTCATTTCATCAAATACTTCTTATCTACCTTTGGGATACTGTAGGAATCCAAAAATAACCTTATTTTTTGGCTCCGACGCAACGTTTCTGAGATATTTACATTTTTGTATTTTTTTTATACTATAGTACAGTAGGTACCCAAGAAACTTATAACAAAAGAAACTTGATCTTTGGCATTATTTCATTACGATCAAATTCAAAAAATTAAAACAGCAGTAGTAATGGATTTTCATACCTACAACTTTTCCTATCGCATTTACTATAAGAATAAGGAATGGCTTATTGCTCCTTTTTGGAAAAGTATTAGAATGATTTCCGAGTAGGTGTAGTATAAAATAATATTTCTTAAAGAAAAAAAGGTTTGTGATTTCCGATACGGGGCAAGTTCGCCTCATGTTTCTCTTTCCCCGTCAAGACTGTTTCTCTTCCCCCTTTTTTGATGTCAAGATTTTAACAACAGAAATACTCAACTTCACGAAGGATTTAATTTTAGATAAAAATTATCGTTGGACCAATATAATATGCAGTAGGTAACCATAACAATCTCTGAAATTACGTTTAATTGCCAGAATGTTCCCACCTTTCACTCGAGTTTTGCGTTTCGTCATATTCTAATGAATTTCTTTTTGGTTTGCTAGCTAGTTGTATCGTAATGTTCGTAGCGATATCTGTATTATAAAGCGGGAACTAATTTCATTCTTGCTTTATCGACACGTCGCTAAACTATATACGATAGTTTCTTTATGGTTGGTTGTTTCATTTGCCTCCTGTTAAAGCTGAAAGTTTCTTGCGTCCGTTCTTCGGGTCAGTTAAAAAAGTCTGGAACGGGTGGTAGGAAAATACATATAGGCGATTAAAAAGTGCTTAATTAATAAGTTTATTTGAATAAAGCAAATTTGACTTTGACTTTCACCTCGGTGTTTCTCTTTTCCACTTGACCTTACCTCTAAACATATCCAGACTG
This sequence comes from Agriphila geniculea, assembly GCA_943789525.1. Classification (NCBI taxonomy): domain Eukaryota; kingdom Metazoa; phylum Arthropoda; class Insecta; order Lepidoptera; family Crambidae; genus Agriphila; species Agriphila geniculea. The sequence continues at coordinate 31,131,049 of OX038872.1, read as the reverse complement.
AATATATAATGTAAATAAAATAGGAAAATAGTAGGTTCCTGATAGGGTTCATTATGATTTATTAGAATGTTAAACTTATAAGATAATTCAGTTTTTATGAAATGGATAATGTCCCATGATAAGAACTGACCATAGGGCCGGTTGTTAATCTTTTAGAATTATCTAATTTTTTATTTTCCATGTTCCTATTTTCAATCAACATATTTTTCCCCTGAATTGTAGTCGCCTTAATTCGAATAGTCAAATCGTATCTTAAGGAAGTCTATAGCAAAATAAAGTATCTTTAATAGAAGGAAGGTATTTTGTTTAATCAAGAAAGGGAGGGAAATTGGCAAACCCCTTTCATTTTTCCAAAGGGCTCGTTTGATGCTGAAAGATCTATTTATTAAAATTTAAAAAATATTAAAAACACGACTGCCCTGCCCAAAACGAACTAAAAAGTTAATTAACAAGGTGTCATTGTAGTCGGGGGACCGTTTTGTGGAACAATTTTCAATCAAAGAGGACCCCGGACTGCGATGACACTTGTTATTTAACTTTTTAGTTCGTTTTTGGCAGGGCAGTCGTGTTTTTAATAATTTTTTTAATTTATTTATTTTTGTTTCACACATTTTAGTAACAAAATATATAGTTATGAAATGTACACATTAAGGCCTTTCATTTGATGCCCATATAATTAAAGAAAAAAAAATTTATTTCACATTTGAAAATGGCATCGTACAGTTGCCATATTGAGTTTTTTCAAAAAAAAATAGCCAGTGTCACTTGGAATGGTGTAAGAATTCTAACGATATCCCAAACACTCAAATCCGTTGAGCCATTTAGAAGTTATAATGGAATAAAGAAACTCACATACCCACAAACATACATGAACCCTGAACACAACACAACACTCTTTTTTGCGCAGACGTGTAAAAAAGAGTAAGTAGGTTACCTACTACTAATGTTAATGTGAGTGAACCATTTTCAGTATATTCTTAACCATCTGGTATTTTTTTTTTGTGAAATTGAGTTTCTTATTCGCAGAAACATCATAGGTGTCAAAATTAAATACTATGACACATTTTTATTTACTTTTTTAAAACATAAATTATTAGACACGGTGTACAAGTGCCTAACTATATAAAATTAAAGGAGAACAAAATAATAAATGTTAATAAAATACGAATCTTCATAATTTAACTCTATTAACTCTCAACAATATTACATTACATTACTTGAAATTATTTCTAACCAAAAGATAATATTTATTATACGTAGTTAGTGATGATTTACTATTTCACACTTCTTTCAGCACGGTCGTGACATCTGTTTACAACATCAGAACTAAGCACGGACTTTTTGTAACATTCGGGCCTACGTAGTTTTCCGTGCTACGGTGTAGACGCGCTACACTGCTACGCGAGAGTTGCTTTGTAAGCAGTTGGGGGAGTGCGAAGTCTCTTTTCAGCTCGGTAGATGGCATTACAAGACATATTATTCTGAATGATCCATTTTGTTTAGTTCCCTTTATGGCGTGTTCCTCAGTGGCCGGACCACATTTAAGTACTCAGATGGTTTAGTTCCACATAGTTGCTACCTGAAGTCTACCTTCACAGGAATATATCATAATTAATAGTACCTCAACAGATAAGGAAATATTTAACAAATAAAGTGGTCCGGCCGCAGAGCAATGCTCTCTGGCCGCACCAACTCAAATTTTAAAATGTGTGATACATTTTCAAGAAATTTATATCGCAGTAAAACCTACCTAAATAGTACCTTCCACACGACAAGTTTCGTAAAATAAAACTCATTGGCTTAGAAGTTACAAGCCGTAGTTTGTGGTCCGGCTGGGAAGCATTCTCTGCAGCAGGTCAATATCGTAACTGTGATACATTTTCAAGAAAGTGATATCCTAATAAAAGCTACCTAAATAGTACCTTCCACACGACAAGTATCGTAAAATAAAACTCATTGGCTTAGAAGTTATTAGCCGTAGTTCGTGGTCCGGCTGGGAAGCATTCTCTGCAGCAGGTCAATATCTAAGTGTGATACATTTTCAAGAAAGTGATATCCCAATAAAAGCCACCTAAATAGTACCTTCCACACGACAAGTTTCGAAAAATAAAACTCATTGGCTTAGAAGTTACTAGCCATAATTTGTGGTCCGGCTGGAGAGCATTCTCTGCAGCAGGTCAATATCTAAGTGTGATACATTTTCAAGAAAGTGATATCCCAATAAAAGCTACCTAAATAGTACCTACCACACGACAAGTTTCGTAAAATAAAACTCATTGGCTTAGAAGATACAAGCCCTAGTTTGTGCTCAGGCTAGAGAATATTGCTCTTTTATTTCATCAAACTATTAATTTGTATAATTAAGCTCAAAGTATTTAATCCAGCTAGGAAGGACTACTTTTCAGCGAATAGATGCAAATTCGCAAGGGTCGGTCATGGGATGGGTGACCAAAAAACTGTGCTTCGGAAGGAACGTTAAGAACGCTATCTCTTATATAAAAGTGAAGGGGTGACTGATAGACTATTGCCCAGCCCAAACCACTGAACCTAGACACTTGAAATTTTGTACATAGATATTTTATACAGTGTAAACACCCACTAAGAAGGTATTTTTGGAAATTCCGCCCCTAAAGGGTTGAAATGGGGGTACAAAGTTTGTATAGAAAAAAATAATTAAATAGACATTTCAACTTAAAACTTCGTAGGAGTACTTCTAAAAACAAATAAGCACACACGTGTTTCGTGCTTTTCGAAACTCAACCCTTTATCGAGGTGTCGTTATCGATGTTTTATGGAATGTTGATTGCGAAAATGGCATTTATTTTTAAGTGGTAGACATTATTCAACCCCTAAAGGGGTCAAATGGGGTTCAAACTTTTGTCAAGGGGTCGGAGACGAGAAGGAGGATGGGAGAGGGAGAGGGAGCTATCTCTCTACCCAATTCTGAATAGGACTGGGAACGGAAACAAACGGGAACGGGAGCGGGAAAGGGAATGAGAACGGGACAAAAGGGAACGGAAACGGGACCAAACGGGAATGGGAACGGGATACTAATATGTCTGGAACCAATTCTGATTATTGTAATAATAATAATAAATAAATAATAATAGGCAGGTTCCCCCCCCTCCAAACGAGCAGCCTCGTGCGAGGCCCGCCACACGCGGCAAACGTCTTGCCTCGCGAGGCAGCGCGTTTGGTGGGGACCCGCCGTATCGCGTAAAAACGACTGGCGGATCCTGGTTGAAGGTTCCCTAAGAATTTTCTCTAACATCCACGCGGACGAAGTCGCGGGCGGAAGCTAGTATTCTATAAAATGCCAGATTTTTACTTATGCCAAATTCTACAAATGCCAAATGAGATAATAAATTTTTGATCACTCATCCCATGACCGACCCTTGCGAAAGTTGCTTAACCTCTGCAATCGCTGGACCAGGCGTTATACCACTGCGCCACCGAGCTCCATTCACATTTATTCTGTGTCATTTTGTATTCACCATCCAAATTTTGAGGATTAGGTGTTCCATTTTCCAAAATCAAATATTATACCTTAAACTATGCCATATATCGTGTTCAAACAGACAAACAAACACTTTTTTTTATTCTTACTCTATTAGGTACATGTCTATGTTTCATGACTCATGTCTCCATCACCCCAAATATTTTTTTTAAATATATGTTATGAATGGACACACTATTTTTACTGTTTTATTATATGTAAGGATTAAAGTAAGGAATAATAAATAATAAGTAAGGAATAATTTTAAGTAAGGTTATACGAAATAAGAGTACCTACATAATTATTCATTATTATAAAAAAATATTTCATTGTTTTGTATTTTTTGTAAGTTTGATTATATCAATATGTAACGCGCCCATAACCTGTGAACTCGTCTATACTATTTTACAGCTTTTTGGTCACCCATCCCATGACCGACCCTTGCGAATTTGCTTCTATTCGCTGAAAAGTAGTCCTTCCTCGCCGGATTAAATACTTTGAGCTTAATTATACAAATTAATAGTTTGATGAAATAAAAGAGCAATATTCTCTAGCCTGAGCACAAACTAGGGCTTGTATCTTCTAAGCCAATGAGTTTTATTTTACGAAACTTGTCGTGTGGAAGGTACTATTTAGGTAGCTTTTATTGGGATATCACTTTCTTGAAAATGTATCACACTTAGATATTGACCTGCTGCAGAGAATGCTCTCCAGCCGGACCACAAATTATGGCTAGTAACTTCTAAGCCAATGAGTTTTATTTTACGATATTTGTCGTGTGGAAGGTACTATTTAGGTAGCTTTTATTAGGATATCACTTTCTTGAAAATGTATCACAGTTACGATATTGACCTGCTGCAGAGAATGCTTCCCAGCCGGACCACAAACTACGGCTTGTAACTTCTAAGCCAATGAGTTTTATTTTACGAAACTTGTCGTGTGGAAGGTACTATTTAGGTAGGTTTTACTGCGATATAAATTTCTTGAAAATGCATCACACATTTTAAAATTTGAGTTGGTGCGGCCAGAGAGCATTGCTCTGCGGCCGGACCACTTTATTTGTTAAATATTTCCTTATCTGTTGAGGTACTATTAATTATGATATATTCCTGTGAAGGTAGACTTCAGGTAGCAACTATGTGGAACTAAACCATCTGAGTACTTAAATGTGGTCCGGCCACTGAGGAACACGCCCCTTTATGGGGCCAGAGGTAGACTGTACAATTCTCTAAACAATAAATTACTCGATTTGAATTTCAGTTCGATCACAACAACTAATTTGTAAGCCTTGATACAAATAAACTATAATAAATTAAGGTATCAACTTGAAATTTGGAATAGTTTAAGATGACATTTGCCCAACTTTTTTGCAAATAAGAAATATGTAAATAAAAAAATAAATATCTTTTTTACAGCAGGGCCTGAAAAAGCGTTTTTTTTATTTATTTTTTCACGAAACCAAAAGTTCTTTAGTATTTTATGTTTCAGCCATTTTGATTTTTTCAGACATTCTCTATTTTTTTTGCAGGTAGTTTTAATTTTGATGTGCACAGAAACAAGATGTGATGACTTTTTGCTCCAAACTGTCATGGTCTACCTACATAGTCCTTACACAAAATATAAATAAATAAATAAAATAAAATGCATTTATTTCAGGCTCAAAAACACCCATAGTTTTGAATTACATTAAGTTTAACTTTCATTAAACTTAACATTTAACAAACATTTTATTAGTCTCAATATAAATTATATATTATCACATTAAAATGCTCGTCAAAAATATAGAAGTAGTCATAAACTGCCCTTATTACGTTATTCCTAGTTGCACTTGCACGTTTTTCAAAGCTCGCCCTCGCATTTCTCATTATCGCGAAAAAAAATCATTAACCCTGTACACGGCAAACATACTTGAGGCACTACAACGCCATGACAGGCCCATCAAGCCTCTAAACGCGTTGTTGTACTGTACTATTAAAGAGTGGTAGGAGCGTTGCGTGATTGAGTACCAAAGATGGCATATGTGAAGCCTCTGGCAGTAGGCCCTGAACAGGGTCAATTTAACATCTTTAGAACAGCGCGCGAACCGCCGCGCGAGCATGTTAGCCCGCATAGCAAGCGCGTGCCTTTGGCGGTCTATGTCCTCATTATCCCGTAGTGACTCCGAGACTAAATGGCTCAGGTATTTAAATTTTGGCACTACATTAATAACAGAGCCTCGTAGGTATCAGTGGTGAAGGGTCCATACAAGCCGATTCCCATCGGCTTACCTTTTAGAAATCCCACCCCACTGATCCACTATGCAGATCACAACATTTTTGTAGAACGGCTTACCTTCTCCATAATTTCACCCCTCGTCACTGGTAGGTATACACAGAAAGCACATTTTTTGGACCCATATTATCATGTTTAAAAATTACTACTATTTCAGTTTTGTTTACATTGTACGTGAGGCCATGCATTTCAGCGTAAAGGTATAATTCCGATCTCGGCAGCAGCAGCAGTGTTGCCGCAGCAGTGCACTCAAAATTGAACCCTAATGTTACGTTTGAAAGGCTCAATTTGATGTGAGCGGAGAAGCGACGAGACACTGCTGCGCAACACTGCTGCGCGACACTGCTGCGCAGCAGTGCTGCGCGGCACTGCTGCCGCAACACCACTGGTCCCCATACATTCTCTATAGGTTTATATGAGACTACATTCCGAGCTCGGCAGCAGTGCTGCGCAGCACTGTCGCGCAGCAGTGTCGCGCAGCAGTGTCGCGCAGCAGTGCTGCTGACATCGGAATCATACCTTAACGCTCACATTTAGCGATTAGTTTCCTTAGACCTCCAATTGAGGGATTTAGCAACACCATATCGTCAGCGTAACTGAGGTTGTTTATCAATTCATCACCGACGTAACAGCCAACGTTGGTAGCGCTAAGTTCCTCAATCAGCTAATCAACATATAAGTTAAACAGGATTAGGGACGTAAGCCCACCCTGTCTCACTCCGCGTTCAAGTTTATAGGGGCTCGAGTACTCTTTACCCCACCTAACTACGTTTGACTGGTTACCGTACCAGTACTCCAACAGATCGACTAAATTTTTTGACACAGCGGTGTTTCTTAATTTTTACCGACTTCCAAAAAAGGAGGAGGTTCTCTGTTCGTCTGTATATTTGTTTTTTTTTTTTGTGTATGTCCACCGATTACTCAAAGACGGCTGGACCGATTGAAATGATTCAAACGTTATTACATTAAGTAAACTCCCAAGTTGGTCGCATTTTTTTTAAATTTGGAAATCGGTTCAGTACTTTTCAAGTAATCTTGAAAAAAGCACAAAAATAGTATGATTTTGTGGAAACTACCTCGATGATCGAGTCTTATAACTTCTTTGTTTATGAACTGAATAAGATAATTATGTTTTTGTTGAAAAAGGGATATCTTAAGTGTAGTTCTTTAACCGACCTAAAAAAGGAGGTTCTCAGTTTGACCCGTATATATGTATGTATGTTTCTCCGCGATTAACTTACGTTTGGCTGAGCCGATTTTTCTATCTAAAAAATATACCTACACTACCTAATATAGAAGGAGGTACCTACACTAAAAATTAAAAAAAAATATTGTTTAAAAAACAAAAACCGACTTCAAAAAACCTACCTCTAAAAAGCAAGAAATAATATTCGTAATAATAAAAACACGTCTATTGAAGTTGGGTGGGGCTGGAGTACAAATTCCTTTTTTTATTCTAAAAGCCCTACCCGACTTCAATAGACGTGTTTTTATTATTTACAAATATTATTTCTTGCTTTTTAGAGGTAGGTTTTTTGAAGTGGGTTTTTTGTTTTTTAAACATTTTTTTTTCCAAAGGATTTCATAACTAATAGTGTCAAAAGCACGACTCAAATCAAGAAAACATGCATTTATTATACTGATGTGTTTTTCCTAAGGTAACTCTTGACTGTGTTTTTAAGAGCGAATATAGCCATATCAGTTGAAAGACCGGCGCGAAAACCAAACTGCACATCGTTTAAGGGAGTATTTTTTGTCAAATTAGGGTTAAACAAGTCTTTCTAATATCTTTGAAAATATCCGCCAGGGATATGGGGCGGTAGTTAGACAGGCTGGACACGTCCCCAGTCCTATTCTTTACCAGTGGAACTAAAACAGTTTTCATAAAGGCCCCGGGCAATAAACTATGTGATAAACATGAATTGTACAGTGTAGCTATTCTTTCAAAGAGCAAAATATATGGGCACTCTTAATGTTACTTTATTTATTATAAAACTTTTCCACAAAATGTTGTCTATGCTTTAAAAAATCATACATGGTATTCAGTGTCATAAATTATTTAAAGCATTCTGTCAGTCCTCTTACACATGCAGTCTGTGGGTCAGCTATACACAGAGGGCGTATAGCGGCCTTCGCGTCCAGTACAACAATGCGCTAAGGATGTTGTTGCGGCTGCCGCGATTCTGCAGCGCATCGGCAATGTTTGCGGAGGCGCGGATTGACGGTTTTCACGCCATTATTCGAAAGCGTTGCGCCTCTATGCTAGCGCGCGTACGAGCGAGTCGCCACACTATCCTGGGCACAATCGCTGACAGGTGGGACTCTCCTATGCTACAGTACTGGATAAGCCTGCATGTTGCCCAGTAGCCCCTGTATTAAGACATTTTTATTAGGTCACTTTCTTGTCTATTTATTTGTTCACAAATTTTGCAAACGATCTAATTGATACCTGCCTAATTATTTACTTTCATGTTTTTAATAATTAATTTTTGTTGATTCAATTTTTATTATTGATTAATTACGTAATTTATTTATTTAATTTTATTATAATGAATTTTCAAATAATCTTAATTTTAATATTTTAATGACAGTTTTCATAAATCATAAATCATAAATCGTTTATTCACATTGAAACATGGTAAACACAGCTCTTAGAATCAAAATAATGTTCAGCATATTTCGCCCTTAACAAAGGCATGTGAATGTCAAAATTAAAATTAAAACTATATTTTACTGATTATCTAATTGCATACTTATGTCATATTACATATTTATGTCCCAAAAAATCCTTAACACTATAAAATCTATGGTCAACTAAAAATTTTGTCAGTCTTGATTTAAATATTTGAAATGTCCGTGATTCCTTTATGTCAATTGGTAAATGATTGTAAATTTTTATAGTCATAAAAAGACAACTTTTATGATAAAGTGCTGTTTTTGGAGTATGTGACAAGACCAATCTATTACAATTTCTAGTTGAACGGGGGTAGATTTGTTTTGCTGTACTAAAAAGATACAAATGTCGTCTTACAAAACTACAGCATTCTAAAATATATATAGGGATGGCAAAGTTAACAATTTAAATTTTTCAAAAGCTGGTCTACAGGAGTCATATGGAGGTATCCCAGCTATGGCACGGATGCACCTTTTTTGTGCTACGAACACTTTATTACAATTCACTGAATTTCCCCAGAGCAACAGACCATACCTTATAACAGACCCCACATAAGCATGATATGCCATAAGCGCGGTTTGCTGAGAAGCTATTCGACGCAACCGGCCAAGTACATAAACAAATCTATTTATTTTACTACAGACTTTTTCTATCTGTGCTTTCCAATTAACTTGTTGATCAATTGTTATTCCCAAAAATGAGGCCATGTCAGTTTCAGCTATAGGTTCTGTATTATAGTGAATGCTTAAGTTATTATTTTGAAGTTGTCTATTTTTAAAAATAATGTAGTTAGTCTTATTAGTATTCAATTGTAAATTATTATTTTCAAGCCATAAAGCTATCCGTTGCATAGTCATATTAATTTCATTTTCAAACATAGTATCATCAATATTTTTGTCGGATGTTACAATAACAGAGATGTCATCAGCAAATAGCACTGATTTATGGGATGTCACCAAGGGAATGTCATTTATATAAAAAAGAAATAAGAGGGGTCCTAGGACACCCCCCTGTGGAACTCCAAATCTATTTAATTCATAGCTGGACTCAAACGTCGACATGATGTTATTACTATCTAAGCGGCTTATTTGAACACATTGCTGTCTGTTTTCTAAATATGATTTAAACCAAGACAATGCGACGCCTCTGATTCCGTATTGCTCTAATTTTTGCAATAAAATAGAATTTATTTTATTTATTTTAATGAATTTTTAATTATATTTGTTTCAATCATTTTAACTAGGACATTTGTAGTTGTGATAATTTTAATTATTTAAGCAAGTAATTGACTTGTAATAATCTGCAACTTTCCATCGAAATTTAATTAAACTAACATATTTTTAAGTCGCTACTAACAAAATTGGATCTGTGTTATCTGGAAAAATAAATAAATAATTATTATTATAAATTGTACCTACCTATACAAAGTTGTGAATCGGGTTTTTTTTTCACTAAAAATTCCAAAAAGTGTGAACAACATAGCCAGCATGTGCGGCGCGCGCGCAGGCGCCATGGCGTTGCTTATAAATCGTACACATCGATAAGCGGCGAATTAGGCCGCGCCGCTTTGTGTCCGCTCTATTATTCCTGCGCTGATAAAAAAGGAACGGAGCTAAACGCAGGAATGCTGTAGCGTTCGTATTAGGCGGCGCCGGCGCCGGCCGCATTAGGGCAAAGGACAACGCTTGCACATTATCCCCTCGGACTCGGCCGCTTAGGTGTGGCACACCTATCAACCAGAGCGCGTGACATTTTTTGGAACCTAACCATTGGTAGTTGAGTTACTTTTTAAGAAAACTCTACATCCACTTACGTCGTCGCAACTTAACACTCCAGCTAAAGTATTGAAGTAAAAAGGTTGTAAGTGTAACTGAATCCAATCTATTTTATACGTCTACCTTCGGCCGTTGAGTCTCGAGTCGTCGGCGCTGCGCCCCCGCTCCGTGCGTACGCGCAGTAATATACGATCGACGCGCGCTAATGAGCCGGCCGGCCCGCGCGTTATCGCCGCCCTCCTAATGGCCGGCGGACAGCACTCCAGACGAGGCTGAAAGCTGCGACTGAGACATGTCTGCATGGCTGCTGCAGCTGTAACTTTATATCAAGTAAGAAGGAATCGGCCAGGTATTCTAGAAACGTTATATTTGTGATACACAATCATATATTTGTCTTCACTGCCGCAATGACAACCGCTTGGCCGTCGCATACTTACAATTTTACCAGTTACTATTGAACTTCTTGCTTACACCATTACCAACTAACACCTAGGTACAGTCCCAGATAAAAACTTGCATTAAAACAAGTATCTCTAATTTGACTTATCGTACCTACAATAAAGGTTCCTTCCTTAAAAATACAGTAACATTGTAAAAGAGATAACGAATTTCGCGAAGTAAAGATGAGTTGATATTTAAAACTGAACGATAACTTAGGTCAATGCCATACATCTTTACTTTGCGGTTTGTTATCGCTTTCAAAAATGTTTGTTTTGAGGGCCGGTTTATCGCTTACTTTCTGAAACGTATATAAAATAACCAATAAAATAGAATTAAATAAATATGTAGTAGAAAGAAATAAAATAAATAGTTAAATAGATTTTTCTTTTTTCTGTTGACTCAGTTATTCGAATTTTATTGAAAAAAAAAAACATATTTCTTACATATCGAAAAATGTTTAAAAATATAACAAACGCGAGGTCTACACTATACCACTCATAGATATAGTTTAACTTGGAAAGTTTCTATGGAGTTTTTGAATAATGCACAAAGTAAAGGTACATAATCTTAACTTAGGTCACAAAGTCACAAACCGACAAGAACCTAAGCTAACCCAAGCATTAGTCAAAAGAGGATTGTGTTTAACCTCTCGCGAAGAGTTAGTGTTATTTGCTCGAGGGTTTCACCAAATAATAAACATGTCTAAATAAAAAAAAGTGTGAGGCTTGATTGGAATTAGTTGTAGTGCGAAATAGCCGGCGCTAACGCAGCCGATTACGATCTCTAGCGGATAACGATGACTCAGCGGAAGGGTCTAAGAAAACGACCGTTTCCCGAAGAAGCACAATTGTTTTTGTTAAAAAATATTATATTAAACAGATTAAACAGATCTTTTAAGTAAATACTTACCAATATATTTGATTGAATCAGGCGTCACTTGGCGGAAGTCCCAAACCATTGTGAAAAAGGAAATATATGTAGCTTACTTCCGCAAACTATATATGCAAGATGCACCGCCCGTCCTCCCGAAAATGCACATGTATGTACACAACAAAATATCAGTGCACAATTCATGCATTTAGCCAGACAGCAACACACCAATATGCAAGGTGCATCTCGCATATATTGTTTGTGAAAGTAAGCTACATATATTTCTTTTTCACTTACCAATATAAAAAACAAACAAATGAAAATTAGAAACAATATATTGTTTCACTTGCTGATCACACAAACATATAGCCCTGCCAGTACAACAATTAAAAAAAACCGGACTTACCGATAAGTGTTATGGACTTCAGACTACGTTAGGTAAAGGCGATGGCCAGTTTTTTACCGGTTTAATAAATAAACAATGACAACCTTAACCGTAAGTCAAGGCAAGCCAAAGCGCGAACAATGACCAACCTCTCTACTCAAATGGCTAACATTCTATGCGTTTGAATGCAACGCTTCCTATTAAAGCTTTAAAATAAGCAGTAGACTATAAAATTGCGTGCTGTTATATTGTCAAACATCAAAGTCTGTGATTTTCATGAGTTTACGACATGTGATTTAATCGTCATTTGCTCAAATTTAAGCTTTAAAAGTAAGCATAGCGTTCAAACGTATGGTGTTGGCCATTTGAGTAGGAGGGTAGAAAAAGCTAATGTAGCGTTTTATTTTATCAATTATTTTGCGACGTACTCTTTGACGCAATGAAAATTGACGTATTATCTACTCTACATAATGCGTTAAGTCTGTTTTTAAAGTCCTCATGGAATAATATGACTTATTATGAATGTTAATGGCATTAAATTCTTCAGGCATTCAACTCACCAAGATTTTCTTCCTATCAATATGATTATAATTAAATAATTTTTAAACTACTAGCTAACGCTGGTTTACAGCGAAAACGTTAAAAGTACTAAAAAATTTCGCCACTCCCACTGGCGACTCGGTAGCATAATATTGGTCAGTGCATTGGGATGGAATCCCAAGGGTGCGGGTTCGAGTCCCGTCTAAGCTGCTACGGGTGAGTCGATTTTTTCTATTTTTATTAGCTTATTTATTACATTTATAAAAGAGTTGAAATTATTCACGTCTTTTGATGTGAATTTCTTTTGATAATCTTTTTTTTTTTTAACATTTTCCCACCTATGTAGACCCTTGACGTTATAATTACAATAATAACATTGAAATCCAATTTTGTCAATATTTCCTAACCACTAATAAACTCTTTGTGTATTACAACTCTCGTATCGACCACAAGATGTCACCAACCACACGACACTGCGCTGACACCGTGCTTCTTAATTAAACCATAAAAAGGGTCCGACGATGGTTTCTCACGACTATGTTGACATTTTGAACAAATAACGTTAAATTATTCATTAATAAAATGTGGAAAGTTGTATCAGCTGGCTTGATGAGGAAATCAATAATAATTAATTGGAAAATAACCATTAGTTAGATACACATGTGGTATTGATTAAAATAGTTTTACATTTTAGTAGAACCTTTTTTTATTACGAGCCTTTTCTAAACATGTAAAGTGTATATCCCACCAAAAACATTTTCATGTAAATATTGCTGCCAAGACAACCATATGGCTCGCACTGTCAAAAAGTTATCAGACCGTAGACAGTATGTAAAGCCGAGCTTCTAACTCTACGCGCCCTAACTCTACAAGCTTTAACTTCAAAAACTCTACACCTTACTTAAAATATGTGGCTTGGTCATTTCGCTACATGGAAAAATATATTCACTGTTCATACTTTTCTGATAAACAGTCCTTGTAGTAACGAAATGGCCAAGCCCCATATTTTGAGTAAGGTGTAGAGTTTTTGAAGTTAAAGCTTGTAAAGTAAGAGTAAGTAAGTTAATAAGTTTACTACTGACATCATATCCTGAGAATTTTGTTTATCTAGTATACTCCCAATCCAAGATATGAGGGTTCAAAAAAACGACGAAGCGCTTCGAGAAAAGGTAGGTAGTGCCCTTAAGCTTTGCTTGGACGTCTTAGCGGGGGCACTACCGTGCCCCCAGATTCACTCTTTTCTAAAAGAATAAGTGATAAAGTGCCAAGAAACTTGATAAAAAAATACTATCTTATATCAGACTCTGTCTAAAGATAGTTTGCATATATTATTTAAATTGCGTACCCAATTTGAAAAACACCGAGTAAATGGTTTAATAGCGGGGTGCCTACTATTGCACTTAGCCGCGTATTTTTCAATATTATGTCATACAATCTGTAGCACAAAGACAACATTAAAATGCTTACTTCACTCTCCTTTATTTTTACACGACTGCCCAAAGCAAAAAGAGTGTATATGTGTTCAGGGTTCATGTATGTTTGTGGGTATGTGAGTTTCTTTATTCCACCATAACTTCTAAATGCCTGAACTGATTTGAATAAATAGGGTATCGTTCGAATTCTTACAGCATCCTGAGTGACACTGGCTATATTTTTTTAGAAAAAATCAATATGGCGACTGTACGATGCCATTTATAAATGTGAAAAAAAAATGTGTTCTTCTATTATTACAATATGGGCATCAAATGAAAGGCCTTGATAAGCACATTCCAGAACTATATAAAATGTCACTAAAATGTGTGAAATAAAAATAAATAAATTAAAAATATATTAAAAACACGACTGCCCTGCCAAAAACGAACTAAAAAGTTAAACAACAAGTGTCATTGCAGTCGGGGGACCTCCTTGATCAAAAATTGTTCCATAATAAATTATTAGTGTACTGCATGTTAAGTGGGGATGAACAATTATTTTCGCATCAATCTTAACCCCTTACCGCATGAATTATCAAAGAGATGGAATAAAATTTTTTTTTGCTAAATAGTGTTTAATTAGGCTTTTATAATGAGATGAAATTGAAATAAAAAAAAAATAAGTTATATATTAGAAGCCATTTATGGCTTCGTAAAATATACTGAAAGTACGATATTTTGAACAAATACTGGCATCAGTATCTGTCGGATATTTTTCTTTCAAATGGGAAATTTACTGATACGAGCATACCCAAAGGAAAATCTTGTGGTTGGCAGGAGTTTTTCTAGGTTCTTTTTGTAAGGACTGGGGAATTAGGCAAATTGGGTGTACTGCTTTAGCTCGATGTTGGTATGCCAGGAAGGCTAGAAATATTACCACTTTTTTGGATTTGGAGCTTTTTGCTTTTTGCAAGTTTTCAGAAACTGCGAGTTTGAAATCAAAGAAAGGCATGATTGGTCTGAATTGATTCGGCGTCAAAGTGACCAAGCATTATCAATGCACAAGTCTACAATATGGGATAAAAACTAAGCTGCCATCACCAGGAATAATATAAATGTGCTTTGAGGCTACATAGAAGAGTGAATGATCAATTTATGGAATAAGCAAAAGTAACCCTGAACGCATATGAAGCCACATATGACATCAGTATTTTTCACTATAACGCATACGAAGCCAAATATGACAGATTGGAAAAAACTTCAAAAACCATACGAAAAAAGCTAGATATTGAAATAAAAAAAAACTATATCATATTTTAGAAGTTATAAAGGATACAGTTATAATTTTTATATATATTTTACTTACCTTTTTGTATTTTATTTTGAATTCGAAAAGATGCACTTTTTTTCTGACAACAACTGATCAACGCGTGTTGCAAAAAACCTCAAATATTGTAAATAGAAGTCATTGGCCATACGTTCCGTTTCACTATAAAATGCTTCTTCTAATTTAAATATTTTTTTAAAGATCTGGTTTTTCATTAGGCTAAGAAAAAATCATAAACTTTTGTGAACATATATGGCTTGGTATGCGGTAAGGGGTTAAAGGTGAGGTGAAAGTGTGAGGTGTCATTGGATAGGTCTTTTAATAATATAGTAGGTTTGTCAAAACCACTTTTTGATTCAAGGATCCGTTTGCGAAATGTTAAGCTTAATAGTGCAAAATTTTATAATTTAAGGTGTATTTTTTGTAAAAAAAAAAAATAAAAGAAAAAGCCCAAAATTAGTATATTTTGAAAATGTTTTTTGGTTTTAATTTAAAACAAATTGTTGAAATGTAATGATGTCATATAATTTTAGAACCGGCTCATAAAGCCCTTTCATTCGGCACATGAAGGTTTTAGAACATAAGAAACTACCTTTTTCAAAAGGCTATCCTGCCCCTCCACTCAAATGGCCACTTTTCTATTCGTTCGCTAACTTAAAGCTTAAAAATAACCAATTACACGATCAAGTCACACGTTGCAAGTTTATGTAAATCACAGACATTGTTGTATTGTATGGAAATGACAAGCCTACGACACGTAATTTTAGATTTTATGGCTTATTTTTAATTTTTAAGTTAGCGAACGAATAGAAAAGTGGCCATTTGAGTAGCCCCCCTGTACATACATCGATTTGCGGTTGTGGTTGGCTACGTCTTGCTCGTCAAATTCAGCATAATTTCATAATATTAATTTTCAACACACTTGCTCGTAAAGTGAGCCCTAATACATCGCTTTTAAGCCCACCGGTAACGATCAATTGCGATTGTCAATTTTTCCGCAATTGACGCCCATTGACGGAAAAATTGATCGTTTACGCGTGCAATTGAAGCGATTGTCAATTGCTCCAACAATGGCATCGACGGAAAAATTGACAATCGCAATTGATCGTTACCGGCGGGCTTTAGGGCCATAAACCGAGCTATAACAAACGCGTGCAATAATTATTATAGAGTTATCCCAACAAAGTTAAATTAGTACCTTACTGCATTTCTATGCGAGTAAGCAGAGCATTCCCAATTTAACCGGGTAATACTCGTAGAGTTATTTTTTTAGTAACAACAAAAAAGGTTTTATGCAGGTGAAAAAACATATTCATTTTGAAATAAATAAATGTGTAAGTCCTTTATTAAGTCAAACAAATATTTATTATTATCAAATTATTCATAATTCACCATATTTTGTTATAAAATATTAAAATATTTGCATATTATAACTTAAAATTATAATTTTTTAGTAGGCTGTATGCTCACTCACCCCTTTGTTCGCAAAATATTCTTGCATTGGGCGTGTGAAAAAAACAAATAAAAACCTATGCGCTTTTTCAAGTAATTGTCATATTTTGTTTTTGTCGTATTTGTTGCTGTGTGGTAAATTACTTTGTATTTTCCTCGCAAATGTGTTGAAAAACGTCGTATGAAACTCGTAAGCTTTTGCTCATTGCACCCTCGACTGAGTTACGCCCTCGCCTGCGGCTCGAACTGCAATCCACAACCTTGTGTGCAATGAGCAACCTAAGCTAACTTGTCTCATAATGTACTATTAATAACATCAGAAGCTTCGATAACAAAAATAAAAAATCGTTCAGGTTTGTGACATTTCACAGGAGAAATATCATGGTACCTAAGCAGCAAACAATGCGTTAGCGTAGTTTTCCTGAATCCTTATGGTTTTTCATACTTTAAACTAGTTCCCTTATGAAATACAAAAAGATACGTAATAATATAATCATTAGTTCATTATTTTCTTTCTGTAGGTATGCAAACAAAGTGAAATAATTTGTATTAGGTATAGTACCATACCACCTTTACGTAAAAGTAGTTTTCTCCATCTAAGAACAAAGGGTATTACCAAAATAATGACCACAGAGTTAAATTAAATTAATAAATAGCCGAATTTGAAAGCGGCAGTAACATGTCAAATGCAAAGGAACCTTTTACTACAGATAACATAGTTTCTTTACATTTTCTGTCTATATAACTACTGGAAACTTTATGAATAACCGGTGAAACCTTATTCATTAACTCATTCATTCATTCATGCCATTGTGTTCAAAAATTGCTAGTGTGGGCGCTAATGCCCTTTGTCGGGGCCTATTGCCGCCATTATAGCGATTGTTATGTATTGTTCTATCAGCCATAGAGCTTCTTCGAACAAGACAAGTGAACGTATACAAAATAAGGATAATATGTCGCTTTGTTCTACAGTAAGTTGGTTTTGGCCGCTCAAGTGGACCGTGGGAATGACCTCCAATGGAATATTCTCCTAAAGGGATTAGCAGAAATCGAAACTGGCAAATGGGATTAAACTGCATTAGGTTGGTGGGAAATTGGTATGTTCAGCGTGGTCTTAAATCTTGTAGAGAAGGCTAAGCATGTCTTTTTTTTACTTAAATAAATAAATTACAAACCAACATTGATTTGATCAAGGATCAAGAAAGATTTGGAAAAAATGAGAAAATTAAGAAAAAAAATTTTTTTTTCGTTACCAAGATCACTCATCAGAGCTTTCGACCAAGGGAATAACAATTTTTATTGGATATCTTTCACATGTGTCCATAAAAAAAAAATTAATTATGTGAGATGAATTTATTATCTGCCCTTGAAGATGCAGTGTCATTACGACCATGAAACAGTGTTAGGTACATTAAAAGTGTGTTTGGAGTAATCCTGCTAATATTATATGTGAAAGTTTGTGGGTGGATGTTTGGATGTTTGTTCCTCAATCACGCAAATATGGCTGAACAGATTTGGATGAAATTTGACACACAGATAGTTTATAGCCTGCATAAAAACATACAATACTTTTTATCCCGGTTCAAGGCTCCCTAGGGATTTTCCGAATGTCCACGCGGACGAAGTCGCGGGCGGAAGCTAGTAAATATTAAATAATTATGTATGTTTCGATGTAATTAGTTTGGTAAAAATATAGACAATATTTTTATTAAATTTGCAGTGCTATTTTTATATTAAGTTAATAGTTATTTGTTATACAAGAGAGCAAAGTCATTTTTTGCTGCGAGTGCTGACTTTTAAATCACGAACTAGCGAAGTAGTCTAGAATTGAATCACGAGCGTAGCGAGTGATTTTAATATAGACTACTGAGCACAGTGAGTGATTTAAAGGCACGAGACATCAAAAAATTTGCTCTCGTGTTAAACATACAACTTTTCACCTCTACCAGCGAGAAAAGGTGTTAGAAATTAAAAAAGCACTTTGCCTCACGCTCGCAGCAAAAGTCGATTTTGCTGCGAGTTTTTACGCGCCAAAAGCACCCTTTTCGTGCTGGAGAGGTGAAAAATAATATACTTACTAGAAAAAATCGACTCAACCGTAGCTTCTCAGTGAATTGAACCCGCACCTAAGAAACCGATCCAATGGCCGGAGTAGGTAGGTAACTTGCTGTATTTTGCGTTATTACTATATCGGAAACTAATATTGAACAATATTTCTTGTATTCCCTACTTTTAAATTATCAAATTTTACAATACAAATACCTACAGTATTAGCTCTGTTATTCTGTTGAATTTCATTTTCCGCTTCGTTTTGCAGATCGGATGTTTCCTCTGCTAACTTTATATCTTATAACACTATTGACATATTCATTGAATGGCTGAAATCACATAATATGAATATTAATTTAGATAAATCCGAATGTGGCTCTATCTATGTAGATTTCTTTTCGGAAACTTCAGTAGTTACCTATTTGTATTGCAAAATAGATGAAAATTCAGTTGGCAAATTAACACAGTTAATTATTTACCTATTTATAAAGTACTAGCTGCCCCACCCCGGCTTTGTACAGGTGGAGCCATCTTTAGTTATATTGCGATTTAAAATAACGGAAAAGAGATGATTTTTTACATCTTTCAGTAGATAATTTTTTGAAAATTGTATTTTATACAAACCTTGTCCTAATAATAACAAACACAACAAAAGAATATTTATCTAATTTGGTGCAGTCGTTCTAAAGTTCATACAAACATTTCGGCGATTCTTTTCTATTTACATGTCTCTTGTAATTTGTGAAAAAATATTTTTTCCATTTATTTGAAGTTATTCTAAGCTGAGAAATTGCTAAGTATATCTTTGAAATTATTATTTTTTCTGACTAACAAAAACCCTTATTTATATTTTTTCAAGTGGTTTTTGGGAGTAAGTAGATTTCGGGAGTGCAATGTTAAAATTCTATCATTTCTGGGCGTTTGTAAGATGACAAAAATCATAATTCTATAAGAAAATTGTATTTATTTATTAGGTATTCGTAATTTATGCAATAGAACAATAAACCTATGCAATAGAACCTACCTGAACGTCAGGAGGTAGATATAGATACTTACACGTTAACTATTCCGACTATTAAAAGCTTTTATTCATGAGATCTAAAAGAATAACCAAAACGTCTGATGAAATCATCATCATCATATCAGCCGCACGACACCCACTGCTGGGTATAAGCCTCCCCCAAGAATTTCCACGACGATCGGTCATGCGCTTCCTACATCCAGTGGCTTTCGGCAACCTTTACCAGATCGTCGGTCCACCTTGTCGGGGACCTACCCACGGAGCGTCATCCGGTGCGCGGTCGTCATTCAAGAACCTTTCCGCCCCAACGGCCATCGGTTCTTCTCGCTATGTGTCTGATGAAATAGTAATACCTAATCATATACATACGAATGAACTATTATAAATATAATTTCCTTGAAGTTGGGTAAATACAACGAGGTGTATATGTTACAGTCAAAACTCATATCCAGTCAAAACCACTTTTAACTGTAAAAATCAGGCAAAAATGGTTTTGACTGAGGCTCTTAGACAAAAACAGTTTTGACTGATTTTGGCAGTTTAAAGTGGTTTTGACCAATATTCTTAGTCCAAAGCGGTTTTACCTGATTTCAAGTTCAGACTATCGGACTCTAATGTATGGATTATTATTTATTTTATACTTTACCTATGTATTCTATACAATACCGAATGCGCAGCCGGTAATAGGTATGTGTAAAAGACGAGAGCAGGGAAGTTTCATGTTAATTTTACTGTAGTTATAGAAAGGAAGAATCTATTTATCGGTGCACCCTGACAGGTACATTTTTTTCTATTAAGCGGTGCGGTATTATATCATCATAAGATCACTATTGATAGTAAATTAAAAAAAATCTTCGTTTCTGACGCTTCGCCGGTCGCTGAAGCGGCACGTTTTTGGTAGCAGTTTTTCCCTTACCTAACCTAATGAACTCTTTAAGAATTTTTGCAAAGTGGGGGGCTTCGCCCCCAACCCTCCTTGTGGGGGGGGGGCAGCGCCACCCACGTCCCCCTGCTCTTGTATCATCCCCCATCCAACTAGTATCAAATCTATTTATTTTACACATTGCCGGTCAAAATGATTTTGACCAACGTCTTTAGTTAAACCCACTTTTGTCTGAAAAAAGATTGTTAAAAGTGGTTTTGCCCAAGGTCCTTAGTCAAAACCGCTTTTGACTGATTTTTGCACTCAAAAGTGGTTTTGACTAGTTATGAGTTTTGACTGTAACATATACATATCCACCAACTCATTAGCTTCAGCTTATCAGCAATTAGAAGACTAGACGAGGTAGCCCCTTTATTTTACTTACTTCGAGGTTAGAAAATTAGATAGTTGCTATCTTTGAGCTGCATATTGACAAATGCATAGGTTATAGCTATCTGATGTGGTTGGAGTGATGAACGTGCGCATATAATTGGAGCTAGGAGCTAGCTAGTTTAGTGAACAGGCTGTGGGCCCCTATCGCTACGTGAGAGCGGAATTGGAGCAGCGGGAAGCTGTCCATGCGCCGAGCGATTTACGACCTCCGTCAATTAACGTCCAGCTTGATTTAGAATAATTCCTCCGATGCCAATTAATTAGGGCTTTGATGTGCGGCGTCGATCGATCGCGCCTCCATATACAAAAAGGCTTCAATCCATTAGGACCGAAAAACTAACCCTGCTATAAATCTCCGCGCCCATTATACGGCGCCGCCCACACCGATTTATGGAAAAGCGCATTTTCCGCGCGCCATCTCTCCGCTCGGGGCCCCACCCCTTGCGCGGCTCCGCCCCCCGGCCGGGGCGCGCGGGCGGGGCGCCGGCGAGCGCAGTGCTCCCGCGCGCCTCGCTCCAGCCGCACGCGCAGATAACGTATCGTGATTGCGGCCGATAACGATCGCCCTAGTGCCTCGTGCAGTGATATACCTTGTGATCTGACCCTGCTCTCAACTACCACCACTTTGGCCTTATCTGATACTTACAACAATATCTTGGGAACGGATCGCCAACCGATGGCTACTGGTAACTGGTAAGTTTATGCATTGAACTTTAGCGATTACTTTTACTATTTGTACCTAAACGAATTTCTTCAACTTTAATATCATCTGCCATACTAGACAGACAAGTATTTTTAAAGGCCTAAATATGCCTACTTATTATCATTTGGTCAAAGCAATTGTTCTTTAAATGGGGAACTAAAAAGGAACCACTTTCTTTTGGTATTATTTTTAGGGTAGATAGTCTTAATTTTTGTAAAACGATCTGCCAAATGTGTATGATGAATTGCATATGGCAAACGTTCTTTAGATTTCTTAGTAAGAACTAACTTTACCATTTAGTAAGAACTAAATTTTATTGAATGATACCCACGCTTAGGTACTAGTTAAAATTACATCTTCCTCGCCTATTATAAAGAAAACTTTTTACTTCGTCATATAAAGGCCGGATTTGCGGTGGCAGGAATACAAACTTGCTAATGATTACCAAATTATCGTAAATGTTTTTATACATCGATGTTTTGAAAATATTTTTGAAGTGGAACTTCTTTAATCGCGTCTGTATTTATTTTTTGTATTTTACCAAGGAGGATGTATTTCTTAAAAATTTTACATTCTACTTCACTCACTTTGACTTTACTATCTTTTCATCAAGAAAAACTGCAGTGAGTTTTATTATTTATACATTTCACAATTTTCACTTTTCTTAATGTAGGTAGGTAATTTCTACTATTTCCGACAGGAAGTCTATATATCCCGTTACATGATTATAATCGATAAATAAATAAAATCTATCGATAAATTACACAAATAAATAATCAAGTTGTCCACGCACTATTAAACGTCATTTTATTCGTTCTACCGCAAATCCGGGGTCAGTCATAACCATAGACATAGAAAAATTTTCACTGCGCTCAAGAAGACCAACAAAGCGTGGAAAAGAGAAGTTAACATCATACGGACACGGTCTATGTAAAAAAGAGACAAAGGATCAAGTGACATGTGCCAACATTTTTTACAGTAAGAGCCCCTAGCGTCCCGCCTAGCTAATGAGCAATCACAGTTTGTGTAAAATATTTTTTAATCTTGATTAGAATTTAAAATAAAGGTATCGTGGAGCTATGGTGTCTTATGCTCTAAGTAATTGTGATGTGACAAAAAGAAACAATCCAAGTAATCACACTTTTCAAAGGTAAATAAGATATTGCCACACATTTCTCTAAAACCAAATTTCGCTACATTTATTCATTTGTCGACAAAGAAAACAGTATGGAACATAGTTTATTAACTTCCTTTGCCATAATATAGTCATATTTTATGAATCTAAGTCATATTTTACGTATCTCATATAAAATGTATTGATTCGTTTTCGGATCACCTATTTATTGACTTTGTTGTTCTTTGACATTCTATTTCTATGGTCATAACACATATTTCTATCTATCGACACATCCATATTCCATGCTAAACTTTAAACTTTTTGCTATGGAAAGTGCTGAGCACTTAGAAACTGCAATTATGAAGAACAAAATGAATAAATTCAACAACATTCATTACATAGGTAGGATAGTGTTCCGCTTTTACTCAATGTAATTATGGTAAAAAATAAATACGAGTTGTAAATACAGACGATAAACACATAAGTTTGTACTGGTTATTTGCAAACATTTATCATAATTATGATCTGAGTGTAGTGCATTTCTGTGTACCTATCGTTTATGCGGCTGCCTGTAAGGTTTTTGTTGATTTTATGTAATTAAGTACCTACTTGATTCTGGCATATCAAATACATTGCACGGTTGTTATAGTAGTTTGTTACACAAGGGATGTAAGTGAGCTATTACAGAACAAGATCCAATTTGGCGCCCGTGCGAGCGCAGCTCGCAAAGGGCGCTAATGGATCGAGTGCACCCGAGATATTTAGACGCCCGAGCGAGCGAAGCGAGCGAGGGCGAATATAGTTCGAGGGTGTAATAGCTACTTACAACCGAGGTAAGCATACTATTTTACATCATTCATGCGAGGTAAATTTAATAAAAATAAAATAAAAATAAAAACAAAAATAAAAAACATACAAAAACATTAAAACAAAAATAAAACGTCAAAGGGTTATTTCATTGAAAACTCGTAGGGTGGATCAGACAATTAAACTGAACAACTTTCATTATGGGACCAACCTCGAAATCACGAAAAAAAAATCAGCTGTTTTTGCATTGCAGAATTTTGCATACCTAGCTTCAACTGAAATGAAATGCCGCCATTTTCATTGTTTTTTTTTTCAGCCAAAAGTTTCGTCAGTTTATAATAAAAGAAATGAGATTGGTTCACTAAGGAGTTTTAAATGCTTGAATTGTAAAGTAACTTTACAGTTAAAGCATTCACCATCCTTGAATTGTAAAGTGATTTGAAAATGGAACGTTCTATCTAAACAATGCACTGAGTTGCACATGCCAACTTACACAGCCTCATACTATATAAGTAAATCCTAGTTACCAAGCAAGTACGATGTAAAATAAATAAAAACATTATCGATTAAACATTTAAGAGTTACGTAGGCACTTGTGACAAAATTAGTGAAAAATTAATAATATAAAAGAAGTTCTGCTAAAAATAATTTTACACATATTTATCTGATTGAACTCAGCGGTAGCTATTCGTTGTGCTATTCGATGGTGTGTACAATACTTTATTGGTAATATTTCTTGCTTCTTAGGTGGGTAGGCCATGCGAAGATAAGCCGACGGCAAAATTCACTGATGTTAGCTGGAAATGTACCTACTTTCTACTACAAGTATTCAACTTAAACTAACACAGCTAAAAATCCATACTTCACTATCACTACATAGTATTTATTTATTCTTATGGGATAAAACAAAGTCGCTTCCCGCTGTCTGTCCCTATGTATGCTTAGATCTTTAAAACTACGCAATGAATTTTGATGTGGTTTTTTAATAGATAGATTAATTCAAGAGAAAGGTTGATATGTATGTATAATACATGGTGTCAAATTCCACACTTCACCGAAGCGAAGCTAGGGTGGGTTGCTAGTCATATTATAAATGCGAAAAAAGTCTGTCCGTCTGTCTGTTACTTTTCACGCCTAGTTCGCTGACCGATTTAGACAAAATTTGGTACGGTACGAATATAGGTGGGACCTTCGGGAAGGACAAAACAAAGAATTACTAACGTTTGCCGAAGTGATTTCGATAGGTAAATTGAATTATTGTGCAAATCAAATAATTAGTACCTATAAATAAACATTTGATATTAAATTATATTATTTTTTTTGAAAAAGAAATATTTGTAGCTTACTTTCGCAAACAATATAGTGAATTTATATATGCAAGATGCACCGCCCGCCCGCCCGCAAAAAATGCACATGCACACCACAAAATATCAGTGCATAAAACCTGCATTTAGCCAGACAGCAACACACCTTACACCTTCACCAATTATAGACTACTCGAGTAGTTTGGAACTTCCGCCAAGTGACGCCTGATTAAATCAAATAATTAAATTATAAACCGTTATTTTCAACATGGTATTTGAGTCTATGACTAAACACAGCGTAAACAGTAAGTTATTCTATACCGTAAGGTATTTTTTGTAGTGCCGCACAATGCGCACCTCCGGCGGGCGGCGCCGGCGCACGCCGCATAGCAGACGCATCACTCACCACCCGCCATTGTTGACAAACAACCACACAGCACGGTTAACATCCTCATACAGATACCTACCCCTTTGTCACATTGCGTATAACTTCCTTATGAAGAATAGGTACTTATAATAAGTACTATGCCATGAATGCAAAAAACTTAATCCTAAATTCCAAAATTAGTTATGAATGATACATATATCGATTTTGAATAAACCAAAACTAATGTGCCACATGTACAAATATTTTTATTAGTAGGTACACCTACGGAAAAGAATAACATTTTCCTCTCAAATTTTAATAATTTACGATCGCAATATCTTATTTTAATGATCCCACCTTTTTTTCCTAAATTAAAGAAAATCGCTGGGGATACCTTTAAGTCTTAAAGTTCAATATGGTAAACATAACTAAAAAAGTACTTTCTTTAAAAACACACGTTATGAATTATAATAGCGTTTTATGTTATTCTTACCTAGAATTATTATTGGCATTCTTAAATTATATAATTTTTACCTATTTACATATCGAAGGTGAGAAACAACTACTTACATAATATGTAGTATGTACCTATGTCATAAAAATCCACAGGACAAAGTAATTAAACTAAAAATACTTACATCCCAAAGCTCTGTAAAGTTTAAAGTTATTTGATTAACTCGTAAAAACGTTTTTCTTTTTTAGGGTTCCGTACCCAAAGGGTAAAAACGGGACCCTATTACTAAGACTCCGCTGTCCGTCTGTCTGTCTGTCTGTCTGTCTGTCACCAGGCTGTATCTCAAGAACCGTGATAGCTAGAGAGTTGAAATTTTGACAGATGATGTATTTCTGTTGCCGCTATAACAACATATACTAAAAACAGAATAAAATTTATAATTAAGGGAGGCTCCCATACAACAAAGGTGATTTTTTTGCCGTTTTTTGCTCGATATTAATAACGACAGCAGATAGACAGTTGAAATTTTCACAGATGATGTATTTTTGTTGCTGCTATAACAACAAATACTATAAATAGAATAAAATTAATATTTAAAGGGGGCTCCCATACAACAAACGTATTTTTTTGCCGTTTTTTGGTACGGAACCCTTCGTGCGCGAGTCCAACTCGCACTTGGCCGGTTTTTGGATTTTTATTCACTTCATGGGCAGGCCGGATTTTATAATCAAACAATATTACAAATGGGAATTCGCATTAATTTGGTTTGTAACTTTTACTGTTTTGGGGATTTGAGAATTAAGTATTTTTTTAAGATTGTGATATTTTCATAAAAACTCTGATCGAAAATGCGTAAGACGGATGTGACGGATGGAGAGTAGACAGCTGGCGGTGCAAGTATCCCCCTCTCTTTCTACGGGGCGCGGTAAAAATGGCGGCGTGTCATTTTAAGACGTAAACACTTTTGTCACCAGCAGCGCGCTAATTTTAAAAATAGAACTAATGGCTGCGATCTCTTCGGTGAAATCATAGACTTATTTATACTCTGTAACTAAAAGTTTAAATCGTAGAATGCGTGCATGTAGAAATTAAAAAGGCCACTGGCGCGAAATCGTTGGAATTTTTCTCTAATTACAAACTGATTGAATTGTGTGACTTTTGTTGGAGCAAAGTATTTTCAGTTGCAAAAAATATCGAAGTTAAACACGAAATTCTTGAGTGTTAATGTATTAAACTGTCTAAGCTGTGTCCCGTTGACAACTCGGCTACACTGACATTTTAAGTAACTGTCAATTGGTTGCCAGCAATCAAGTCGACAAATGTCGGCAAAACGTCGGCAGTTGTCGGCCGCAAAGGCCCTTCTCATTATGAAACTGCTATTGCACCATAAATTGGTTCAAACTATTGCATTTCTGACCGTTTCTTCGACACTTAACACCTTGGGTCTTGTTCAGTGTTTTGTCTCTTTCACTTAAGTGCAAAAAAGGAACTTTATGTACTTAATATTAAAAGGGCTTTTTGTTTAAAAAGCGTCGCTTGTGCGAAATGCTAACCATCGCCGTAATTAATGTTTTGAAATGTATGAAAACAATCAGATCCACTCCTGCAGTGACGTAGTCGATATTAGGTCGTGTATGGTCACATTTTTCAAAATCAATTTTATTTCTATAAATCTTAGTATAAAACTTACCTACCGTAAGTTTGAAAACACAACTGAAGGGTGCAACGTGGCAACCATAGAAATAGAATGTCAAAGAACAACAATGTCAATAAACAGGTGATCCGAAAACGAATGCATACATTTTATATGAGATACGTAAAATATGACTTAGATTCATAAAATATGACTATATTATATACGGCAAAGGAAATTAATAAACTATGTTCCATACTGTTTTCTTCGTCGATAAACGAATAAATGTAGAGAAATTTGGTTTTAGAGAAATGTGTGGCAATATCTTATTTACCTGTGAAAAGTGTGATTATTTGGATTATTTCTTT
Organism: Agriphila geniculea; assembly: GCA_943789525.1. Lineage (NCBI taxonomy): Eukaryota > Metazoa > Arthropoda > Insecta > Lepidoptera > Crambidae > Agriphila > Agriphila geniculea. The sequence continues at coordinate 31,103,268 of OX038872.1, read as the reverse complement.
TTGTCACATCACAATTACTTAGAGCACAAGACACCATGGCTCCGCCATACCTTTATTTTAAATTATAAGATAAGAATAACAAATATTTAAAAAAAAACTGTGATTGCTCATTTGCGAGGCGGGACGCTAGGGGCTCTTACTGTAAAAAATGTTGGCACAGGTCACTTGATCCTTTGTCTCTTTTTTACATAGACCGTGTCCGTATGATGTTAACTTCTCTTTTCCACGCTTTGTTGGTCTTCTTGAGCGCAGCGAAAATTTTTCTATGTCTATGGTGGCAACCGTTCAAACTAGTGTGGAGTGGCACTAAAATTGGGGAAAAAATGATGGAACATTATGTTTTTATTTTTTTCAAGTCTCATACTCAACCTAGTTTTCCTAGTTTTGACGACCTAAGTGGTGCAGTGCACCTACAATGCAAGAGGTCCTGGGTTCGCTTCCCGGCCGGGCAAAAATTGAAATGATGAATTTTAATTTCTGTGTCGGGTTTGGGTGTAACTATGTATAATACCTCAAAAATATTAGAATTTTTTAAAATACCTAAGTATATATTTGGGTCAATCAACTTTTAATTGTCCTATCAGTTTTCCTGTCCACAAACATAAAAATATATTTTCTTGAATATAAATATCAACTAACTTAAAAATAATGGTTTAGGTTAAATGTAATAGCTACTTTAAGTATAATTTTGATAATAGAAATAAATATGTTGTTTACGTATTTGTTCGTATTTTAACGGTTGTCCAAGAGACGTCAATGTCCCATTTATTTGTATCAATTTGATGAAATATCCACTGGACAACCTATATCAAGGATGGTGAACCAATGACACGCGTTCCATTAATGGCACGCGACGCAATATTTTGGGCACGTCACTGATCATAAATTCATTTTGCACTACAAAAAAATTACGAATTAATTAATTTAAATTACGCGTAGGCCACTAACTTGGCTTATGACAACAGGCGGGACCGACTGTTTAACGTGCCCTTCGAAGCACGGAAGGGCTCATTGGAATGCCACTTAACGGTCACCCATCCGACATCTGACTGGACCGAGCGTTTCGAATACGGTCAGTCTGTCAAACTCCGCCATGAGCGCTTCAGCTCTGTAAGCTAGATACTTACTGGTAAATGACGTCAGTACTTTTATTTATCCTGTGGTAAAGGTGACCGGCGCCGGCGCTTCCTGCGACAGGTAGTGCCGTAGTGCAGCGCCGAAGCACAGTGCAGCTGCAAACAGCACACAACACGATATAAGTATGTACAAAACAGTAATAAATAAAATGTAAAAGGTTCAGATTAAAACTGTTGTTTTATCTAAAGCTAGCGACCGCCCGCGACTTCATCTGCGTGGACAGTTATTTCTCCATCCCACGAGAATACTACTTTTTTCGGGATGAAAGGTGCCCTATGTCCTTGTCTGTACCTCTGACAACATATTTACAAAATTTCATGACGATCGGTTAGGCGTAACAAACTGACTTTCACATTTATGTATGTTTAAAATGTCTAAGTATTTACACCATGTCAGGAATTATTATTTGGTCTTTAATACTAGGCCGACAAGACCACGTTGTTTTACGCATTAATTGTAACTGTCATTTAAAGTTAGGAAAATATTACATTTTAATATATTTTAAGTTGGTTTACAAAAATCATTTCATCTTTTCAAGTTAAAGTTGACGTGTTTTTCGAGCTGAGTGAATCATGTAGGTTGTTGAGGACGGCGAGCTTAGCAAACATGTAAATAAATAGCACGTGTTTTTTGACATGTATAAACTTAGATCGTAAGAGTTTCTATTAAAGAATTTCCACATGGTGTTCACATTTATTTAGTTCATAAGTAAGAATAAGTAGGAAAAGTAGGTAATTAGTAGGAAATAAATAGACTTGTAATAGCTAGGAAACAAATAAGTATGAAATTACGATAAAGTAGGCAATATTTAACATGTTATCAATAGGAAATATTAAGTATGTAATAAATAAGAAATGAGTATGTTGTCAATGTAAATAAACATGATATTTAGTAAGTAAGATATGTAAAAATAGGCATAAGTACGCAAAGTAAGATATTGTTGTTAGATAAGTTCAAATTAAAAATTGTAAGCTCAGCACACTATCCGAGGTAGGACAAATTAGAAAGAATGAAATAAAAGTATATATTAGACAGAGATAACACTGCGAGACAGAGAGGCACCGGTAGGAACGAGACAGCGCTTAGAAATTAAAGTAGGGCCTGCGATTGGTCAGGCAATAAATGTAGGACTTGTGATTGGCCGGAGCCGGCCGGGCGCTCGGTGCGCGCAGGTATAAAAATAGGGCCGGATAGTGTCTGAGCACAGTTCGAGATCGCAGTTCAACCACGCAACATTGTAAACAGGAAGACCCAAATAAAGAAGAAAATATCGAAGAGAGCTTTTAATTCATACAGTCCATTATATTGTGGTCCTGTACTTCGCCGGATCAACGAATCAAGAAACCGCTACATCAAGCAACCTCGGTTCCTGCCTCCCGGAAGTGAAGCAAAGGAAGAACGCTACACGCTACGGTACCAGCCATGATCACAAGGAGCCAAAGCGATGCCGGAGAGCAACGCCGCGCTCAAGAAAGGGCCCACGCCGCAGCACCCGGAGACCATGAAAGGCAGCGGATCGACTACGAACGAAAAAGGCGGCTATCACTAGACCCACCAGCCTCGCCGAGCTCAAGACAACAAAGTACAGAGCGAAACGAAGCAAACCCACGAAACTTGAATACTGCAAGAACGTCGACGGTTCAAGAAATACCACGTGCGGGTGCCGTTGAAGAATTACCACGCGCCGTTGAAAAAACACCACGTGCGCGGTCACCGGCGCACTCTGTGCGCTCTCAGCGGTCGACAGCCAGCGCAACTGCAAGAATTCGTCTGGCGGAACTAGAAGCGGCTGAGAAACTCGCTACATTGAGAAGAAAAGAACTTGAAATCGAAGCCGATCTAGTCAAGAAGCGATTGGCTGCGGAGGTTTCAATCATTCAAGAAGACAACGACAGCCTGCACGAAGAACCTCAAGAACAACGAGTTGATGAATGGCTACGAGCAACGAATCAACGGGAAGAACCAAGACATTTACGCTTAGAAGTACCTGTCAGCAAAGAGCGATCGCAATCACAATCGCACACGCAGTCAAGAAATCGGAACGGAATTGAACAACTTGCCGAAACATTAGAGAAGATGGCGCGGCCGAGACTACGTCACACTGACCTGCCAATATTCAGTGGTGACGTCAACGAGTGGCTACCGTTCAAGGCTGCAGTGGATGATAGCACGAAGATGTATGAAATATCGGCGGCAGAAAATCTACAGCGACTTCGAAGTTGTCTCAAGGGTGAAGCAAGAAACGTCGTGTCTGCATTACTACACACGGCCACCGACCCTGGGATTATCATGCGCACGCTCGAGCAATGCTACGGAAGACCAGAAATCATCATCGATCGGGCAATTGAAGATTTGAAGAAGATGCCGAAACCAAGCTCATCAGCGACGGACCTAAATAGCTTCGCTGTGCGCCTTCAAAACACCGTCTGCGTCCTGAAGAGTATCGACCAGCGCGGTTACCTCTACAACCCAATGCTAGCAAGAGAAGTGCTAGACAAGCTGAGCCCACACATCAGATCGAGATGGTGTGACTTCGCAAGCCAGTATGAAGGGACGGCGGAACCTGAAATCATCATGCTCTCGCGTTTCCTTATGCGAGAGGCGGACCGAGCGTTAAGATACACCTACGCTCCGACGCCGACTACAAGTACGAACACGAAGAAGGAACTCCGACCTGCTGTCCTGCAACCGAAAAAGAAGATCGGTACCGTCTACAACATGTCAGAGAAGACAGAAGATAATGAATCATGTCCGAACTGTGGACAAGCACATGCACTTCCTCGGTGCCCGAAGTATCAAGATATGACAACGGAGCAGCGATGGGACTTCTTGAAAGAGAGAAAAATATGCTTCAAGTGTGCCTGCTCCCGCCACCGAAGAGGGAACTGTCGCGCCAAGCCATGTGGCGTGAACCAATGCAAGCGTCCGCATCACAAGTCTCTGCATACTGAAAAACAAGAAGAACAACCGAACACGCAAGCGACACCGAACACGCAAGCACCGTCGAACAATGAAACTGTGTTGTCTGTGGCTACCAACAAAGCCACGGGCCCACGCGCCGTGCTACTGAAGATGTGTCCAGTGGTCGTCGCCGGACCACGGGGGGAGGTGCACACCTACGCACTCTTGGATGAAGGAGCAACCATCACCCTCATCGACGAAGACATAGCCAGTGAAGTTGGAGCTGAGGGACCGGCACATACACTGCAGTTACACGGCGTGAACATGACAAGAAGCACCAATAGCAAGATAGTCACAGTAAGAATCCGGGGCAAGAACGAAAACAAGTCCTACAAGTTGAACGCCAGAACCATGAAGAATTTGAGGCTACATCAACAAACTATACCTGAAGAGCTATTGAAATACGAACATCTTCGAGACATGAAACAAGAAGAAATATGTTATGAAAAGGCGCGGCCAGGCATCCTAGTGGGCACCGACCATTGGGAAAACATAGTCTCCAGGCAACTAAGGACCGGGGGACCAGACCAGCCAGCTGCTTCCAAAACACAACTTGGTTGGGTGGTACACGGAACGGTACCACGAAGCGTCATCATGAAGACAAGCGAAAGAGTGCTACACATCTATGAACCTGAACGTGAGCGGCACTCGAACATCGATGAGCGACGCGACAATCAACTCCACAACCTCGTCGACTACCACTTCAAGATTGAGGCACTGGGCGTTTCGAAGAAACCACGAATAAGTGAAGCGGACCAGCGAGCCATCGAAACAGTGGAGAAGACAATTAAGAAAATTGACGGGGGCTACGAAGTTGGTCTGCCATGGCGTCACGATCAAATCAAGATGCCACCGAGCTATGACACGGCATTCCGAAGACTGAAAAGTATAGAAAAGAAAATGGACGCATCACCTGAGTTCGCGGCCGAGTACACTGCGCAAATGGAAAACCTACTGAAGAAGGGGTACGCGGAGCCCTGCGATGGGTCCGAGATGAACAGTTCCCGCTGCTGGTTTCTCCCACACTTTGCCGTGCAGAACCCAAATAAGCCCGGCAAGCAGCGACTGGTTTTCGATGCGGCAGCGAAGAGCCGAGGAGTGAGCCTGAACGACCACCTGCTGGAGGGACCTGATCTGCTACTCTCTCTTCCTGGAATCCTGTTCAGATTCCGAGAAAATGAAGTCGCCGTCACAGCAGACATCCAAGAGATGTTCCTAAGAATCAAGATACGGCAGCAAGATCAGCCCGCGCAACAATTCTTATGGCGCGGTGAAGATAGAATAAGCCCACCAAGACACTTCAAGATGACGAGCATGATATTCGGCGCGGCAAGCTCACCATTCATGGCACACTTCGTGAGGAACTTCAACGCCGAGCAACATAAAGAGGAATGTCCATTGGCGCTGGAAGCCATCACAACATCACATTACATGGACGACTATGTGGCGAGCTATGAAAACAAAGAAGAAGCTCGGACCGCCATAGCCCAAACAAGGAAGGTGCACGCAGCAGCAGGATTCACGCTGCGGCAATGGAGTACCAACAGACAAGAAGTGCTACGTGACGTGCCGACGGAGCTACATGCCACATCCCCTACTCCACTGGGGGGAGAACAAGAAAACAAGATCCTCGGGCTGATGTGGAGCTCGGAAAACGACGAGCTGGGCTTCAATACTTCAATGAACAAGGTCCCAGAAGAAGTAAGAAGACAAGTGCGCGCGCCGACCAAAAGGGAAGCCCTCAGTGCGGTCATGTCCATTTACGACCCGCTGGGCCTGCTGAGCCATTTCACCATAAGAGCGAAGATAATACTACAGAGCCTGTGGAGCCTAAAGATCTCCTGGGACGAACCAATCCCGAGGGATGAGCAAGAACAATTCTCAAGGTGGCTGGCGCGCCTGGAAGATATAGCAAAACTACGGCTTCAAAGGTGCTACTCGACGCAGAAGTACGAGCGCATCGAGTTACACGTGTTGTGCGATGCCAGCGAACAAGCATACGCAACTGCGGCCTACTGGAGGATGATCAGCAGCGACGGGCAGATCAAAGTGGTTCTCGTGGCCGCCAAAGCCAAAGTGGCGCCACGACGAACGCAAACAATACCAAGGCTAGAACTTCAAGCCGCGGTCATCGGAGCGAGGCTCGCCGAGCAGATCAAGAACGAACATCGGTTGAAGATAGCAAGCACGACTTATTGGACCGATTCGACGACGGTGATCCATTGGATACGTCACGATGAAAAGAGATACACCCCATTCGTGGCTCATCGACTGGGGGAAATATCCGAGCTCACACATCATGAAGAATGGCGATGGCTCCCGACCATGGAGAACGTCGCAGACGATGCTACCAGGCTGTCGGACGAACCAATAAGTGCCAACAGCAGATGGTTTGAAGGACCTCGATTCTTATATGAACCAGAGGAGCAATGGCCTATGGCAAAAGCCCTAGAAGAACAAGAAGAATCCGAAGTCCTACACGTGACCGAAGAAGAACACGAGCAAGAATGGACACCAGACCCCGCACGCTTCTCGAAGTATGAAACGTTGGTGCGTGCGACGGCAAGGGTATTGGCCTTCATCGACATATGCAAAAGAAAAGCCAAGCGGATGGAACATCAGCACATAGAACGAGCAGAACAAGAGCTCATCAAGCGAGCACAGCGTGAAAGCTTCAAAGAAGACATTAAGAAAATGAAGATGGGACGACCGATAACCAGGAGCAGTCGCCTGTTTCAGCTAGATCCAGTGCTGGAGGACGACATCATAAGGGTGCGCGGTCGAATCCAAGCCGCCACCGCGCCCGATCACGTGAAGAAACCAATAATCATGGACGGACGTCATCGAATAACGAGGCTCATCGTGCTACGGGAACACTGTGCTGCAGGTCACGCCAACAGAGAACGCGTGACCAACGACCTGCGACAAAGGTACTGGGTCATCCACCTACGACCCACAGTACGAGCCATCGAGAGAGACTGCGCGAAATGCAAGATCGAGAAAGCAAGACCAAGACCACCGACGATGGGGGACCTCCCACGTGCCCGCCTGGACCCTTTTCACCGCCCATTCACTAACTGTGGCGTGGATTATTTTGGGCCAATGATGGTTAAAATAGGGCGCCGCCGAGAGAAGAGATGGGGAGCGATCTTCACCTGCCTCACCACGCGCGCCGTCCACATAGAGCTCGTCTCGTCGCTCTCAACGGACTCCGCAATAATGGCGCTACGACGTATGGCGGCCAGAAGAGGATGGCCAAAGATGATGTACTCGGACAATGGAACAAACTTCCGAGGGGCTGACCAGGAGCTACGAGCTGCCTACACTGAATGGGCGCCGGCTCTGCATGAGGAAGGGCTGCTACATAGGATGGAGTGGAGATTCATACCGCCAGGGGCTCCAAACCAAGGAGGAGCCTGGGAACGTTTAGTACGCTCGGTGAAGGCTGCGCTTAGCGTCACCATGCGTGAAAAGGCGCCCGCAGAAGAGGTCCTGGGGACTCTGCTGACCGAAGCGGAGTTCTCAATCAACGCCAGACCGCTGACCCACGTCAGCGTGAGCAAAGACGACCCGGAGGCGCTCACACCCAACCACTTCCTGTTGGGCTCATCGATTGGGCTGCCTTCCACGGGACCGTGCGACGAAGCCGACAGAAGGACATGGCGAGCCAGCCAAGCCTTAGCGGATCACTTCTGGAAGCGTTGGGTTCACGAATACCTCCCAACCCTGATCCCGCGAGGCGAAGCAGCAAACATGAGACGACGCCTGGAACCTGGTGATGTCGTCGTGGTGGTGGACAATACGCTGCCCCGCAACGTGTGGCCGATGGGTATCATCGAGCGAGTGTACGAGGGACCAGACGGCGGTGTACGAGTGGCCGAAGTCAAGACTAGGACTGGGGTCTTCAAGCGTCCCGCCAGTAAACTCGCCGTGCTCCCGGTGGAAGAGGCTACGCAAGCTACGCCGGGGGGAGGATGTTGAGGACGGCGAGCTTAGCAAACATGTAAATAAATAGCACGTGTTTTTTGACATGTATAAACTTAGATCGTAAGAGTTTCTATTAAAGAATTTCCACATGGTGTTCACATTTATTTAGTTCATAAGTAAGAATAAGTAGGAAAAGTAGGTAATTAGTAGGAAATAAATAGACTTGTAATAGCTAGGAAACAAATAAGTATGAAATTACGATAAAGTAGGCAATATTTAACATGTTATCAATAGGAAATATTAAGTATGTAATAAATAAGAAATGAGTATGTTGTCAATGTAAATAAACATGATATTTAGTAAGTAAGATATGTAAAAATAGGCATAAGTACGCAAAGTAAGATATTGTTGTTAGATAAGTTCAAATTAAAAATTGTAAGCTCAGCACACTATCCGAGGTAGGACAAATTAGAAAGAATGAAATAAAAGTATATATTAGACAGAGATAACACTGCGAGACAGAGAGGCACCGGTAGGAACGAGACAGCGCTTAGAAATTAAAGTAGGGCCTGCGATTGGTCAGGCAATAAATGTAGGACTTGTGATTGGCCGGAGCCGGCCGGGCGCTCGGTGCGCGCAGGTATAAAAATAGGGCCGGATAGTGTCTGAGCACAGTTCGAGATCGCAGTTCAACCACGCAACATTGTAAACAGGAAGACCCAAATAAAGAAGAAAATATCGAAGAGAGCTTTTAATTCATACAGTCCATTATATAGGTACTCGTAAATAACGTTTTATGTAAGTATGTAATGCATTAAAAAGGTATTTCTTTACGAATAAAATAGTTAATTTAGAAAAATTTACTGTTGAAATGTAAGACAATCTTTCAATAATAAAAAAGCGTTGAAAAACCTTCAAAAACCTAAAAATAAAAACAAAAACAGCTTTAAAATTAAATAGCTGTGCAAGAAATAATATTCAAATTATTGTATACGCATATCAATTTTAATAAAAAAACGTCTAATAATGAAGGCGAGTTGGGGCCAGTCCAGCCCCATGATTTTAATATTATTTTTCCTACTAGAAAACTCAATCAAACAAAAAAAACATCGTATCGGTCCATTATAATAATTATCGAAAATATTCGCGAATAAAAAAACATACAATGGAATTGAGAACCTTCTACTTTTAAACATTTTGAAAACAGTTAATAAATGTGTTACACTGCCCTACTTGTGTACTGTGCGTCACCCGTTCGCCAAAAAGGTACTTTACGAGTTGGCAGTTCCGGATGGGCCCATGGTCCGCCGATGGGCCGATGATGGGCCGATAAGCTAATAGCGTTGTCGTAGTAGATGGCGGTGACTGATGCCCTGCTAATGGGGGGTTGGCTGATTATCGATCTATTAATTGAGACTGGCTATTCGGCTAAAATATGTCATTGTAGTGAGGAGTATCTTTTCTGTATCTGAGTAGGGGACTTATGCTGTTCAATAAATATGTCAGTTATGTTATGAGATGTATTTCGTTTACCTGTTGTGAATGATCAATAAACAACTTAACTCTCTTGCAATCAGCGAACTAAAATCTATGGAACAAGCATTGCGCTTAAAATTGGCACCACATGAAAAGTACAACTAAGTGGATGGAGCTGAAAATGCTGGCATTTAATTATGCAGCACAAAGCCTCTGAGCACTAGTTGCTTACTAGCGAACATAATTTGAATACGCATAGATATTTTCTATACTTAAACGAAAAAATATGATACGTGCCGTCTATGTATTATTGTTTTTTAACAGTAGTACTAATAAAAATAAATTTTAAAAATATTAAAAATACGACTGCCCTGCCAAAAACGAACTAAAAAGTTAAACAACGAGTGTCATTGCAGTCGGGGGACCTCTTTCATCAAAAATTGTTCCATAATAAGGTCCCCCGACTGCAATGACACTCGTTGTTTAACTTTTTAGTTTGTTTTTGACAGGGCAGTCGTGTTTTTAATATTTTTAAAATTTATTTATTTTTATTACACACATTTTAGTGACATTTTATATAGTTTTAGAATGTGCTCATCAAGGCCTTTCATATTGTAATAATAGAAGAAAAAAGTTTTTTTTTTACATTTGAAAATGGCGTCGTACAGTCGCCATATTGGTTTTTTTTTAAAAAGCCAGTGTCACTTGGGATGCTATAAGGATTCTAACGATACCCCATTTATCCAAATCAGTTCAGGCATTTAGAAGTTATGGTGGAATAAAGAAACTCACATACCCACAAACATACTGAACCCTGAACACATATACACTCTTTTTGCTTTGGGCAGTCGTGTAAAAAAATATAACATCAGCGAAGTCTTACCATCAGTAAGTCTATTGGGATGGAAAATCCCATTAATACTACTTGGTAAGACTACTGGGAACAACCGGTTATTTCTGCAAATTTTTACTGCCAGAAGGCAGTTTTTACACCATTTGACCACACAGGACGTCATTTCTAATAAACTTTCTCTCTTTTCTCTACAATACAAACGGCAATTATTGTAAAGAACGTTAACGTCAGTCAGTCGTCGTGGCTGGCCCAACTAACGCTGAGCGGGTTGTACTTTTTCGGCCTCGTGATGCCATTTTTAAGCAATAAATGTTTGCAATTACATTTCCATATATTTTAGTTCGCTGTTTGCAATAATGAAACCCGTCACAATGATAATATTGTCTACTGGACGACCGACCTCCTTAATTCATTAAACAATAGTACCTAATTATTTTGCTAATATGTATTATACTAACTAAATGCGGAACACTGCAGGAATGATTGATGAAAATTTGTATATACAGGGTGTCCCAAAACTTTGCCACATTGGAACATTCAAAGATTTTCGGAAAATCGCATGCTTTAACCAGGAATCGAACACACCAAATTAGAAAAAAACAATCTTTTATTTTTACAATACCAATCGAAAGGGTTACTCATTAGGATTATTTTTTGTTAACTAACACAGCATCTGAAACAAAAGGAAAACCATGAAATTTAACATTTAAATTTTAATCATTACGTATTGTATCAATTTGTATTGGCTCCGTGCACGCTTTTAGCGCCACCTAGCGTGTTGCAACTTTGTTGGCTCTGACCTGACCGTTTTGACGTTTTGATATGTAATGGCGGCATTGTGACAAAATATTAAAAAATACTATACATATTGTGTTATAAATGTAAATTTCAAAATTACTGTGATTTGGGTGGACAAAGTGTTGTGAAATCATTTTTGGTCATTTAAATTAAATATGGCAAGTAAGATCTATTCAAAAAGAGTGTTTTATTTTGGTTATATCAGGGTTTGTTTACTTTTTTTTAGGGTTCCGTAGCCTAAATGGCAAAAAACGGAACCCTTATAGATTCGTCATGTCTGTCTGTCTGTCTGTCTGTCTGTCTGTCTGTCCGTATGTCACAGCTACTTTATTCCGAAAGTATTAAGACTATACAGTTGAAACTTGGTAGGTAGATGTATTCTGTTAACCGCTTACCGAATTTAATACAAAAATAAGAAAAATAAAAGATTAAGGGGGGCTCCCCATACATGGAACTGAAACTGAAAAAAATGTTTTTCTTCGAACCAACACGTGTTGGGTGTCTATAGATAGGTCTTTAAAAATGACATTGAGGTTCCTAAAACAACTTTTTCTCAAAGTTAACCGTTTTAAAGATATACATCGCCAAAGTGGTAAAATGTGTGTCCCTAACTTTTGAAATAAGAGAGTGAAAAATCTAAAAAAAATATATGCTGTAGATCTTAATAAACACTTTCAACCAAAATTAGTTTGAATGAGATATAGTAATTAGTTTTTGAGATATAGCACATTTTCCAAAACCGCAAATATAACTTTGTCATTCATACCAACACTGTGAAAAACAAAGTTATTTTTGCATACGAAAAATGATAGGTGGTATTAAATATGGTATGGTATAAGGTAACTACGGAACCCTATGGCGCGTGGCCCGACACGCACTTGGCCGGTTTTTTAGTTGTAGATTTTGTAAAACAAGAGGATAAAGCTACTTTTATATTTTTACTAAGTGATAATAAATATATATAATTGGTCCTGTATCGCTAGTAGTAAATTAAATATGGTTTTGAAGCAGATTACAGAGCCTTCTTTATTTCTACTTTTTGCCACCATGGGCGCTGCGATCGATTATTATACCTTCGCACCCTCCCAATAGGATAGAATGCTATTTTTAAAAATATCTTTGAACGCAGTCCGCATTTTTTTTAAAACAAAACGAAGTCTTAAGTCTTTTTTCTGTTAAATTTCCTATTTTCAATATTTAAGGTATTTTCTCTCTATGTGGCAAAGTTTTGGGACACCCTGTATACTAGTGTAAGGTAGCATGAAAACGCTTGATTCTATAATATGCTATGATCATTTTGTCACAAATTAACTCAAGCCCTCTCGTCCTTCTCTTTAAAGCTGCAAAATTAGTAACAAAAACAATATAAACAAGGGATAAACCAACTACTTTAAAAACGTGTTGGACCCTCTCAGCTGTCAAGTATAAATATACTTATAATGGGCGCATACACGGACCCCGCATTATACTTATTAGTCGGCGGCGGCGGCTACCTCATCTCGCCCCTCGCCGGAATGCGACGATGCGTGTTTGTTTACCCCCGCCCCGCCCCTCAACACCTTTGATACTCAATAATTGAAAGATCAGCTAAGTTTGCTGACTATGGATGATTATACTAATAATATTTAGGAGTAAATTGGAAGGAGCTGCGTAGTGCAGCGTATTTCGCAAGTTCTACGTTCTCTGTAAACTGTCACGTTGCATTGTTTCTGTGGCGTCACCCCGGGGGACGAAATGGGCCCGGGACAGATATTTCGCATCGCACTTAGCGCATGGACGCAGGTCAAAACAAAATTTGCATCAGGAACAAATGATCTTGATATTTGCGATATTTACGATTATGCATGTGATTTCTGATAAGATAAACACCGAATTGTTATTATTATTGTAATCGTAAACAGTATTTATTTATGACTGAGAAAAACGACCATGGGCTAAAACATTTATAATCTACGCCTAGTTTAGAGTCACTTGGAGAACATAAAATTTTCAAGGAGTATTAAAATCAAAATGAATAGGTTTTTACATGTTGGTTAAATTGAAACTTTACTTGAAGCAGTAAACTTCATACGCAACGACGCCTATGATGAGTCCGTCGGATATGTCCGCACCGGTCTCAGCCGACGTTTACTCTCAGACGATACATAAGCGGATAATCTACGTCCGCGCCATTTGCATAGAACATATGTTACGGCGAAATTACAGCGGGTCTATAAGCGGACTTGATTCAGAATGAACTCGGCGCATTAACAGCCTCCAGCTATGTAAATGTCCCGTCTGCGGCGGAGTACATGTGTTGTGTATAATTTTTAATATCCATGTAGATGATATCGTAAATTGCTGATGTTATATCTAGCAGATGGCATTCCAAAACGTTGAATCAAATTCAAGGTCTTTGGAAGTTTTGTGAAAAGTTCGCGGCTTGTAGAGTTAAAGACAAAGAATTATCATTCCGATATTAAGTTGGACTTTCAAAAGCAATCACTTTTGTGCTCTTTTCTCATGACAATGCATAACAACCATTATGAAATATGAAAGTACATTTTGCGTCACATTAATATCTGCAAAGAAAGCTAACATCAAAAACAAATTAACCTGACGTTCGTCAATGAAAAAGGAACAATACCATTATCTACTTAGCCCGTTAAAAGGTATCGATTGTTGCGGTCAATATAAATGAGTGAGGCTTTCAGTCGCATTGTGTGTTATCGGGATTTGACGTTAAGTATCAAGACGGCGCGGTCGCGGTCGAAGGTAAAAATGCGTGGCGCCTACACATTAGGAGTTTGGGAGTAATTTATAGCGGGTCCTCGGGAAGTAACGGCGTCCCGCTCTGGCGCGGGGCGAGGGCGCGCGCCGTCCCTGTCGCGTCAACAATTAGCCGGCCCCGCCCGCGCGTCGCCGCTTGCGCAACGTGGCTCGTGCTTCACTTACATTCCTTATATCCTTTTTTTGCTTCAATAGAATTACGTCACCTCTTCGCTTTGCAAGGGTGCAAAGTGGATATCATACAAACCTCTTGAAAAAAACTAGACTATTCTACCACGCCAACTTAGGCCGGGTCTCCTGCGCCGTGTTTTTGTGTTTTCAAACATCAAAACAATGTTTTCTCAACATGTTTGGGGCGTGGCCTATGAGTTTTGTTTTGCAAAAACACAAAACATGTTTGCCGCGACGAACGGAAAACATCCCCCGCTCTCGCCTGCGGGGAGGGGAAGTAACTCATTTTGTGTTAGCGCTCACTAGATGCAGACGTCTCGCCTGCGTTCGTGTGCCACTGTGTGTTTCGTGTAATTGTAGTGATGGAGTGGAATAAGGAGAGTACTTTATTTTTATTTGAGTTACTCAGAGAAAGACCGCTACTTTGGGATGTTACGGTGGCAAAGTATAAGGTAGCCATTACACGGTAGGTTTTACGGGCTGTGACTGACGACGTCTTCTTCGTCGGAACTCATTTTCGAAACTGAGCCGTGATTGGTCGAAAATTTTCTAACAAAACATGTTTTCAAAACAAAACCTAGGCGCAGCGGACGTGCGGTTTTGAAAACAATGTTTTGAAAACAATGTTTTTTCAACATGTTTTGTTGAAAATTAAGCGCAGGAGACACGCCTTTACGGAAATCTTCAATTTATTCCACATAACAAAAAAGTAAGATACTAAACATTAACAATCTATTAGTTGACAAAAGTATAATGAGGCACATTGAAAGCAAACCGGTTAGCTGTTTTTCAATTTATTTACCCTTTACATAATTGACATTCGCTTGAATTCTAAATACCTAGCTGCTCTTTGTCTGGTTGTCAAATGCCTGTTGAATAAGTTCCCCCATCAACATCTAGACGATGTTAAGAGGAAACACAACGGCCGAGAGAATTGAAAAATTCCTATACAAAGTTGACAAAATCAACGTTTCGTTGTCCCCTGTTTCCTCCATTTTTTAAAATTTTAATGGAAAAAGTATTTAAATCGGTCTGGTTTTGGAGGAGGAAACAGGGGACAACGAAACGTTGATTTTGTCAACTTTGTATAGGAATTTTACAATTCTCTCGACCGTGAAAGAAAGAAAGAAAGAAATAGTACATTATGAGACAAGTTAGCTTAGGTTGCTTATTGCACACAAGGCTGTGGGTTGCAGCCCGAGCCGCAGGCGAGGGCGTAACTCAGCCGAGTGTGCAATGAGCAAAAGCTCACCAGTTTCATACGACGTTTTTCAACACATTTGCGAGGAAAATACAAAGTAATTTACCACACATTAACAAATACGACAAAAACAAAATATGACAATTATGGGAAAAGTCGCGTAGGTTTTTTTTTGTTTTTTTTTTCACACGCCCAATGCAAGAATATTTTGCGAACAAGGAGGTGAGTGAGCATAGAGCCTACTTCAAAATTATAATTTTTTAGTGATAACATGCAAATATTTTAATATTTTATAACAAAATCTTGTGAATTATGAATAATTTGATAATAATAAATATTTGTTTGACTTAATTAAGGACTTCCACATTTATTTATTTCAAAAATGAATATGAATTTTCAGCGGCATAAAACCTGTTTGTTGTTACTAAAAAAAATAACTGTACTACCCGGTTAAATTGGGAATGCTCTGTTTACTCGCATAGAACTTGCAGTAAGATACTAATTTAACTTTGTAGGGATAATTCTATAACAACCTAGTGTTTTATATATTATTGCACGCGTTGGTTATAGCTCGATTTATGGCCATAAAAGCGATGTATTAGGACTCACTTTACGAGCAAGTGTGTTGAAAATACATTTATTGGTCTCTGCACCTTAAACTTAACAAACATCTTCTACAACTAAAACACAGAATAAATACAGATACTTATATAATAAAGAAAAATAATGTGAAGAGATAGGTGCGAGGGCCAATGGGTAGCTGCCTCAGCTGTGCTTCTGCAGCATTGCGCAGAATGCCACAGAAACGCTGATTTTCAGGCAGCTCCCTAGGTAAGGTGGTGACTTTTGCGATAATATTATAATTAGGTATGCAAATAAATATGCCATTAAATAAACAAATAAAAAACAAAAAAAGGGTGTCCGTGCTTTTTAGAAGGAGAAAAGGAAAAAGAAAAAAAAAGAAAGAAAGTAAGTCTATGGTTTTAGTATATATGTTCTGTCTGTCTAGTCTGTCCTGTCAGTCATAACTCTGTCAGTGTCATTGTCATTTGCCTGCCTATAATTGTCTTGTCATTTCCAAGCAAAAATACCCTAATTATAAATTAATAAAATGCCAGCCACGTCGACATAGTGAAAAACGTGGCTTGCCACGCGGACATATACAGACGTGGCGATGGAGAACTGATTGAGGTGCTACCACAAACATGGAAGTCTTAAAGTCCTTGGCCACTCTGCAGATACTCAGTAGGTAACCCGTGGAAACAACAACTTTTCCCCATGCCATAGCCGCCCCGTGTTGAAATAACGTTGCAATGTGCCACAGCGTGTCCTGTCCTATTGCTTGAAAAATATGGCAGCTGCCCGAGCTCACGCGCGAACTCCAAACCACGCATAAAAACATGGAGCTGGACCCTAAGCCCATCAAGCACAGCGTGAAAAAACCAAGAGTAAGTGCCAGAGTGCAACGTTCACTGTCTATCAACATAGTGATTTTTGTAGTGTTAGTAGATGCTTTTTAAGTTGCTTTTTAAAACTGTATTTTGATTTTAGATCACGTAACGGAGGTGGAAGGGCGTTCCAACATTTTGAGGCAGCAAATTTAAAGGAACCTCTGAAGGCCACAGTGCGATGCACAGGAGTAACAAAGGTGTGAGTGCATGCCCTGGTGGTGGTGTTTCCTCTTAATGGGGGAACTTATCCATCCATTTATTTTATTAAAATAAAAACATTATTAGCTTATAGCGTCTAATTCGTTCACTTAGAAGTAGGTATAACAAGTTATATTAATTAAAATTAATATTATTTAAGTTACTTAAAAAATTCAATTATAATGATAACTCCAAGAAAATTACGGTCGTTGTTGGTGTATACCTAAGTTATAATCATGCACAAGTTATTGCTTGGTTGATAATTTGAAATGTTAATGTTAACTTAAAATGTAATTTAAAATTTAATGTTAATTGAATTATCTAGTTGTTTAATTAATTTTAATTTGCAATACCTGTACAAGCTAAGTTGAAAATGTATTTACCTATAATTTAAGACCTATGGTCTTCAAATAAAAGATTGAAGTTTGAAATTTGTTAAAAAATAAATCTTATTTATCAATAAGCATATAATATTGATATACAACAACGGACGGAGGAGCTCGGTGGCGCAGTGGTTTAGCGCCTGGCCCAGCGATTGCGGAGATTAAGCAACGTTCGCAAGGGTCGGTCATGGGATGGGTGACCAAAACTTTATTATCTCGAGCTCCTCCGTGCTTCGGAAGGCACGATAAGCCGTTGGCCCCGGCTGCATTTGCAGTCGTTAACACCCACCAATCCGCATTGGGCCCGCATGGTGGGTTATGGCCCGTCCTCCTTATCCACCCATAAGGAAGGCCTGTGTATGTGTATGATGTGACATACAAGAACGAGGAACACCATTTCAAACTTACACCGAGCGCGTTGATGTCTTTTATACACAGAAAGTAAAGTTTTTAAAATTACATTGATTTTCTGTTGATATTATTTTTGTTTTATCTGTCCGTTTATAGTAAATGATCACAAAGCATGTTACAATTAGTAAAGTGATTAAATAAAAATCCTTACTTATAATATTATTTCTTTATGTATATTATAAATTATATTTTATATTATAAATGTCAAAGTCCGTTTGTTTATTTGTTTGTTACGCCTTCACGTCTTAAATACTGAACCGATTGTCATGAAATTTTACACACACATTGTCAGGGGTACAGAAAAAGACATAGGGTCCTTTCATTAAGAAAAAACGTAAAGTTCCCGAGGGATAGCAAAAAATTTCCACGCAGACGAAGTCGCGGGCGGGCGCTAGTTGAGAATAAATGCTAAAATTTATTAAATTCTAAATCCTTACATACTATTTTGTGTGTAAGTTTATTTTTAAATATTTTTTTTACTATTATGTGTGGTGTTTACCTAAAATAAAAACCATAATGACAGGTTTTAAAAATAAACATTACCTACTTTAACAAATAATAACTAAACAATAATCAAAATAACGTTTTTCGTAATTCCTAAAAAGCCTACCACAACGCAACTGAAAAATATTTTTTTTTTCATAATACAATATTAATGCAATAAATACCATAAGAAAAAAGTGCACAAAAAAACTAAACGTTTTTTAGGGTTCCGTACCAAAGTGCTAAAAAGGACTCTTATAGTGTAAGTAGTGTAACTCAGTGTGTCCGTCTGTTACAACTGGGTATCTCAAGAACTACTAAGGACTAATAACTTGAAATTTGGAATAGTTTTAGATGACATTTTTAGATTAAATATTTTGCAAATAAGAAATTAAAAAAATAATTTCTTATTCGCAGGTCTTAATAATTCGAAGTGGGGCTACAGGCTAATACAGGGCATGTGAGGTATCATATGAACGTGCGCTGTTTGCACATTCTTGAACATTTTTTTGGGCCGCATAGTTTTCGGCTTATGATGAAAAATGTAAACAAAATACCTTTTCCCCTTTATCTCCGAAGTTTGATTAGAGAAATATCTGAAATGTATTCTATTTTATAGAAGTTATGTAAATATTACAGGAAAAATAAAACGATGTCTCTAAACAGCACACTTTTTCAGGAATCGTCAACAAATTTACATTAGCTCCACTATCGGTCAAGAGATGGCGCTGACCTAAAACTTCAATATTCAGTCATTCAATACACCGCAGTGTATTTATATTATGAATATTATGATGGTAGGGAACCCTCGGTGCGCGAGTCGGACTCGCTCTCGACCAGTTTTTTTAATTAATCGGAAACCTAACTGACTAGGTTAGAATATACGTCGCTAAGCGTATGTTGTAGCTAAAAGATATTAAGTTAAACGTTTTTGTTCCACTTTTTAGTTTTCTCACGCGGCAGCCGCCGGCCGTTACGTCGAAATGCTAACGTTACGGTACTTGGTTGACCTTTGATTCGATATACGAAGACAGAAGAGTGACGGTTCACGGGGGGGACGCGATTGCAAGGGGGTACACCAACCAATAAGGGTGGTGCTATAGAATAGATAGATCCAATGTAATGTGGGGTTAGTTACTGATGGTAACAAAGGGCCCTTTCCCTATACTCTTTATTAAATAGGCAGCTGTTGCATTACCATAAAAATAATAGTTTTATTTATTCTTATGGCATTAACTCAGGGGCGGGTAAATCGTTTTGTTGTATTTATTTTATGCGTTTCAACTTTCTTATACTTCATTTAACTTCTCACCGTAGTCAAGTTTATATAAGTTATGTTTATTCGAAGCGATCCGACAAATGTGCTGGTATGCAACCTTAAAAAAATTGCTCGTAACCTTATCACGCAGCATTACTTACCCACTAAAATAATTAATTAAAACAATTTACTTCTTCGCATTGCGACACACAATTTGAATAAAATAACATATTTACCTAGTTACACATTTATTTCAAAAACTAATAAAGTTATTTGTCTTAATAGTGATTGTGACTTAAATGGGACACGTTCTCAATATTTTTGTCCCAAATCATTGTAAAAAATGTCACCAAAAAACTTTTAAAGTGGCCTAATGAAAGGGCTAATCGAAGCGGGAATTAAATATCCGTGTAGGACATTACCACGGCGGCGGCGCGGGCGCCGGCGCTAGGCCCACAACTTTTTCTCTCTTGTTCAAAAAAGACCCTTAAACCGTTATATTAAGGTGCTTCACGTAAATTATTTGGTGACTTTATGCTGCCTTTGCTGTACGGGTCACATTACCAGTGATGCGTCAGCGACTCCTGCAGGTATCCGTGACATTGTTTACCTTTGGATATTTTACGATTATTTGACAAAAAAATGTATATTTAAATCACAATATGCGTCGAAAACTGTTGAACTAGTTATTATTTCATTGAAATAAACAATTTAAAAAATCTTTTACTTTATATTTTGACATGATAAACTTTATTTCATCAGATATACCAAATACATTTAAAACACAATGTGTAGAAAACTCATGCATAAGCTACAAGAAACACGAATAAAATACAAGCAAAAATAAATTATAGCGATGTAACTAATCAAAAGAATTCACTAACTTGACACATTATGTTCTTAATCAGCGGCGCAGATTTCGCGATAAAACGCTATCATCAAGATAAGTTATCAAATACACGATATTTATCAGAGCTACTTTCGATACCGGCCTCCGAAAACATTGCCATTGCCTACGTAAGACGTTAAAAAGCTGAGATTTATACCTAATTTGCTCTGCGTTCACGGCATTCACTCAGATTAGATCTGCCGAGCCTTCTTGTGTAGAGTTGGCAAATACCTCAATTTCTGCGCACAGTACGCGTTAACTTGGTTGAAAATAAGTCATTAGCGGGTCTGGTCCATTGTCAGTGTATTTCGTTGGATTTTGGCTACGCAAGTGTAAAAAACTTCAATTAACATAGTCTTCGTATTTCAATTCCTAAGGCGGAGTCAACGCTCGGAAAAAAATCCGGATTTTAAGTTAGTCATCGTGCAAAAATTGTTGCAAACTCTCGCAACACTGATTTTTTTATGAGTAGGTGCGTATTAATATATCTCATCAATTGATAAAAAAAAACAAAAACATTATTTAATCAAAATGATGGCATTTTAAAATTAGGACGCAAAACCATTTTTTTTAGATTAAATCAAGATTAAAATACAGAGATTCTTATCATCCGTGGAGGTTTTCAATAGTGGGACTTACGATGGTATGGTACAGAAGATATACAGAAGATTCTGTTTATGAAATTTCTGAATGAATGAAAAATATTTATTATTTTTTTTACGTTAAGATTTATTATAGTGCGAATGACGAAAGATGACCACAAATGAATGAAGAAAAGACTTAAGACAAAATATTATTTCGTATAATATTAATAATATTATATAATACATACATCTATATCTTTAAGAAATATTATTTTATTCATGAGTTATGATGCGAAGATGAGCGCCATTTGTGGTCATCTTTCGTGATTCAAACTATACTTTCTGCATCCTTTTTCCTCTGGAAATAGTGAGTCAAATTACATGTATACGATCGAGCTTATACTTTACTAATTATAATAGAACGAAAAATACCGATAGGCTCCAAGCCCATTACAGATAGACAGCATATCCCAAATGTCGGCGCATAAATTACACATCGGAATAAAACGGGCTGCATGCGCGGCGGCGGCTAATCTGTCGGCGCGCGTCTCTGAAGCGCCGCCCGAAAGCCTTTCCGTGTTCCGCACCGACCCCGCGCCCGCCGCCCGCGGGCCCCTCCACCCGCCGCCGCAATTAAATCGATCCACTGATGAATTAACCGTCCATACCAACCTTATCTAACACATCACTGACATGAATGCCACAAAAACAATAACGTAATGCGAATTATCTACCGAGTCTACCGGCCAACTGACGGGAGCTTTGTCCAAAACGATATTTGAAGAAAGTTGCCATTATAAAACAGATGCAAATTCCATGTTAATTCCTAAGACCCCATTAGTCAATCGACGATAACCTTTACGATGGTTGATTTATCGATGCTTGAAGACAAATTGCATTACAAGATATGCAATGATTTCAATATTTATAGAATAATGGAAATTATTAATTGGATTACAATACTGAGTGGACGTCTAGGACTAAACATTGATACACTAGCAAATTACAATGATGGAATAAGCAAATATTCTTGAAAGTATGAAAAACAACATCGGTACAGTCTTCAAATGTAGAGCAGCAACCATTACGAATCATTAATTTCATCTTTTTGTGTATTAGTTTTTTATTTTCTAACGTCTTTCTCGCCTATATAGTTACCTATATCAGGTTTTTTGTTCTCTCATGCATATTCGCAGGAGTAGTTATTTTAACTTCTATAAACTAGTGGCTTCGTGCTGTAGACCTTGCGTTAAAAAGTAGCTCAAATTGGATGTTGTTTAAAATCAAATATTCTAAGTACTTACGCAGCAAGAATTTTAGATATATAAATTCTTGGTACGCAGTCATAAGTTCACAATCACAACCTTATTATTTTCAAATTTCGAATAGGTATTGGCCAGAAATGTTTGATTTGGACTATGAACTTTTAAGTCTTATAAAAATAAAAAAACCAGCCAAGTGCGTGTCGAGCCACGCGCAGTAGGGTTCCGTAGTTACCATATACCATGGGTGGCCAACCTTTTCGACACTTGGGCCAAAATTCGGAAGTAGAATTTTACCCGGGCCGCAGTACTACTATGTGAAAGAAGAAGTGTTTGTTTTTTTATAGTAGGTATGATAAGGCAATTTTAGTATTACTTTTTTTTTACTTTAAAAAAATTTGCTCGGCTCCGCGGGCCACAAGGTAACAGACGGCGGGCCGCATGCGACCCGCGGGCCGCGGGTTGGCCACCCTTGCCATATACCATACCTTATTTAATACCACTCTAATTTTTCATCTACAAAAATAACTTTGTTTTTCATAGTGTTTGTATAAATGACAAAGTTTTATTTGCGGTTTTAGAAAATATGCTATATCTCTAAAACTGCTAAATATATCTCGTTCAAACCAACTTGTTTTCGTTGAAAGTGTTTATTAAGATCTACATCATATATTTTTTTTAATTTTTCACTCTCTTATTTTAAAATCATATCAGCCGCACCTCACCCACTGCTGGGTATAGGCCTCCTATACTTCTATATTTTAAAAGTTAAAGGGGGGATACATATTTTACTACTTTGGCAGTGCATATCTTTCAAACGGTCTACTTTGAGATAATAAAGTTTTAGAAACCTCAATGTCATTTTTAAAGACCTTTCTATAGACACCTCACACGTATAGGTTTGAGGAAAAAAAAATTTTTCCAGTTTCAGTTCCATGTATGAGGAGCCCCCTTAATCTTTTTTTTTTTTGTATAAAAATCGTAAACCGGTTCACAGAATACATCTACCTACCAAGTTTCAACTGTGTCATCCTAATAATTTCGGAATAAAGTGGCTGTGTGTGACATACGGACGGACAGACAGACAGACATGACGAATCTATAAGGGTTCCGTTTTTTGCCATTAGACTATGGAACCCTAAAAATGAAAATTAGCTTTGCATGCACCAAAGGCTTGTTATGTAGTTTGTGCAAAGCAAATTAATAAATAACAAAAAGGTTTGCGTTACTTTTGAAAAACTTTCAAAACGCCAAACATATTACTTTTTACATATCTCAGCCATTTTGAGAAACTTCGTAAAATTGGCTCAATTAAAAAAAAAATCTATTTAACTATCAAACCTGCTCACAATATTTTACGAGAATTGATTGAGAAATGAAAAGCAGAACAAACGGATAGACATCCGCCGGACAGAGACGTAAGAAAGATATTTTGCCCAAGCTGAAGCAGAGACGCAAAGAGAATGTAAAAAAACTAGCGTGAGACGCTTCGCTCACGCTTCGCGGTTGCTCGGTCAATAATAATATTTTTAGCGATGGCCAAATTAATGATAATGCACATCACACCTAAACTATTTTTGTTGCTATTTACAGCGAGGCCAAGCTTGCGGTCATCGCTCAGGGCGACATTTCCCGCATACCTACTTACCGATCACCGATCATTTATTATTCGGCGCGGCGAGGCTGCGCGGGCGCCGCCGGCCCTACTAATTGATCCGGCCCTCACTTGTCACCGAATTTTTTTCCTCTGCTCGCCGGTGACACGCTCCGGGAATGCTTTTATTCCGGCGACAACGGACCTGTTAATGTGTTAATCCACTCCGATCGGCTTGTTTTTCTGTTATTAATAGCCAACAAACAGAAATGGTGCCTCCCGCTCCCTCCGATTGAAAACCCCTGGACGGGACAAGAACGGTGATAGCGCTTTTGCCAGCCGCCGACGACGGCTTAACCTTTTTAATGTACAGTGTTAAAATAATAAAATCCTGTATTTGAGCTAAGCTAAGCGGTAGGTGCGCCGACGCGTCCTCGCCTTAATCTTCGCATCTTTTTTGTGAGTCATTTGTAAAAGGATCGTTACGCAACGGGAAAGAACGCGCGAATGTCACAAAAACTGCGTCACTCGTGACACACGCACCTCTGATGCGAATCTTCTTCCGTCACAACAATGCCATACCGTGGGCTAAATGGTCCGGCAAAAAATGGCAATAAACGTTACGTTTTAATGAGCAAAAACTATCTACACGAGACGTTATCAGTAATTAATGTCTTTTAAACAACAAATCGTTTTCTTCTAATTAGGTTTATTACTTACTTAACTTTTATCTAAAGAGTTTAATGAATATAGCTTATTGTTCGTCGATATTCAATGTGTACACTGACAAATCTTCACCAACATTAATAGTACAAGCTGACACATAATGCATGGCCATGTACATTTATTATACTTAGTTTGAATACGACCAGCGCGGTCTTGATTGAACCGCATCGAACCGATCGTTGAGACGTTGACCCAATAACATCATTACGAAACATCCCCAAATGTCAGGATCATAAAGTGTGCGAATCACGCGCAGAGTATCGCTTCCCACAGGCCGCGGCCTAATTAATTACCTTCCACAACGAGAGGGCTCACAAAAAAAACAGAAACCTTGTCGCGGCTTAAGAGCGGCGGCGCCGGCGCAGGCGCGGGCGGGCGGGGGGAGGGGGGCGCTAATGCAGGCGCCACTCGATAAGCCCGATGTCCCTGGGAAAGTGTCCCCGGGCCTTTATGGCCGGGCCAGCCTCCATCATGCGGCTGAAATGAATATAAAACATAGTTATCACCGCTCTCTCCGCGCACCACCACGCTCATGTTAAATTATTACCGCTATGATCATTTCTCCAAATTTAGATATCAGACGTAGACCGACTACCGAAGGCCGGGGCGTAGCGTTTCATTAAACGTGCAGGCTGGCTGTAACTATGCTCGCCTAATCTAAATTGATTCCGATAAATAAATAAAATTCTTATAATATCGCAGTTCAAGCTATAGTTTATCTGAGCTGCATAATTGAATGAACCCCCTTTACTTCCCACTTGGTTGAAGTTTCCACCAAAATTTTGTAATTTTTACGGCTAGTGTCAGCTAGTGTCCCCTCATATTTATGGTAATTACATATACCGACGTTTATGTAACGACAACCAGCTACCTGATGTGTACTCACACACTCGTCCATCAAAGTTTAATAAACACTACACTTCTGGAGAAGGAATTATAAAATTTTAAAATTCATGGTACCTACGACTTATTTTGGAGTGTTTTATTATGGGCAGTAATAGCACTAATTTCGGGAAGTTTCTGAATACTTTATAAGATCATCATGGTTGCTTATAGCGTTTATATAGTAGGATATAGTAGGGTTAGTAACTTAGGTACTGGACAAGCGCTATTTAGATAAGGTACTAAAAAATTCAGCTACTTCTTGAATACGTAGCAAAATTCATATTTTAGTAGCGAGCCGTAGCAACGTGTGACATTCGATTTGGTAGGCCAATATCTTAAAACATTGGAAACTGTGGTCTGCGTATGTTGTTTAAGTGGATCAAATACACTTTTTTGTTGTACACACAGTTGAGTCAGTCGTGACTGTTGGGCAGCACAGCACCACAGAATAACTAATAGTACAAGTACAACACAGCAGCTTCGAGCTTTTGTATAGCGTGATGCCAGTAGCGTTGGTTTTCAAAAAAGTAATGTCTGACTAAGATCTCTAGGACCATGAAATCATTTTACAAAATTCTTAAAGTACAGGGTGTAAGAACCTAGAAGAATTTTATCCATTTTCGAAAATTAGCATTTAGTGCTTATAAGGGTCATATTCAAACAACAATAACTCTCTAAATATTTAATACTAGCTGACCCGACAGACGTTGTCCTGTCTTAGTTGACTGGCTGGTAGATGGCTTTTATAATACTATGTGTAAGTATTTTAGTTTACTCTTTTTTACCTTTTTCAATGACACATGTGAGGTGAGAAAAAATTTAGTGATTGTCAGCGAATGGTCTTTATCCATAAACTTAATATTCTTCAGAGAAATATTAAGTATTACCAAGAATCTTTTACGATATTTGCAGCACGCATTCTGTCAATGAGGACTTTTCAATTTTTTCCGATAACAGACAAAAAAATTGACTTACCATAGAAATGTCCGAACAGCTGATCGAGTTTTGTATGAAAAGTCGGATATTTTTTGTCTGGTTTTGGAAAAGTCGTAGAACAAATGTTGTTGTCTATGATGTTAGTAATCTACCCCTGCGAGGTTGTTGGTGTTTTACAAATAACCTTGTAGGTATATAAAAAGATAGAGCAATGATTTTGTAAGTAAAATATCTGTGTACTGATACATTATTTTGCATTATTCTGAAATAAAAAAAATACATTTATGTCCTAATATTTCAAATATGCATAAAAAGTCAAATTTGAAATGGTGGTAATTCCAACAGGAGACGAGATGGACCCCGACATGTGGGTGTTTTTGTCGATAACATTAGGTGTATTTCATGCTTTTAAATTATCGTTAGTACAAAATCAAAGCCATTGTAGGTATACATATAAATAACATTGTGAATTCCTATGTACAAAAATCTAAAACAAAAAATGGAAATGAGTAAGTTTAAGATGATGATGATGATAAAAGAATGAGTGAGTTTATTTTGAAACTTTCATATTTTATCAACAATGAAATTCAAGAAGAAGGATTTTGATACATGGTGACTTTTGCTTTATATGAGGTTAATTCCTTTATCATTTGTCCCTTCAATGATGAAAGTCTTCGTGTTGGAAAGCATTCCAACAGCGACCCTCTGTCAGCGATGACATGTGTGGCCGCGACAAATTGTTTCATGAACCCCGACCTCAGTACCTGCCTCACCAACTTATTAAATAACAGCCCCTGCGCAATAAATCTCTCGACATTGACGTCGTGTGTCACCTTTAAAGGTTATTTTTGTGAGAGGTTGAATTAGGTTTATAATGAAACCACAGTAATAACGGTGAAATACTTTTACTTTCTTCACGGGAATACACCATGATTATTATTAACTAGGTTATAGCAACAATACGTTAACAGTTTTCCCTAACTACTTCTCTTCTCGACGGTTGGACAGTGAGTGAGCCTGCAACTAGCTTTCGTTGACCGTTCCGCTGATCATCCCCACCACATTACCTCCTCATTCTACTACAAAATGGAGGGAAAATGTGGCGGGAAACGGTGGAGCCAAGCGGCGGTGTTGCCAGGCTAATAAACGAAGATACTGCTATTATCCTTTCAATATCATTTAAAATCATAATAATAAAATGGATTTATTACTACTCAACGACAAAACGTCACATTCGTCCATCCTGACGTCGTGCGTGTCCTCATGCACGGCAAAATATCGTCACATTCGGCAGGTTGTGTGTTTAATTATATTATATTAATTTGATATTTATAGAACGTTCAGAAATCTTATGTTATACAAAAAATTTAATGGTTTAATTTATTGTTTTATTTTTATTTTGTAAATTGATAAATGCTAAAAAGAGAATCTACTGAATCTACCACCATTTCACAAAATTGGGAGGCCCCTTCAAGAAAGAAATGGCGAAAGAAAACTTGGAGGGTTGTTGACCTCAGTCTTTTATATTTATTTATTTACAAAAACTAATTGTATCATTAGATCCTGCTGTGTGTGTTTGGGGCTATAACTTTTGACTAATGGGGCCCAAGCTGGGATGGAATTATCCAACTATCACCTCAATTGAAATTAGGATATTTATTGATTTCAATTCAATAGCCTTGCGGAGTATTCTAGAAATAAATTTATGTTCCGTGATCCCGAAGCTATGACATTTATAAAAGCCTGTAATCCTTACTAATATTATAAATGCGAAAGTCCGTTTGTTTGTTTGTTTGTTTGTTTGTTTGTTTGTTACGTCTTCACGTCCTAACTACTGAACCGATCACCATGAAATTTTGCATACACGTTGTCAGGGGTACAGAGAAGGACATAGGGTACCTTTCATCCAGAAAAAAGTACTGTTCCCGAGGGATAGCAAAAAAACTTTCCACGCAGACGAAGTCGCGGGCGGCCGCTAGTATTGTATAAATTCTTGGAAACCCACAATAAAGCAAATAAATGACTTTCATGTAAGTAGCACTTATTATTAGTTCATTCTACTAAATTATGAATTTTATTATAATGTTAAGTGAATACAAAAATAAAAAGAATATAGCAGCCAACGACAGGGTAAACAAACTTAATCACAAATTGCAGATTTTTGACAGACTGATACCCAACTGAAATTATCAATGATTTTAATACAAAGTTCAATTTTATTCAATTAGCAATAATTATTACTATCACGGGGAAGTAACTTCCTTTCTTTGCTTTGTTACTACATAGTAACTGTGCACTTCATAAACAACGTTCAACGGCTATATAGGTACAATCTTGAGTCTTATTAAAAAGAAGAAAATAAATGTTACCACTTTACAGTTTGTTAAGGTATTAAATTTACAGCGATACAATATTTTATTAAATTATTTATTAATTAACTACACATGTAAATCATATTATGACTAAACTTGTGTTGCAACAATAAATTATGATGCATTCTTATTTATTTACTTCATAGTTCACAGCATGACTTAGGTAAGGTACCTACCTAATATATTTATAGTGTCTGTGTTACCTTATAATATTTAATTTAGTTAAAACTACCTACTTTAACAGGTTCTAAATAAGATTTAAATAATATATTTGATAAATCAATTCATAGAAATTCTGTTCTATTTCTAAGTTCAACCAGAAGATAATTGTAGCTGAAACCTATAGTCTGTCGCAGCCCGTTCCCGTCGTGGCGTGCCACCAAAACTATTGTCAGCCAATAACGCAACCGTCGCGTCGCGTCGTTTCTACGAGTCAGGTCATCCAAAAATCTTCCGTAGCACATCCTTCAGCCTGCTGCCGCCACCTAGCGTCCTCTATAGCGCATTGGCATCTTGTTAAATGCCACATATTTCTGAAATAAATAAAACATAATCGACAGTAACCGTTCATATATCATAGTACAAATTTCAACCAAATAAACATCAGGGTAAAATATTTGAATCTATACATGAGAATTGGGATGATGACTAATGAATAAAATAACGAAATACTAATAAAAATCGTAAACACATTAAACTTTGAGAGTAGCTTGTATACCTCTTGGTTTTGTATATTGCATATTATTCGTTTTATGACCCTTCAAAGTTGGGTGGACAAGTCTAAGTACGTAAGTCCAAAGACAAGTCCATTAAAAAAAGTATAAAATTTATAACAATAAATGGTACTTTTAATTAGTCCGTAAAATGTACAGTAAATTTGTCTAAGAAACCATTTTGATAAACACAATATTTACTATGGCTGCCGAACAAATTTCCTATACTCAGGCGTGACGTCATAAGTCATAACTGAGTGGACGTTAGTATGGAGCGTTTTTGGGTGAGTCCATTTGTGTGCATTTCAAACTGTGATATCTCGGGCAGTTTTCATGCTAGCGAAATAATTATTTTACCAATGTTTCTTTTTTGAGAGTTAATTTGTGTAACATAAAATAATTAAAAAAAATATCATGCCTATTGTTTGAGACAAGAACGATGTCGTAAACTAATTTGTGACATACAAATTCACACATACAAAACGATAGATATCCATTTAATTGCATTGTTCTGAAATTATAATAATATCAAAGTAATAATTACAATTTTGCTTTCTTTATTTGATCATAATAAAAAATAGTTATTGCTATAGACAGATTAATAATGATAATAAATTTATTAATATATCACGGTCTGAACTGAAGCTATTTAATTATCATGATAACTCATTCATTTTATTTCACAATTTGTGGTTCTCAGACACTTTATATATAATGTGTTCAATTTTAGTAATGGCTAATGTTGATACTCGGGGCTACCGTTTGCCACTATGTGGACACGACCTGCCAAAGCGCCGATACTCCAGCCAGGGCTACCGTTAGTCATTATGCGGACAGGGCCTGCCAAGACACTGATACTCAGGGCTACCGTTTGCTACTTGTAGACACGGCCTGCCAAAAGGCTGACATTCAGGTCAGGACTACCCTTTGCCGCCATGTGTTCACGGCCTACCAAGACTTGGATATATTTAGGCCGGAGCTATCAACTGAGGACACACATGGCCCATAGATGCGAACACTTGACCGCTAAACAATTATACTTTAGGACACACATGGCCCATAGATGCGACACACTTGGCCGCTTAACTATTAAACTTTAGGACACACATGGCCCATAGATGTGACACACTTGGCCGCTTACTAAGTACTACACTTTAGAACACACTTGGCCCTAGACGCGACACACTTGGCCGCTTACTAAGTACTATACTTAAGGGCGCACTTGATCGGTATTTCATTGTAGCTAACACCTTGCTATGTACACTACCTAACCTTGTACGACTTATTTTCTCCAACATCAATATATTGTATTCCAGTAGCATCGAACTTCAGCCTAATAAACCACAATTCCCCACAAAAAAAACGCGGACTACTACTCATCTTGCGACAGAACTTTGTACATGTATAATTGAGTACTGATTATTTGTGAAAATACCCCAATATATTTATTTAAGGGCCTGTGCATTAAGCTAAACAAAAACAACTTTAATAATATTTTACATATGACAATTTGATTACGAAATTAATAAAATTGCTTAACGTGGTCAAACAAGCGCATTAAGTTAAACGTAGCCTTGTAAACTGAAGGCGTATCTAGCCTAATGAAGGTGTCTCTAGCCTTATGACCTGAAGGTGTATCTATCTAGACCAGTGTTGCTTTCAAAAAGCTGTACAAAACTGTAAAACTTAATCTTAAAAGGCTGTAAATCTACAGTTCCTTATTTTGTATTGTTTAATAGCAGTAATCAACAAAACAACATAATAAAGTAAGAAAAATATACTTGTAAATCAACTTTAAATCTTAACAAATTAACAGTATTTCTACTAAAACTTCCTTTTTATTTTTAAAATCTTACATATTTTTATTAAATTTCTTTAAATGGTCATTGGTAGTTGAGTATTTTATTGACTGTTACTTATGCCGTACCGTACGGTACCGTAGTCTTTGCTAAAACCAGGTTGGTATGGGTTATCAGCGAAGGATAGATGACGCTAGCATAATAAAGAAAAAACAGTAGATTTGGATATCTGAACTAAAAACTGATATCGAAAAAACTGTAGATATACAGTTAAAACTGCAGAGCTGGTTACATTGATCCAGCCTAATGAAGGTGCTTCTAAACTTATAAATTGAAGGCGCGGCTAGTTTCGAAAGCCAAAGACATACATTTTTATTCATATTAATATCGAAAGCTAAACCTTATTTGTAAGCCGGAGGCACGTTAAATAAAGATTAATAACTTTAACATGAATGTTTTTCTATCACTCGTTTGACGCCAATTAATGCAAATAACAAGTCTGCGCAACGACAACCACAATTTATGGTGACGTGCCATAGTACTAATAGTACTAAATACTACTAGTGCTAATAATACTAAGAATGTTAATAAAACTCTGAAAAAATTAATGTGTTTTCTTACCATATATTTTTAAGAATAAAATTAATAATTTTGTTCTTTTGTTCCCATATCCGTTAAGAAAGGGTTAAGATCTTTTTAGCTGACAGGCGCAATAAACTTATCAACTTTATCGGAAATCAGAAGTGACAATATTTACAAATATATTACGTCGTTAATTTAATTTTATTTAAAGTAAATAAATCGTATCTTGTAAACTAAAGGTACGTCTAGCTCAGTGAACTGCAGGCGCGTCTAGCCAAACTGATGGCGCCTTTAGCCAAGCCGATGGCGCATCAAGCCTTATCTCAAAAAATATTAAGAAACAAATCCACTTTAAAGAGGCGTACAACATTGGAAGCTATTTACATAGAAAACAATATCGAAATTATTGTCAACTGTTATTCACAAAACCACAAAACCAGAAAGCTATCTAAGGTTTCTTTTTTTAATATAGATTTAAGATTAAAGATTTATTATTGGTTGGCACTTCAGTAATAAACTACAAGATTAGACGTCACTTTACGATATTATTTTATTTTAATCGAAAAAAGTTTGAGTTATCACGTTTCTGTCAATCACAACCGAGTTCTATAATCTATTTTCTTTAAACCAAGTAATACTATGTGAAAGCTTTGTTCAAAAGGGTTTATTGGCGTAAGTACGGCCCCCCAAATAAGGACAACTAAATAGTATTCAACATTTAAGAGCCCGTTCACAAAAATCGCTAGAAATCTGCAAAATCTTATCATTTCGACGTCGTTAATCTCAAATAATGGTTGCATTAACAATTTCTGTGGTTGATCTATGATGGATCCATCTATGTCAACGTTTTTTTAATTTAAGACCTTTATGTCATATAGGTACTTCTTTTAACATTGTTTTCGTCACCCTGTTGGGTAAGCGCTCGGAAGCAATATTTTAAAGCGGCGACCACAATGTTTAATTAAGAAATAAACATAATATGAATGAATTAATTAATGAATTATTTTATTTGCACAACCATACATTACGAAATTATTATGTGGGTAGCTTACAATAAAAATTTAGAAGCAGTAAAGGGTAGGTAGGTGTACCCACCCATCTTATCTACATTAAAATTGTTACAAACTACTGTGGGTACCCACCGCAAACAACTTTGTTACAACAATAATTACTAATGGACCAACAAAAACTATAAGTAGAATTAATGGCACGGCAGTACAAACTACTACCCACACTACCCAAACTAGAATAAGTTCCGTCCATTTAAAATAAAATTAAGTACTTAACTATCATTTGAAAACTATATAATATTCCTTGCAAAACTAAGAAGTTAGAACAAATAATGTATTCCAAAGTAAACTTACATCACTTAGGAATAACTACATAAATAAAATCAAAATTATAACCTCAATTGACAATTTATACATTAGATCAAAATTGAAATCTTTTATATTATGCATTAATAAAAGGAGATAGGTTTACAGTTTTAACTGTAAGGTCACTTCTTTAAAACAAAACTTAAATTAATTACCCATATCGGCAAAAATTTTGTGAACGGCCTCCGAATAGAATAAGAATACTACCTTTGAACTAAAATAAAAACTGTATAACTACTACTATACTATAGCGTTATGGTATTACCAAAACTTTTTTTTTACGTCAACATAACTTAGTCACGTTTATGTTAGTATCATTATATTCTGTGCCTAGGTGCTAATTCAGTGAGTATCATGTTAGCCGTTTTATTCTCCGTACCCGTGTATATTCCCAGGGTACAGTGTCAAAGACGATTTAACTACTAACGGCAATTACAAAGCTATGAAGCACGAAAAACAAACTTAACAATTTCGTCCGAGATGAAATTACACAGTAAAATAGATTCTAAAAATATACATAGTTCCTATTTTCATTATTCATTAACTACATTTCCAGAGTTTAAATTACGAAAGTTACAGTTGGGCAGTAAAGATAAAAAAACTTTCATTTCACGACCTAGTTTTATAAAATCATGAAAATTACTATTCCAATGTCAATGCACTATTTCATCATGGAGTGTAGTTTTATGTGCAGTGTATGCACGACCGAAGTGTAGCCTCGACCACATGCAATGATTGTGAATAATGGTATGTATGCACCGCCGAAGAGTTGCCTCGGCCACGTGCAATGATTGTGAAGTGTTTATACACTGTCGAAGAGTTGCCTCGACCACGTGCAATAATGTTTGTGAGTAATTGTGTGTATGCACGGCCGAAGAGTAGCCTCGGCCACGTGCAATGATTGTAAAGTGTTTATGCACTGTCGAAGAGTTGCCTCGACCACGTGCAATGATTGTGAATAATGGTGTCTATGCACGGCCGAAGAGTTGCCTCGGCTACGTGCAATGATTGTAAAGTGTTTATGCACTGTCGAAGAGTTGCCTCGACCACGTGCAATGATTGTGAATAATGTTGTGTATGCACGGCCGAAGAGTTGCCTCGGCCACGTGCAATGATTGTGAAGTATCGAAGAGAGAAAAATCTCTTGAGTGTATTAAAACTTGAAACTACCCAACTTAATTTCGTAATTTTAGCTCGGTTTAAAACGTTAGAAAAGTAAGAAATTCGTGAGCGTACATACCTTGGTTCTTCCACTGCTGATTTATAATGAAACCACAGTAATAACGGTGAAATACTTTTACTTTCTTCACGGGAATACACCATGATTATTATTAACTAGGTTATAGCAACAATACGTTAACAGTTTTCCCTAACTACTTCTCTTCTCGACGGTTGGACAGTGAGTGAGCCTGCAACTAGCTTTCGTTGACCGTTCCGCTGATCATCCCCACCACATTACCTCCTCATTCCACTACAAAATGGAGGGAAAATGTGGCGGGAAACGGTGGAGCCAAGCGGCGGTGTTGCCAGGCTAATAAACGAAGATACTGCTATTATCCTTTCAATATCATTTAAAATCATAATAATAAAATGGATTTATTACTACTCAACGACAAAACGTCACAGGTTGAATTAACTTTAAAATTATTGAATTGAATTGAATTAGATGTTAGAATTTGATTTCTCTTTTTAAATGAAATCGTTCTGTTTAATTGAATTAATTTTAATAATTAAGTATAAATGAATTCTACTAGATTAAAAAAAAACAAATTTCGTAAAATCAATTGGTAAAATAAAAAATGGTTTTTATTATGGGACAATCAGCTGTTTCATACATTTTAATACTTCCGTTATTGACCGAGCGAGCGCGAAGCGCGAAGCGCGAGCGAAGCGCGAGCGAAGCCTCTCTGCTTCTATTCAGCTTGGGCAAAAATTCTTCCGTATGTCCTTCCGACGGCTGTCCGTTTGTTCTCCTCTTCAGGTCTCATTTCTCAACCGATTCTCGTGAAATTTTGTGAGAGATCCGAAAATAATATATTTTTTTTGTCGACGTAGTGTTTCAATTTTCTTCAAAATTGTGAAGATATGTAAAAAAACATTTTTCTGTTCGGTTAGTTAAAACTAGCTTTATCTGGACATAATTAATAAACTCGTTGTTTTTATTAGTTTATCGGATATTGATATTAAGTGTCAAATATTAATTAGATGTGTGATGTAAGAAATCCGGGGTGGTAACTGTTTCATAAACAGGATGGATTTTTAAAACGGTACATTAAGGGCAGGTACCTTAACCGTTATAGTTACAGGAAAACGTTCCTAGGAGACCATCCATAACTTTTTAAGATATTCTGAACTGCATTCACAGATTTTGGAAAAAAATTACCGTTAGCAAAAAAATGTTAAAATACCAAAAAAAATTTTTTATGCCAATCGATCCTATTTCGTGTGGGGATCAAAAGACTCTATGGGATCATTTAAGGTATGAGTACTAGATACGACAGAAATCGCCAAAAACTTTTCCCATACATTTTGTACTGAAAAACGATAAATCAACTCGAAATATTTTTTATTGCCAAACGATCCTATTTCTTACTGTGATCAAAATACTCTTTGAGGATAACTAAATTTTGAGTACAGAAACTGATTTTTTTTAGATCTAATGTTGTAGAAGATTGTGCTTGCGTGTGAAGCCGGTGTTGTCACTTATTATAGTTTCTGTACTCAAATTTCAGTTGGCCTTAAGGAGCATTTTGATCACAGTACGAAATAGGATCATTTGGCAATAAAAAATATTTCGAGTTGGTTTACCGTTTTTCAGTACAAAATGTATGGGAAAAGTGTTTGGCGATTTCTGTCGTTTCTAGTACTCATACCTTAAATGATCCAAATGAGTATTTTGATCCCCACACGAAATAGGATCGATTGGCATAAAAAAAATTTTTTTGGTATTTTAGCATTTTTTGCTAACGGTAATTTTTTTCCAAAATCTGTGAATGCAGTTCAGAATATCTTAAAAAGTTATGGATGGTCTCCTAGGAACGTTTTCCTGTAACTATAACTGTAAGGTACCTGCCCTTTATGTACCGTTTTAAAAATCCACCCTGTATATATCATGAGATTTTGTACATTACCTAGCTTTTTTCTAAAAGCAAAATAGTTAACCAAATACCTTGTTAGTATAATTTTATGGTGCATTAAAATGCTATCACCTAATAGCAAAATTAAACTGAATTCAAATTCGCATGTTCGTTTTTTTTCACAGTATTCATCTGATCTCAATATCTAGATAAGCCAAAATGGTAACTATGATGCTTGTATCTTATTATGCTATGCGTCTTTTTAGACATTTACTAAACATTTCTTTTTTACGTTTTAATAATAATGTATTTCTCAGTAGTTAATTAGGGTTCCGTACCAAAATGGTAAAAAAGGAACCCTTATGGTGTGACTCAGTCTGTCTGTCTGTCCGTCTGTCTGTCACAGCTGGATATCTCGAGAACTACTAATGGTATCAACTTGAAATTTGAAATAGTTTAAGATGACATTTGCCCAACTATTTTGCAAATAATAAATAAATAAAAAAATAAATATCTTTTTTACAGCAGAACCTGAAAAGGGGTCTTAAAAATTTGAAGTGGGGCTACTAGGGCATGTGGGGTATCATATGAAAGAGCGTCGTTTGCACGTTTTTAATCATTTTTTTTTCTAGACGGCATAGTTTTCGTCTTATGATGAAAAATGTAAAAAAAAATACCTTCCCCCCCCCCCCCCCTTATCTCCGAAGTTTGCAAAGAGAAAAATCTGAAATAATTCTATGTGATAGCAGTTTATATAAAGATTACAGGAAAAATAAAACGATGTCTCAATATAGCAAACTTTTTTAGAAATTATCAAATTTCTAAAACAGTTAACATTAGTTCCACTATCGGTCAAGAGATGGCGCTGACCTAAAACTGCAATACTAATTTTATTATTCTACTCTGCAGTGTGGTTTAATGGTGCAATTATGATGGTACGGAACCCTCGGTGCGCGAGTCCGACTCGCTCTTGACCGGTTTTTTTTTTTAGTTTTATGCGAAGTTTCTAAATGTTTAATTCCTTTTATATTAACTGTAACTAACACTAATTTATGACATAGAAAAAGAAAATTTCAGTTATCTTATTATGTCCCGATAAAGCTAGTTTTATTGGACTAACAGGTTGCATTTCTCAACCGATTCTCGTGAAATTTTGTGGGCAGGTTTGATAATTATATAGAATTTTAGTCGGGCCAGTTTTTAGAATATTTTTGAAATGGCGGAGATATGTAAAAAAAGATAATTATTTCAACAGTTTTGAAAAATAATCTAAAATTTAAGAAAACGTTTACGTTTTTTTACTCACGTGACAAAACTTTTTTGTTTGCGGTGCAAAGAAAATTTTGTTTTTTATTTTTAGAAGGCTCAAAAGTTACTCAATCAAAACCAAATCAAAACATTTCTGGCCAATATCTAAATTTGCAAATTGAAAAAAACATGTGACTTTGTGACAGAACCTAGGACTACGTATATTATTTGCACTGTATAGATACTTATTAGTTGGAATAACTCTTGACCGTAGCGAAAAATTTTCTATGTCTATGGAATAACTATAATATCTATTCTGTGTTATTTGTTTTTAAAAAACATATAATTTGAGCTTCTTTTTAACGCGAGGTCTACAGCTCACGGAGCCACTAGTATTAATTTTTGTATGAAACAGCTGATCTTATTCGCGATTTCAGATTTGGTCCCTCAGTAAAAGTTGTTCAGTTTTATGGTCCCTATCTACCAGTATAATATTCGGCATTATAAGGCTATTACCAAACATCCTCATATGTCCAAGAAAATAGATAGCAGTAAATAGAACCTAGAGAGGACATCGTATTTCTATAATATGACTTTATGAGGCTCGAAAACGATTTTCTAATCACCACATGGTCGGCAGCCATTATTCGCGAACTACTTAAACTGTCGTATTCAATGAGAGCACTAAATGGATAACCTATTATATTATATATTAGATAGGGCTAATTATAGGCCTGCGCAGTTGTAAATTTTACAGAAGTCGTCATTTCACGGTCAGTTGTAAATTTTGAGTTTATAATGATAAATCCATGTTCCATGGTGGATTCTATAAGTGTTTAGAATATTGTGGTCAAAGATTTATACTTAGAAGAAAAAGCTTTCGTTTCAGCCGAAATTGGTATAATAAATAATAGGTTCTTTACAAGTCCTATGATTAATATTAATTCTACAATAGTACATTATGAGACAAGTTAGCTTAGGTTGGTCATTGCACATAAGGCTGTGGGTTGCAGCCCGAGCCGCAGGCGAGGGCGTAACTCAGCCGAGTGTGATGTAATGAGTAAAAGCTCACGAGTTTCATACGACGTTTTTCAACACATTTGCGAGGAAAATACAAAGTAATTTACCACACAGCAACAAATACGACTAAAAACAAAATATGACAATTATGGGAAAAGGCGCGTAAGTTTTTTTTTGTTTTTTTCACACGCCCAATGCAAGAATATTGTGCGAACAAAGGGGTGAGTGAGCATACAGCCTACTTCAAAACTATAATTTTAAGTGATAAAATGCAAATATTTTAATAATTTATAACAAAATATTATGAATTATGAATAATTTAATAATAATAAATATTTGTTTGACTTAATTAAAGACGTACACATTATTTATTTCAAAAATGAATATGAACTTTCAGTGGTATAAAACCCTTTTGTTGTTACTAAAAAAAATAACTGTATAACCCAGTTAAATTGGGAATGCTCTGTTTACTCGCATAGAACTTGCAGTAAGGTACTAATTTAACTTTGTAGGCATAATTCTATAACAACCTAGTGTTTTATATATTATTGCACGCGTTTGTTATAGCTCGGTTTATGGCCCTAAAACCGATGTTTTAGGGCTCACTTTACGAGCAAGTGTATTGAAAAAAAAATAATAACGTAATTTAAGAACTATGATAGGCACTAGCTTAAATATCTTGGTCCATTG
Organism: Agriphila geniculea; assembly: GCA_943789525.1. NCBI lineage: Eukaryota > Metazoa > Arthropoda > Insecta > Lepidoptera > Crambidae > Agriphila > Agriphila geniculea. The sequence continues at coordinate 31,064,038 of OX038872.1, read as the reverse complement.
AGCCAGCTCTGTGCTTAACTAATGGCTTTTTTCTAAAACTAACTAAATAAACTAAATACTAAATAATGCATTGATTAGAAAAAACAAAAAATAATTACTACTTGTCACTAGAAAATAAATAAGTACGTAAAAATATTTATTCTTATTGTTTTTGATTTTTATGTCTAAATAATATTAGGCGAATAGACAATATGCCTAATAACATTATGAGAAAACAAATTAGTCAAATGATTATTATGCTTATATAAATAGTATGCCAAAAAAACAATTATGCCAAAGTATTATTATGACAAAAAGAATATGCCAAATCCGTTATGCCAAATCAAATTAGGTATAACACCATTATGCGAAAACAAGGGATCCCCACTAAACAGCTGACAAAAGTGACCTAAATATGGAAACAAAAAGTGCCATACATAACATTATAGCCTTGCGACTAGCTTGCACGGGACGTGAATTACATTTCTCACATAAGGTCATTAAGTAATATTTGTAGCTGGAGTGCGATGTAAGTTGTGTTACAGCCAGTACATTCCTTAAAGCCTGTCCGGGGTGGGCAAGGGGAGCGGGGGTAGAGGGCGGGGCGAGGGCGGGGCGGGGCGGCACCAGCGTGTCGGTTTCCTTTTGCTTGTCCACCCTAGTCGTGGTTTTGTTGCGTGTCGCTCGTGTACCGCCACTGTTGTCGTTTTATTTGACTTTAGTCTCATCGCTGCGTATTGAAAATGGATAGCGATGTTTTTTTTTCTTTTTATAGACATTCCTTCTTTGTTGTTTAGCCTTTAAAACATCTGATATTTTATTGTTTGATGCATATGGAGCTCTTCTAGACTTGTGTCAATTACACCTTACTTAGAGCTTTTCTGAATGCATATCCTTACTAATATTATAAATGCGAAAGTCCGTTTGTTTGTTTGTTTGTTTGTTACGCCTTCACATCTTAACTACTGAACCGATCATCATAAAATTTTGCATACACGTTGTCAGGGGTACAGAGAAGGACATAGGATACCTTTCATCCAGAAAAAAAGTATTGTTTCCGAGGGAAAGCAAAAAAACCTTTCCACGCAGACGAAGTCGCGGGCAACCGCTAGTGCCTAAGTAAATATGAGAAAAAATACACAGGTGTAATTCAATACGCACAAAAATTTTCTTCTCCATAGCAGCACAAAAATGAATTCCAAAATCCATGGAAAAATTTCGTAAATATTTCCATCAAATACAACGTTAACGAAAAAAATTTATATGTTTTAATAACCTCAAAATATTACCCAATTTTTTTAATAAAGTAATTGGGTAAATAGCTATAAAATTGTGCCACCGTGTAATAGTGTTACCGTCGTAATAACTGCGGATACGCTAAGAAGTCCAATTAAGCTGAGTTTAATGAATAAGTTCGTAAATCATAAAACTGTCGTTACGGGTGGTAATTGGTCAGCGCGCCGCCCGCCCACGAGCCTTTGACCAGCCGCCCGTGACCCGCAAACCAAATTAAAACACGTAACATTGCCTTAGGTATTCCATAATTGGGTGAGAGACGACGATTCTGTAACATTAAATATTTTAAAGATTTGTTTACGAAAATTTAAAACATTTTGACGTACGTGTGGTCGAATGGCTAGCGCTTTCAATCTGCTCATCTCCATCTCTGATCTTGAGGTCTTTAAAATTTCAACTGTCTACTTGTTGTCGTTATTAATATCAAGCAAAAAACGGAAAAAAACACGTTTGTTGTATGGGAGCCCCCATTGAATATTAATTTTATTCTATTTTTAGTATTTGTTGTTATAGCGGCAACAGAAATACATAATCTGTGAAAATTTCAACTTTCTAGCTATCACGGTTCATGAGATACAGCCTGGTGACAGACAGACAGACGGACAGCGGAGTCTTAGTAATAGGATCCCGTTTTTACCCTTTGGGTACGGAACCCTAAAAATCATTACTTTCAAGTTTTTATTTCTAAGTTTATTTGAAAAGATTTTTGATTTGAATTGACTTTCTTACTACTCTTAAGAATTAAGGTGATTATAGTCGCGAATATTTTTTTATGCATATTGAGTACATTTTGTGTTCATCTAAAACTATTAAAAAATAACTGTGTAGAATATAGATCGCTGCCAGTAAAATAGCAAAGATGTTAAAAGTGATTTTTTAAAACTATGTAGGTACTATACCTAGGTATTATTACTTAACTGTAATTTTCTTTCCGTTGGATGTTTTTAGTACTGAGGTTGTCGGATTTATAGAAGGGATTACTAAAAAATTTTATACTTCAATTAACATCACTGTTGGTTTTGTCATTAGTCCAGTTGTACCGCAATTTGGTCCCCCATCATTACCCTAATTTCTCAATCGGGCAACGTCGACGATATTTTAGCAGTTATCTTATCTGCCCCCCGGCAGATGGCGGCACTATCGACAAATCGCGGTGCGCACGCGCCTACATTTTTTGCCATAATCTGCCGCATTTAACGAGAGCATTAAACCGACACCCCGTATCAGATAGTTGCCAATTATTGTCTGCGTAGTTATAAATTTTGCGGAGTCATCATGATGACATGAAAACCATATGTTTAGTTACCAGTGGTCATAGGAGATACATAAAAACAATGTAAACAAAACAAACGAAAAGTTTTGCTACGATTTTTTGTAGGTAATTCACGTATATAGTTTTGTAGCAAGTTGCTACGAAAATACTATTATTGTGTTTATTACTATTCTTTCTCGTAAACATACTTTACTTATAAAGATTATTTTATTATAAAGAATTTTCAAATAGTCTTAATTTTCATATTTTAATGACAGTTTTATTTATTGTAATGAATTTTTAATTATATTTATTTCAATCATTTTAACTCTGACATTTGTAGTTGTGATAATTTTAATTATTTAAGCAAGTAATTGACTTTTAATATCTATCTGCAACTTTCCATCGAAATTTAATTAAACTAACATATTTTTAAGTCGCTACTAACAATAATGGGTCTTTGTTATTTGGAAAATTAATAAATTATTATTATTTATTTACCGTACTGTATAATTTACAGTCAGAAAAGCAACAAGTGCAGTTTTGATCCTTTGTGATAATACCTATTTTCTTTACAGTTTACAATAATTTTTTTTCTTTTTCAAAATAAACTGTAAAGCAATTATACCTGAATTGTGTTTTGCTTTCGAAAACAATATTTTATTTGCATCTAGAGTTGAGACTTTTCAGTTTTCCATACAAATAAAAATCAGCCAAGTGCGAGTCGGACTCGCGCACGAAGGGTTCCGTTCCGTTAGCTTAATGCACAGGCCCTTAAATAAATATATTGGGGTATTTTCACGAACAGTCGGTACTCAATTATACATGTAAAAGCTCTGTCGCTAGATGAGTAGGTACTCTATGTAGTCCGCGTTTTTTTGTGGAGAATTGTGGTTTATTAGGCTGCAGTTCGATGTTACTGGAATACAATATATTGATGTTGGAGAAAATAAGTCGTACAAGGTTAGGTAGTGTGCATAGCAAGGTGTTAGCTACAATTAAATACCGATCAAGTGCACCCTTAAGTGTAGTACTTAGTAAGCGGCCAAGTGTGTCGCGTCTATGGGCCAAGTGTGTCCTAAAGTGTAGTACTTAGTAAGCGGCCAAGTGTGTCACATCTATGAGCCATGTGTGTCCTAAAGTTTAATGGTTAAGCAGCCAAGTGTGCGCATCTATGGGCCATGAGTGTCCTAAAGTATAATGGTTAAGCGGCCAAGTGTGTCGCATCTATGGGCCATGTGTGTCCTAAAGCATAATTGTTAAGCGGTCAAGTGTTCGCATCTATGGGCCATGTGTGTCCTCAGTTGATAGCTCTGGCTTGAATATATCCAAGTCTTGGTAGGCCGTGAACACATGGCGGCAAAGGGTAGTCCTGACCTGAATGTCAGCCTTTTGGCAGGCCGTGTCTACAAGTAGCAAACGGTAGCCCTGAGTATAAGTGTCTTGGCAGGCCCTGTCCGCATGATGACTTAAGAGCTTATTACACCTTCCTGAATAACGGATCCGGAATTCAGAGTCCGATTTAGGACGAGAAATTCAGTCGCCAATTAGACCATCCTGAATAACGTATCCGATATCACAACTTAACGATCATACAGTTGTTACTCAAAGTGGTTTGAGATTGTTTTGAGACATAAGTACATGAGTCGTGCGACTGTGCTACCTACCACAGCCTAAAAAGTATTTAGTTCCGTACGCCGCCGTACGTTTATATATTTGGTGATTTGGTAAATAAATATATATGTCAATTATAAATAACCAACACCAAAAAAAGGATGTTCAGGTTGCATATTTTTTTAGTGTTTGTTGCCTACGTTACGTACTTACCACAGAATTCTGTAATTTGTAAACTGATTTAAAAAAATATTTATCTTTATATAAGGATATAATTGGTTCCATTGAAGTTGAATTTTCAAGTACTTACCCAATTTATATCTTTACTTTTTTGAAATTCAAAAAAGCAAATCACATAGTGACAGCCCTGATACTTTTAGTCGTTCCGCCAACTGTCTAGACGAACGGCGGCTATTTTTCGCCTAAAAAAAAGAATAAAAGGCGTTGACTGACTGTATGACTAAATACTGTGGTACTACTGTATCGGAGAGCCGAGCGTCCTGAATGCGATTACACTGTCCTAATTGCTTCCGATGTAGCATCCGTTACGTCGGAGACCATTTCTATCCTAACTAGGATCCTAAATCGGACACTACCTTCCTGAATGCAATTACACTTCTCTGAATTTAGGACAGACTTCATATCGGATCCGATATTCAGGATGATCTAATAAGCTCTTAACGGTTTTTATTCGCGCACGAATTTTTAGTATTTGTTGTTATAGCGGCAATAAAAATACATCATCTGTGAAAATTTCAGTTGTCTACTTGTTGTCGTTATTAATATAAAGCAAAAAACGGCAAAAAGATCACATTTGTTTTATGGAAGCCCCCCTTTAATATTTATTTTATTATATTTTTAGTATTTGTTGTTATAACGGCAACAGAAATACATCATCTGTGAAAATGTCAACTGTCTAGCTATCACGGTTCATGAGATACAGCCTGGTGACAGACAGACAGACAGACGGACAGCGGAGTCTTAGTAATAGGGTCCCGTTTTTACCCTTTGGGTACGGAACCCTAGAAATAAAATATTACGAGTTATTACGAAACGCTCTGTATTATCAAGAAAAAATGCAGCTATTATATGGCTGCATTTTTTCATATTTTAGCCTTAGAATAATTACACCTAGAACGATAGTTTCCCAGAAAGCGGTCCGTCAAAAGTGAGGCACAAATGAAATTTATGTGTGCGTAAGGTGCTTGTGTTTACGCTCGACGAAACGCACACAGCAAAAAAATAATGTTACCATTACATGAAATTTTCCCGTAAAAGTAGGGAAGTTGAAACCATCGTCGTACTTATAGTTGCGATTGTGTAAATTTCACCATTTAACTGTAACTAGAGTTTGCTTGCCAAAACTAGAGATGGGCAAGGGTTTAAGTCCAACCAAAGTATATAATACCTATAAAATATTTTTTAAATAAGATGTGACTATGTGAGTGTACAATGTTAAAAATGTCAAAAATTAAAGATGGTGGCCAACTTTTTTGTTTGTGGGCGGATCTTGATGAAACTCAATTTCGGGCACTATCTTAACAAAAAACAGCAACGCAATGTTAAAAATATAAAAATCCAAGATGGCGGCCAACTTTTTTGTTTGTGGGCCGATTTCGATGAAACTCGGTTCAGGGTACCATTTTAACAAGAAAAACGCAACACAATGTTAAAAATATAAAAAACCAAGATGGCGGCCAACTTTTTTGTTTGTGGGCCGATTTCGATGATACTTGGTTCGGGATATTATTTTAACAATAAAACAGCAACGCAATGTTAAAATTTTAAAAAAATCCAAGATGGCGGCCAACTTTTTTGTTTGTGGGCCGATTTCGATGAAACTCGGTTCGGGGTACTATTATAACAAGAAAACAGCAACGCAATGTTAAAAATATAAAAAAATCAAAGATGGCGGCCAACTTTTTTGTTTGTGGGCCGATTTCGATGAAACTCGGTTCGGGATACTATTATATTATAACAAGAAAACAGCAACGCAATGTTAAAAATAAAACAAAATCAAAGATGGCGGCCAACTTTTTTGTTTGTGGTCCTATTTTGATGATAGTCGGTTCGGGATACTATTTTAACAAGAAAACAGCAACGCAATGTTAAAAATAAAAAAATCCAAGATGGCGGCCAACTTTTTTGTTTGTGGGCCGATTTCGATGAAACTCGGTTTGGGGCACAATTTTGACAAGAAAACAGCAATGTTATGTTAAAAATGACAAAAGGTCGAGATGATGGTGATAAATTACATATTCCATACCAAAGTCTGAAATTATATTCTAAAAATTCATATTGCATGGCCATTTATATGTACAACAAACTCCTATCTGAATTGACAAGTTTAACGCTATTTAAATTTAAAGATAAATTAAGGCAATTATTATTGACGAAAAATTATTACTGTGTTTCTGACTTTTTAAGTGACAAAACAATTAAGTTAATAATTATATTCTGCGGTATTCAATTAATTCAATATTTGTAGTAAGAGTGCTTTTTTTTATAAAACTAAATGTTTTTTTTGCCATTATATATTATGACGTAGCTGAAATTTGTAATGAATGATACTTGCCATTTACTTTTTTTATTTGCTATCAAATAGCTATTAATCATAGTTAATATTTCAAATATTTGCAGCATGTAACGGCACATTTTATGTTTAAGACCTTTGTTAACCACATGTTTGCAAATAAACGACTGATTTGATTTGATTTGTTATTGGATTTATTTCGATGTAACTTGCTTGAAAAAAAAACAAATAAAGAAATCGGATGCCATTTTGGATTTTGTTTTTACTTTGCGTTGCTGTTATTTTAAAATAAAGTACCCGATACCGGGTATCATCGATATCAGCCCACAAAGAAAAAGTGTGGACGCCATCTTGGATTTTTTATGTTTTGAAACATTGCGTTGCTGTTTTTTTTTGAAAAACCTAATAATAAATAGTACCTAAAACCGGATTTCATTGAAATCAGGCCACAAACAAAAGATTTGGCTGCCATCTTTGATTTTGTTATATTTTTAACATTGCGTTGCTGTTTTCTTGTTATAATAGTACCCCGAACCGAGTTTCATCGAAATCGGCCCACAAAAAAAATTGCCCGCCATCTTGGATTTTTTTAATTTTTAACTCTGCGTTGCTGTTTTCTTGTTAAAATAGTATCCTGAACCGAGTTTCATCAAAATCGGCCCACAAACAACAAAGTTGGCCGCCATCTTGGATTTAAAAAAAAATAACATTGCGTTGCTGTTTTATTGTTAAAATAATATCCCGAACCGAGTATCATCCAAATCGGCCCACAAACAAAAAAGTTGGCCGCCATCTTGGATTTTTTATATTTTTAACATTGCGTTGCTGTTTTCTTGTTAAAATAGTATCCCGAACCGAGTTTCATCGAAATCGGCCCACAAACAAAAAAGTTGGCCGCCATCTTGGATTTTTTATATTTTTAACATTGCGTCGCTGTTTTCTTGTTAAAATAGTATTCCGAACCGAGTTTCATCGAAATCGGCCCACAATCAACAAACTTGGCAGCCATCTTGGATTTTTTACATTTTTAACATTGCGTTACTGTTTTTTTTGTTAAAATAGTACCCCGAACCGAGTTTCATCGAAATTAGGTCACAAACAAAAAAGTTGCCCGCCATCCGCTACCGCTATGGTCTTGGACTTCTAAGTAAATGCGGGAGATTTTTTCCCCGTACTGGCAACATTTTCATAAAATGTGAAGTGTCAAGTTATGGTTTATTTTGATGAATGTTTTACGTAAAAAATTAAGTTCAAACGCATTAATAATACGTGAAATGTAATCTACAATCTTTCGTGTATTGTTCCGATGTAATGTGAACTGATTGTGACATCCGTTTATTGCGCAAACCCTCATTTTTAATGAAATTTTCGGGAGTTGTTTTCGACACGAATATCACTTGAGCACTAACGGGCCGAATAGTCATACCAAGCCATTCTGGCTTAGTTTGAATTGCCTCACCATACGGACGCGGACTCGCCTTCTAGGTGTAATTATTCTAAGATTTTAGCATTAATAGAATCAATATTTATTCGAAACATCACGCTAAGCATCTTACCAAACTACCTAGCATAGAGGCAGTTAAATTTTTTTAGGAATGAAGCTTTGAAGTTTTCCCTAACAATCCGTAAAAAATGTAGTTCGTAGCGATGGATTTCATTTTTAAGCGATTTACCATTTCATGATTTTTCTCTGTGCTGCTTTGGGCTGACTCTGATGATTCGCAAAAAGGTCGGTACCGTTACCCAACTTTTAAACTGTCTGAAGTGGTATTCGTGGCGCATCAGGTGTAGCCACTTGACACCACATGCGGCCGCGCATGGGAACCGGGCCGCGCCGCCGCCGAAGCTGCGCGCTGACACTACTCGCATGTGATGTCACTTGAAGCTTTTGGTGACGCTGAAATAGCACTTGTGCCTGTTCATTTGAGAATTACTTTTTATAAGGGATACTAGCGGTCGCCGGCGACTTCGTCCGCGTGGAAACTTTTTTGCTATCCGTCGGGAAAAATCCTTTTTTCGGGATGAAAGGTACCCTATGTCCTTTTCTGTGCTCCTAAGAACGTGTATGCAAAATTTCATGATGATCGGTTAAGTAGTTAAGACGTGAAGGCGTAACAAACAAACAAACAAATAAACAAACAAACGGACTTTCGCATTTATAATATTAGTAAGGATTATAAAAAAAATATGTTCTACATCTATGTTAATTTTTTCACATTTGTTGTATTTACATTGGAAAATAGAAGATTTTTGTTATGTATTTTTTATGTACAATGGGTTAGTGCTTGACCTTCACCTCACCTGAAGTTAAGTGACGATAAAGCCGAAGGTGGAAACGCACTACACCCGAAATCCTCATCACCGAGGAACTGGCTATCTTACCTCTAACTGCCGGAACACAATAATTTTTAAATTGTTGTTATGGCGTCAGACTTAGGTAAGATGGTAGTAACTAGCCAAGCGGACATAAAATAAGCTCTACCACCAACCAAACCGAGTACAATTTGTACCCCCCCTGGGAATCGAACCCGGGACCCCTGCGTCTTACACGGGTGGGTGAACCAGTAGACCACAGAGGCGGTTAAAACTTCCTATAACTTTATATAGGTACAGCATTAAGTCTCTGATAACGATCTTTGTGATTAATAAAATTGATTTTAACATTGAATTCTGGTGATAAAACTATAGGCAAAGCGTATGAGATATACTGTATATGACTGTGTACTGTATAAGACAGTTGTTTTTTTATAGGTCGCTGGTCAGGTACCAATATCTTTAGAAAAAACTCTTTTTATTTATTTATTTAGTACACACACAATTTTTACATGAAAAATAATGGACAGAAGAGTAGTACAAGTACATAACTATTATTATGACAGCGTCATACAATCAAAGCAATGGTTACATTTTAGTCTCTGCCAAGATTGACGTTGTACGTTGTTCTCACGTATTGAAGCAGCTAATATCAGATGAAGATGTCTTGCAGCCGGCCGCGACCGAAGCAGAAGCCACTTCAGCGTATCGAAATAGCTTTGGCGCAATATCTGTGAGTAATGAACGTGATTGATTATCGAGTGCGATACCAGACGCCGCCGCGCTGAGTGCGCCGGCGCCGCCTCGAGTGCCCGCGCATGCGCGCCGCCGCGCCGCCTTGCCCTAGGTCAAACCATCTACTACATTTGCTTCTCCTGTTACAGCTTAATGACATTGAACTTACATTCAAATCAGTAAAGTAAGACGAATCCCGTGACTTTATAGCCAAAAACGATTCTTGAAAGCCAACGTCAGATTCAACAGAAATTTAATAGATTTAGAAATTTTTACATTTTAGTTTAATGAATTTTTAACTACAATATAAGTCTCTCTCTCGAATTGCAATGCCCTCACATGGCGTCACAGAAACTGTAAAATAAAACTATGTATCATCTTCTAACTATATGACAAGGCAAGCAATACCTAAATCCTACTAATATTATAAATGTGAAAGTTTGTGGGTTTGGATGTTTGGATGTTTGTTCCTCAATCATACAAAAACTACTGAACGGATTTGGTTGAAATTTGGCACACAGATAGTAGATAGCCTAAATTAAAACAGAGAATACTTTATATCCCGATATTCCCACTGGAACGGGAACCACGCGGGTGAAACCACGGGCGAAAAATGAAACACTAACGAACGAAACACTATGAAAGTTAAGTAGACCACTATGAAAGTTAAGTAGACCTCGTCCAAAAATTTTTGCTAAGAAGCATTTGAATGTTACCCGTAAATCAGATATTAGACTTCAGAAAAATAGTGTTAATTAAGTAAATAAATATTTAAGATAACAAGTAACTTTGTGAAATACAAAATTTCACTACTTGTTACTTAGTATTTATATTCTGTAAATTATATGGATAAAAACAATGTGCTTGTCTACAAAATATTGGGTTATTCCCAAAGCTCCATGACTCTATTGTTCTTCATTTCCGACTGGGTCCATTAAAATTTTTAAAATATATTTTATAATTTTCATACATAAATTCCCAACGGGTCCACGAGATTTATCCGAAGTACAATCAGTAAAAACGATACAAGAGAGTTTGTGCTATTTTTGGTGAATCGTTTTATTATCGTTGTAGAAAGGGCCAGTTTAATGTAAACTAATCAACTTAAATAATATGCGACGATAATTGAGTGCTTGACGATAATTGAGTACTTACATCAAACCGCTTTTAAATATTTTATATTTTTCTTTTTTCTCTCTTGTAATAGAAGCGTCTCCAAAGTACCAGGATCACATCAATAACGTTATAAGGTTAACTTTCATAATTTTCAAATTCATAAGCTTATAATGAGATTATAAGTTTCATGAGTTTTGAAAATTATTAAAGTTAACCTTCTTTATATTTATGTGATCCTGGTACTTTGGAGACGTTTTTATTACAAAGGATAGAAAAACATATATATTTATTATATCAAAAGTAAGCAAATAAGAAACAAAAAATATTTTGGAAAATTAACCTTATCCATATTTAGGTGATCCTGTTGCTTTAAAGAAATATTTATTACGAAAGATTTAATTAAACTAAAAAATGTTTTTTGAATGCAAGTATATTTTAGTGTAAGATGAAATGATTTGCTGTAATTAGCTGTGGAGCTTTGGGAATAACCCAAAATATTACCTACAATATGCTTATACCTTGGCTTCTTTCAAAGACAAAAATGAGTAATTTGATTTTTTGGTTACAGCACAAAATCTGAATTTGTGATAGTCGCTGTAAATTATTACGGGAGAATGAAATGAGTCGTGTGAGCGCTAATAGCGGCCAGCGCGAGTGTTATCGGCATAAGTCCGGTGTATAATTTTTGTGTGCCGGCCATAAATTGAGGCGGCCGGCGCGCTAATGTATCGCGTAAATCAGCGCGCGCGCACCACTCATTCTGTATGTTGCTGCCATCGCAGTAAGGTGCATGTTGACGGCTGCAGATGCACTCGAGAGCGCCGACGGGAATATGGAACAGCTCGCCTTCTCAACTCCAGATTGCTGCAGAATGTGGAAAACCATTAGCATTATTGTATTGTACACTTTTGCAAAACAGCATTCAAACTTTTGGCCATACGTAGATCCAAAGCTGTTCTCCCCAAAAACAGTTGTTATACTCCTAAGTTCTCGTATTAAGTCGGGTCTGCTGCGCTTAATTTTCAACAAAACATGTTGAAAAACATTGTTTTCAAAACATGTTTAGCATAACCGCACGTCCGCTGCGCCTAGGTTTTGTTTTGAAAATATGTTTTGTTAGAAAATTTACGTCCAATCACGGCTCATCCCAATCACCATAACATCCCAAAGTATCGGTCTTTCTCTGAGTAACTCGATTAAAAATAAAACACAAAAACACGGCGCAGGAGACCCGGCCTTATATGACTGCGACATCACTCGCATGAAATTTCTGAAAAAAAAACAACTAAACTTTGTTTTTCGTAGTCAGTCAGCACATTTCTTATTTCATTTAAATAATTATGGAGTCTGGATGTAGCACGTTGCAGAGACATGCACTTAAGTAATTTAAAGTTATTTTCATAAACGAAAATAAGCAGGATTAGTTTTATATTGTTACATTTTTAATGGTGATGTTCAGTACAAAAAAAAACCGGACAAGAGCGAGTCGGACTCGCACACCGAGGGTTCCCTACTATCACAATTGCACCATTAAACCACACTGCGGGTAGAATAATAAAATTAGTATTGCAGTTTTAGGTCAGCGCCATCTCATGACCAATAGTGGACCTAATGATAACTTTTTTAGAAATTTGAGAATTTCTAAAAAAGTGTGCTATATTGAGACATCCTTTTATTTTTTCTGTAATCTTTATATAAACTGCTATCACATAGAATTATTTCCGATTTTTCTCTTTGCAAACTTCGGAGATAAGAGGGGGGGGAAGGTATTTTTTTACATTTTTCATCATAAGTCGAAAACTATGCGGCCTATAAAAAAAGAAATGCTGGTTGAAAACGTGTAAACGGCGTTCTTTCATATGATACCCCACATGCCCTAGTAGCCCCACTTCAAATTTTTAAGACCCCTTTTCAGTCCCTGTTGTAAAAAAGATATTTATATTTGTATTTATTTCTTATTTGTAAAATAGTTGGGCAAAGGTCATCTTATTTTATTCCAAATTTCAAGTTGATACCATAAGTAGTTTTCGAGATTTCAAGTTGATACCATAAGTAGTTATCACAGCTGGATAAGCTGTGACAGACAGACAGACTGAGTCACACCATAAGGGTTCCTTTTTTACCATTTTGGTACGAAACCCTAAAAAGAACTTATAGCGGCGCAATCATACCGCTACATAAGCAATCGACGAATGACGAAGTAATACAGAATCAGCGAAAAGTAAAATATGTAAACATTACGCAGACGTGACGTCGCACTACGTCAAGCTAACATCGAGCACAGAATAGATATAAGTACTACATCGAGGCAAAAATGTATGGCGACCTGACTCACGATATCTAAGTTTTCTAAGCACTTAGCATAAATACAAATTCCAACATCAAGCAGTTGGACCGCGGTGCCCGAGCACAGACACCTAGCTCAGTAGAAGTACTTCCCTTTTCGCTGATTATAATGCTGTGGTGAAAAAAGATCCTGCCACAACAAACCTGACTGCACCCCTTCGCATCAGCTATCCGTCACGGAGCTGACGAGCTGCTTCTTGTTACATAACTTTATAATGTATGGCGGTAGTCGTTAACGCGCGTCGCGCATTCTTGCGCAGGAGTCGCCTCACTAAAGGGTGCAGCAAATTCCTGGCGTACTGTAACCGTGATTTACACCTCATAACGCTATTTCAGAGAACATCGCCTCATATTTATGGGATCAGAAAAAATCTGAACGTCTCTACACCCCACCACGTACACCCAACTTATTAATGAAGGATAACAATGTCACGTATTTGCCCACGAGTCATTAGCGCTTTCTCGTAGGACTTTTATTTTTGTAAAGTAGTGATCCCGGTATGTGCTAACTTTTTAAGACATAACTCAATGGAAGAGATACGCAAAATTTATATAAAAACATATCTATGACTGATTTGAATTACTGTTAAGTTATTATTGAAACGAATCAACAAATTAGTGGTGTAGTGTTTAGTACAGGGAAATGGAAATATCGCTCTTGTCGTGGATAACTCATCATAAGTTTATAGGTGTGTTGGTGTTTTGTTATGAGCTCAAACATTTGTTCATTATTTTCTATAATGAAGGGTTATCCAGACGTGATATGAGAATGAGAACCTAATCTTGAATTTAACTTGATAAAATAACAATAATATACAGTGTGTTTTTTTTAACAGTTATCAAATTTTGTGGTATGGCTTAGACTATCAAACTGAATAAGTTTGTCCTACGGGACCAACTTAATCAGATCAAAAAAATATTCAGCTTTTCCATAGAAAACATCAGTCGACTCGACCAAAATGTATGGAACAGATAGATAGATAGATAGATAGATAACATTTTTATTTGACAACTACAGACACACACATAAAACAGTGCATAAAAGCAATGAAATTTAAATGACCTAAAACTATCATGCATCTTACACTAAAATAAAGTATGTGTACTGTAGTAGTGCAAAAAGGTCACAGCTCAGCGTTTTATTTGCTTTTTTAGAGCAAATCACTGATTTTCAGCCGCAACCATAGAGGGCCCACTGAGGCAAAAAGTGCTCGGGATTTATAATTAACATGCATTTTATGATCATTAATATAATAATAATAAAACAAATTAAATTAAATTAGTAATTGGATTCAATGTGTTAAATTAAAAATGTATTCGTAATATTTTCATTTCATTTCATATAGATAGATAAATAAATAAATTGCTGCAAAATCGTGTAAAATATTTTCCATAAAAAATTGAATAATTAAAAAAAAATAACCAAATTAAACAAAATTGTATACCCGCCCATGCAAGAAGTGCTAGTACCCAAATTTCTGACTCTCGAGAAGAATCATCTTAATTTTTTTCTTGAACGTAAACTTCGACGTCAAATTTCTCATTGGTGGTGGTATGTTATTCCAGCACTTCGTTGCGCTATAGCGGAAACTGCCGGTAAAGGCTGCTGTTCTGTGCTGCGGTATCGAAAATATTGATTGTTTGAAATTATTGAACAGCTGATTATTACAGCGGACCCAAAGGTCCTATAGACCCCAAAAATGCAATATGCATCTACCGTACAGTAACGGGCGGACGGTATTTTTATGGTAACGCAAATTTAAGTTGGTTTGTAATAGAAAATTTGAAATAAAAAATCAGATTTATCAATATATTGGTATTTGTTGATAAAATAAACGTAATATTAAACATTATCACCAAATTTTAAGTTTATATGTTAATGGGAAGTTAAAAGTAATTCGGTACAAAATTTTGAAAAAAGCTGACCTTGGGGGCTTCTTAAGCTTTTGTGTTATAATATTTCTTAAAATAAAGTTGGGTGAAAAAACATTTTGTTATACTTTACTCTTTCATTTGTATGGGAATCCCCTTCTTAAATATTTTTTTGTACTTTACTTGGCTTTTGGTTAGCAAGACACAACTTTGATGCAAATATGAAGATTGTAGCCTCAACTGTTTTGCTGCTAGAACTTTGTGACAGACGAGAGATGGACACATGAGTGACAGTAATAATAGGGCTCCGTTTGGCCGATTGCTGCTTTGGTAAGAACCAATGTGATAACTAAGCAGCTTTCTCTTTCTTAAAGCAGCAATGTAACTGTGGTTTCAATCGATTTCAATCGAGAATTATTAGCAACAGAGTTACTTGATCAAGGGGCAGGAGAGTCCGATAACTAAAATACTTAGTAGGTATCTAGTTGAAGTAAAAAACGCAATTTCAAAAAAACTCTTTTCATATTTTTCCGCTCTTTAAAATTGATCTTTTATGACTTAACATATTTTTTTGCTAAAAACCAAGGTGCTGAAAGGCATAGGTACTGCTTGAATAACTCGCATGTGTTACGCGTTTTTTGCGCGTGCGCGTTACAGGCGCCACTAATAGCTACAAATCTGGTGCTGCCATCTGTCGCGACGCCCGCGCCATAAATAACGACAATAAATCCATAGATAAAAAGCAGCGATCATTTCTGGTAGACTAATTACTTGAAACCAGATATTAATAACGGGGAAATATTACCAATGTATAAGATTGATGCTGCTCAAGTTGTGTGCACGCTGATGCATACTTATTTTTGTGTATTTTTGACTACAATAAGTATTTATTTATTATTTATAATATTATAATAGGGATAGTACACAACACAGTAATTAATTTAGGATTGTTTTTGGTAAAGGTAACCTATAATAGTTTTTGTTGATTTCATGCGTAGGTAAAAATATTTATGAAAAATTCTCGTACTCGTTAGATTTTCTTTTTCAATTTTAGGTGCAATTTGCATAAAAACAAAATTGTACCTAAGGATTTTTTTAAAGAAATAAATAACAATATAAAATAACGTGATCATTTCGCGTCATTTTTAATATCACATAAATATTTAATTAAACTTACCGACCTACTTAAATTTCAATATCATTATTGTTTTCCTCTTTTGGCTCCGTTATTTATAAGGTAATCAATTTCACGTAAATATACCTAAATAGTACTGAAATGTGACTTCAGGGAATCCTGCCTGATCAACGCGATTGTTTTCCTGAAATGAGATTTATGTAGAATCTTTTACAGGAAAATGAATCGGTTGCTACATTACAATCTCTAACTTAATCACTTCCATTGTTTCAGCAGTCTAAAGACCCATATATACAGGGTTATTTGTAAAACACCAACAACCTCGCAGTACTACTCCTGCGAAGAGTAGTCCTGTGCGGAGTACTCCTTAATATATATTGATAACATTATGAACAACATTTGTTCTATGACTTTTCCGAAAACAGACAAAAAAATTCGACTCTCCATACAAATGTCCCGAACAGCTGATCGAGTTTTGTATGAAAAGTCGATATTTTTTTGTCTGTTTTCGGGAAAGTCGTAGAACAAATGTTGTTGTTTATGACGTTAGTAATCTGCTCCTGCGAGGTTGTTGGTGTTTTACCAAAGACTTCTATGTGTATGTAGTATACACATAGAAGTCTTTGTCTTTTACAAATAACCCTATATAAATCGATCTCAACGTTGAGAGCGGTTTATAAATACGGGCCTTACCTACTCTTGAAGTTGATATAAATAAAATAAAATAAATATTGTTATACATCCCGATCGATCGAACATTTAGCATAGGTACCTAATTGTTACTTTGTCTAGTAGTACCTAGGTGGTAGTAGTACCTGTTGTTGTGAGGAATATTAACCATACATATTTAACTAATTGAAAGGGAAACTTAAATAATGGGCAATTTATACGTAATTAGTAGGAATAATCGATAAATATATCTTTGTTTCACAACGCTAAACGCTAGGTTTTCTCAAACATACCTATAGGAATTCCAAAGTAAAAAAAATAAGGTATACTCAAAAGGTGATATTAATTTGTATCTTTATTTTACTTTATATTTTGCAATCTAACTTCGGCCAAAAGTTTTCATAGATATTATAATTGTGTGCAAGTTGAATAAAGCGAAACAGAATACGTACCTACATTTGTAGGTACTATGTACAAAACACTGCTTTGTGGTTGACTTTTAAGTATTGTTTTCCAAACGATTATCCTCTTTGAATTCTCATAGTCCCGATCATATCAAATTAATTATCCTTAACAACAATCATACACAATGTCTATATTGACTTTATAGCCTTTACCCAACTTTAGGGGCACTACACAATACAAATACTTATTCCCGGGGTTTTTAATTTAAAGTTTAATGTGATTTGAGAAAATTATAACGGTTAGGTAACTGTTTAACATATGTCCATCAGCCATTTTAATGTCCCCACTGCTGGGGTACAGGCCTTCCTTATAGGTGGATAAGGAGGACGGGCCATAACCCACCACGCGGGCCCAATGCGGATTGGTGGGTTTAACATATTGCTAAATAAAAATCAATATAGGTACAATCTAATAGACTTCAGAGAAATTGTTACTAAAACTAAGCAATCCTACTTATTTTCTATAAAAAAAGATTTAAGCAATATTCGCACGTATTCAAAGCAGGTCGTGAGCTGATAATATAATCATTATCACAAGAATTTCCACATCGTTTCTTCATAATTATATAGCGTTTGACACATATATTTGTTTGACAAACCCTTTGATTGACACAGTTCGATAACGTGACGATATATAACTATTAACATAGTATAAACAATCCATCATTACCATATGAATATAGGACTTTTATGTCAAACGAGGAAGATATAATTTGCATTGCACGATTCGTTGGGCAAACGTGCCATATCTCGTGCGCGCGCGCAGATATCCGCGGTATGTCTCCGATACGCGCTCATCGTACTATTAGCTAGATCGTTTACGCCGATTTACTAAAACAATGACCATTTGAGACATTCTGTTATATTAGTTTATTATTGTTTTTCTGAATTTTGGAACCGATTCTCTATTTGACTCATAGTTATAACTATTTTATTAAATAAACATATTTAATGTTATTTCTACTCCAAGGTTACTGGGCCACTTTAAAACATAATTAATTACGCTCTGACATTTTGCGGCAATATTTTATTACATTTATAAGTAAAAATTTCATGCTTAATTAAAAAAAAAATATTTGTTACAGGTAAACCTTTATAAACAGATAAACGCAATGTGCCAGTGAATACAAAAGTGATTGTGACTCGTGAGCCGTGTGGTGACAAATCGCGTGTGTGCGATGTTCGGCGGCGGCGGCGGCGGGTACGGCGGCGGCGGCGAGTGCGGCGGCGACGGGTACGGGCTGGGCTACGTGGCGGGCGGCGGCCGCCTGCAGCAGTACGCGCACTTCCCGCACCAGAATGTGTGGCACCACCACCACGCGCACCACGACTCTTACGGTAACTACTTTGTCTGTTCGACATGGGTTGCTAACTTGCTAGCAGTGGCGAAAGGTCCATATAAGCTGGTTCTTTGGCGAAAGGAGAAGGCGAAAGGTCCATACAAGCTGATTCTCATCGGTTTACCTTTTAGAAAATCCACGCAACATCTGCATACACTATGCAGATTATAACATTTTTGTAGGATGGCTTTCCTTCGCCATAATTTCACCCCTAGCCACTGGTTGCTAGCAAACCTATAGCCAATCCTGCCCATTTAGAATGACGAATTCGAGAAGGGTCAAAATTTTTTTTTTTTACGCCTGCTAGTAATTTTAGGTTGGCAATCACCATATAAGTACTTGTAGCGTATGGTGTCACCAGCTAGTTCTATCCACCTATGCCCCTATTCTCTTATGACTTACAGATCTAACATTCCATTCACCAACAGATAAGTAAACTTAGTTCTGATGGGCCATAACAATTACATTTAACTCTATCAAGAGTTTTCCTCACACCCTGGTTATATTAACAGGAAATACTACAAACTTGACTTAAATTAATCCTATTCTACCTGTTGTATTGTATTAATAGTTTGTCCTCACACCAAAATATTGACATTAAGAATATCGTTGCATCATTTCATGTAATTATTTGTACCTACTAAGGGTTTCTGTAATTAATAATTGTTTGTTCTCTATACCTAACTATGACGCATGATATCACCGCAGTTTGCGTCTTCATTGAAAATGTGACCAACTTATCTAAAAATATACTAGTGGCTCCGTGAGCTGTAGACCTCGCGATAAAAAGTGGCTCAAATTCATTTAAATGTACTAATACGTAGTAGTACATTTCGATGCTCAAATTGTACAAAAATAAAATGTCACCATGAAATTTTCACACAGTACCTACGTGAGTAACTAACGCAGCTAAGTGGATGGTGCTTCTAATTTTGATAATTTTTCGAAATGGGTAAATATTATTTATGAAAAAATTTGGAAAACTGGCTTGACTAAACATTTACATATAATTATCGAACCTGCTCACAAAATTTCACCAAAATCGGTTGAGAAATGCGACCTCTAGAGACGAACATACAGCCGGAAAGCCGGACTGAAATATGTTTTTGTACACATCTCCGTCATTTTAATAAATTTCGAAAAACTGTCACGATAAAAAAAACTATGTATTTATCAAACCTGTACACAAAGTTTCATCGGAATCGGTTGAGAAATGCGACCTGTAGAGGAGAACAGCCAGCGCCGGAAAGCCGGACTGAAATATGTTTTTTTTTTACATATCTCGACCATTTTAAAAAGTTTTAAAAACTGGTTTGACAAAGAAATTCTACACTATTTTCAAATTTACTTACAAAATTTCACAGGAATCGGTTGAAAAATGCGTCCTGTAGAGCAGAACAGACTTTGCTGGAAAGCTGGACTGAAATATGTTTTTTGACATTTCTCCGTCATTTTGAAAATTTTCAAAAAGCTGGTGTGACAAAAAAAAACTATATTATTTTCAAACCTGATCACAAAATTTCACGAGAATAGGTTGAGAAATGTGACCTGTAGAGGAGAACAGACGGCGCTGGAAAGCCGGACTGAAATATGTTTTTTTAACATATCTCTGCCATTTAAAAAAAAAAAAAAAACTGGCTTAAAAAAATCTACATCATTTTCAAACCTGCTCACAAAATTTCACGAGAATCGGTTGAGAAATGCGACCTGTAGGTGAGAACAGAGCCAGACATACGAAAGAATTTTTGCCCAAGCTGGAGCAGAGACGCTTCGCTCGCACTTCGTGCTCGCTCGGTCAATTATTATATTTTACCTTATTTGAAATCCATAATTAAGTAAAAAGAAACGCCAGAAATGTTGCCAATCTATGGCTAAATGCCAAGCAGCCGAGGGCTAAATAGCCCTTAAGGTGGTACCCTGAGCGAAAGTGGCGCCGCGGTGAATTTTAGTTAATATTATAATTCTAATACACAATTTTAATAATGTTTATCGTGGGGATTTTAGGGCCCAGTCTAGTATTTTTAGACGGTATTTTCTAATAGTCACTGCTAGAAGTAGATAGAAAAACTGCTAAAAGTGGCCGTTTTTGACACATTTGCTATTTACTTCTACGAATGACTACGAGGGCATGTAGTGATACCTTCTAAAAATACTAGAACATGAGCCCTAAAATCTCCACGATAAACATTATTAAAATCTTTATCTATTAATAACTTATTAAACACAAACCTCTGAGGGCGCCACTTTCGGTCATACAACCGCCTTAACATGTAAAACTTGTAATTTCCCGTAAAGTTGGTAGCACGACGAGGATTAAGGGGTAGGTTTATTTTATTTTTTAGTAGTTTTATGTATTTTTTTTTTTAGGTACTTCTGGGAATGGTCATTCTGGGATGTGGTCCTTTTGGGAAGTGGTCATTTTAAGAAGTTGACATTATGGTCCTTTGTGAACTTTAAAATGGAACAGTTAAATAACACTTTATCGTTTATTCCATTGAACTAAACACTTGTAGGTACTATTATTTATTCTGTGGTCAAACGGCCATCAATAAAATTAAGAAAACAACAAAATTAATTTAATGTTTGGTACGTTTAATTCAGGAGGCTCTCTGACTTGAGAAAATTATGGGGAGATAGTTAGTACTAACCAAACAGAGAGTTAATTTAGAAGCTTTTGTCATTCGTACAATACATAACGCAGTAAAATTAGACATGTTTAGACAAAATTAGTCGCGGGCGGAGGTTAGTTAGAAATAAAGCTTCAGAAACAGAAATACTTCCGAAAAACATGAAATTTAGGTAAAAAAAAATGGCTAAATTTTGAAAAGCTGTGTCTCCGAAACTATCCGTCGTTCATATCAAAACCGTTTTACCCTCAAATGGTTGCAAATTTAACCTTCTTTAAAACTTTTTTATACAATCTTGATGAAAAACTAGTCTTTCTGGGTCAAAATCGTCAAAAACTTAATAAAAGTACCTTTTTTGTTGTTTTTGAGAAAGACCCGGTCGTCTGCCGAGGTCGAAAACTTGGATTTAATATTGCCTCCACACTACCAACAATATATCCAAAAATCAAAAATACCTGATTTGATGCAACAATAAATGTCTAATTTAATTGGATCAACATACTTCCTACTATTTATTAAAACAATTGATGACTTGTTTGGTCGTACTTATTTAATTGTTATTTTTAGGGTTCCGTACCCAAAGGGTAAAAACGGGACCCTATTACTAAGCCTCCGCTGTCCGTCTGTCTGTCTGTCTGTCTGTCACCAGGCTGTATCTCATGAACCGTGATAGCTAAAAAAGTTGAAATTTTCACAGATGATTTATTTTTGTTGCCGCTATAACAACAAATACTAAAAACAGAATAAAATTAATATTTAAGGGGGGCTCCCATACCACAAACGTGATTTTTTTTGCTGTTTTTTGCTCTATATTAATAATAACAACAGGTAGACAGTTGAAATTTTCACAGATGATGTATTTCTGTTGCCGCTATAACAACAAATACTAAAAACAGAATAAAATTAATATTTAAGGGGGGCTCCCATACAACCAACGTAATTTTTTTGCCGTTTTTTGGTACGGAACCCTTCGTGCGCGAGTCCGACTCGCACTTGGCCGGTTTTTTTTAAACATGTAAAATACTGCTAGTTGATAGAAATTTACATAGATAATAATCAGTGGTCTTAATAGGTTTTTCTTCAATTGAAAAAAAATATTGATGCTATTGTTATTTCTGTTCTATCCATAGTTGGGTAGTAGTTGTTTATTTAGAGTAAACTAGACCCATCCCAACCCATTATTGGCCCTTTAAGCAATACGTTACAAAAAATCTCCTCAAATATTAAAGATTTCCTACATTTATTATTGATCTATCCGTTCAGACAATAAGTATATATTGAAATGGTTACATACAATATGATTTTTTCCAGTATCTTCAATTGATTTAAGGCATTACACTCGTTTTTACAAAAATAGAGCAATAGTCCATTTATTGACCCCTTTTGACTAATTATTGACCTATACTGCGCTAATCATAGGCCATGCCTAATATCATTAGATAGGCATCAATAAATCATATTCTCAGTAGATACATAGTTAGGCCGATTCATGATGGGTCATGAAAAAACATTTTCCAAACGAGAATGAAGTTCTTTTAGCTGTCTTCTTTATGTTTATCTTTGGCTTCATCTTTTTAAGTTTACTTTAATAAATATTACTTTGAGTTTCACTTCGATATCGTTAAAATAACAAAATACTTACCTACCTAATTAGATTAAACTTTTGCGTAATCTCATCAACTATTCTTCTTCAGAAATTAAATTCAACTGTTTGTAGGAAACAAAATAAAAGGAAATTAAATATGCAGAAGTAAAAAGTAAATATTTTGTCATCCATAGGCAACTAGCCAGAAACTGATAAAAATATACTCGTAACGTAATTGGAATTTGTGTAACGTCAACACCCTTCACTTGTCCTAATTTATGCGACAATGAAAGTATTACTTTAACTAAATTATTACTGAAACAACTAAACGGTGACATCTCAATGTTACCGTTTAGTGCAAGACAATTTATAAACCGCTCTCAACGTTGAGAGCGATTTAAATGTTGTTAATAAAAGTAAATTAATAAATTATACATTCCAATTTAGTTAATACCTAAGTTTTCTGTGAATTTATGCGACTAACTGCGACTTCGTCTGCGTGGAAAGATTTTTTGCTATCCCTCGGGAACAATACTTTGTTTCGGGATGAAAGGTAGCCTATTTCCTTCTCTGTACCCCTGACAACGTGTATGCAAAATTTTATGATCATCGGTTCAGTAGTTAAGACGCGACGGCGTAACAAACAAATAAACAAACGGACTTTCGCATTTATTACATTAGTAAGGATGGATAGTGACTTGAAATTCAAAGAATGGAGGAAAACCAGTTGTGAATCATAGTCACATTACTTCTAAAACTTCATCGTTATTTCTATCACATTATTAACGTTTTGCTCTAAATCAGGCGTTGAAAAAATTCCTTTGTTAGTACTTTTATCCCTATTTATAAGGAAATCTCCCCATTATCAATGGGGTTTACCGAATCATACGATCAATGGGGAAACAACACGGCTTTACTCCCATACACTACATTGGGCCCCATATATCATTTTCCTGTCAAATTTACTGAAATGAATATACCAAAATATTTAATCAGGGAAACATATTACGTTACGAGAGATGAATAATGCTATCCTCTTTAGTGCAATATTAATATTAGTACTTACACTTTAACCGCATAATTATATTGTACCTACGCAAATGCACGACGAGCATATGAAAATAAGGAAAGTTTGAATTTAAAATAATAACACTTAACAAAACCGTTAAGTTAATGAACATAATGATAATATATTATTTTTCAATATTTGCTTTGTCTTCTAACTTTATCTAATAATGATTTGATATGAGACAACTCTAGGCAGTTATTTGAAATCCTCAGAAAGTAACCAATTATTTGAGGAAAAGTGAAGTGAGGAAAATTACCCACAACAATAAAATGTTAGTTTATGATTGTGGATAGATTTCTGTTGTTAATTACTTATATTAAAACTACTGAAACCACAGATTAAATTATAATTACTTACTTAAACTCCGTATTTAATGTATTACCGTCCGATACAAATTACTCCAACGACACAAGCAACAAACTAAGCATGCGATAAGCAGTTACAGGAAACTGAATATTGTCAATCATTCTATCAGCTATCAGCGTCATTATTCAGCACAGTCAAGGAAAACAACAAGTGTCCCAGCGGTGGCACATCGCTACGTCAGCGCCGACAGCGATTAGCGAGGCAGCGCCGCCTCGGTCAGTCGCGACACGACCTCTGACCGCGCGGTCACCTCCACTTCACACTATGTACTCTATACCGTTGCTCACCGACTGGCTGCAGAACCTGCAAACAAATGCAGGTCTGAAATCTGAAACCATTATAATCGCCGCTCTAATTTATCTGCTCTTTGTCTTATTGTTTCTTTGTCTACAACGTGAAGTGTTTTTCTGCGAAGTTTAGTGAGGGTATGTTTACATGGATTGTGCGCGCAGGTGGCGGCGGCGTGGGCGGCGTGGGCAGCGTGGGCGGCGTGGGCGTGGGCGGCGTGGGCAGCGGCCTCTACTCCCAGAACGTGGTGATGGGCTCCTGGTGCGCGCCCTACGACGCGCTGCAGCGACCGCCAGCTTATGGTAAGACACTTACACTTATATTGTAATAGTGCCTTCACATTAGAGGTGTGAAGATGCTGCAATGGCAGGGCAATCGCACCACCAGCATACTAATTTTCGAGCTACTGCAGGACTCTTCACATCTCTAAATGAATAACCCTTAGTGTTATAAACAAGAGCAACATTGTAAGAAATAAGTAATTTTGATTTTAACAAAAGTTCAGCTTCAATTGTAAACACGGACGTGACGATAGTGGGGATTCAACTTTTTAACAGTATTTCTGTTTAACATACTTGTGTTTGTACCTATAGTTGTTCGTAAAAATTCAAAATTCAAAAGTAATTTATTCAGTCTAGGCTGTTACAAGCACTTGTGAATGTCATAGAAGCTACGCCATCGGTTCGCAAACCCTAAGCGGGAGACCTTGTAACGAGAAGAACCGGCAAGAAACTCGTCAAGGGCTGCTTTTTTCTCCCTGTATATTTCATACAGAGTCGTCAACATTGAAAAATGAGCTCCACCATTAAAGTGAGTTCATTTTCCATCACAATAATTAACAAAAGTTTGCACACAATGGGTAGGTAGGTTAAAATTAAATATATCTACTACATTCAGATAGGTAAATGTGAGAGTAAATAACTTTCAACTAGTTGAGAAATCACTCTGTCTGCTACTCGAACCAAAAAACAATTGATGCAAGACATTAAAAGTAAAAACGCAATTCTTACAATTCAATATGCGTTAAGATAGGTACTCAGAAGCAGACCCATTCCCACTGGCAGCACCCGTTCACGAGCATGACGCATGGACCAGCCATCGCTTCGCTCAACCATATTTGAGGGAACGTAACGAACCGCCCCACACGACACCACCGCAGAAATGATTAAAGAGAGCATGACATACTTAGGCTACCCATCCTAAGGCACTGAATTGAAAACTAATATCCAAAAGCTTTTCATAGGCCTTTACTTACAAAACTATAGACGAAAAAATACGAAAAAATATTACGAAAGCAAAATAATCATTTTAGTCATTAGCAATAAAAAAGTGAAAAATCAAAACAAGGATTAGTTATTAATTTTATGTTTTGCGTAAGCAACTTAGATTTTATTATGTAGTGTAGTGTTCGGAATCTAGCTAAATGAAAAAGAAACATGATACATACATACGTCGTATAAAGTTTATTTTAAAGTGAATGAAACCTGTACGTATTTGGTCACTTTTTAATCTTAACAAACTCACAACGTAGTTTCCGTTGATGAAAAAGTAGTGTACAGGAAAAATATTTCAACTGAAGCAATTGCTTTGCTTTTTATTGAAACAAAATTATCATTAAAATATTACTAATGTTATGTAGAGTAAATAATAGTAAACTATTATCTGTAATACTACTAGTATTTGCAAATAAATAGAATTGAATTGAATTGAAGCATTTTTTTAAGAAGAAAATCCTTACTAATATTATAAATGTGAAAGTCCGTTTGTTTGTTTGTTACGCCTTCACGTCCTAACTTCTGAACCGATCATCATGAAATTTTGCGTACTCGTTGTCAGGAGTACAGAGAAGGACATAGGGTACCTTTCATCCCGAAAAAAAGTATTGCTCCCGAGGGATAGCAAAAAAACTTTCCACGCAGACGAAGTCGCGGGCGGCCGCTAGTATTTAATATTTTAAAATTGGGAGAAAGAGGAAGATAATAATTGAGAAAATTATTTAACAGTTCATACCACAGACATATTATATATCTGTGGTTCATACCAACTTTTAGTCTAACTTTAGAGCTTTCATTTAAATGCATGAAACGTTATAATTAAAAAAAAAAAAAAAAAAAAAAACGTCATAATGTAACATGATGTTCAAGGGAGACTTAGGTCCATCAGATGATGATGGTCATATGATAATGTCAATTGTATTTTTTTAATGCAAAGAGTGAGGATCAAGACTAAACAGCAGTTAGCACTGGCCTGGCAGTAGTAGACTGCGGAGATTAAGGGTAAACATTTAGCACGTGACTCGGAATTGAACGCACGTAACGTGGTTTCCCAGGATTTTAGCTTTTACACAATAATTTTAGCGTGTCCCGACATCTAACAGAAATTGTTAACTATGAACTATGTTGTCAAAGTTGTCAAAGCAAAATCATCTCATTAAATGCAATATGTTTGTAGTATTTGCCGAATACAACTTTAGTGTGTACAAATAAGTGTGTAAATGCAACTTTCTTATTTATCTTGAGCTCCTCGGTGCTTCCGTTAACACCCGCCAATCCGCATTGGACCCGCGCGGTGAGTTATGGCCCATCCTCTTTATCCATAAAGAAGGCCTCCACCCAAAAGGAGGGCCTGTGCCCCAGCAGTGGTGACATTAAAAAATATCAAATCAATATCGTCCTTAAATAATTTTGACGACATGATGATGAGACAATAAAGGTTTGACAAAAAAAATACACCATTTATATTTTATATGCATGTGATGACTGGTCGCCCGTGACGTCATCACTGATAAGCCCTGATTCACAGATGGTTGTTCCCGCTACCGCTAATCGAAAAATACTTACTTATTTGTACAATTGTTTTTGTGACTCACGATACTGTAATTAATAGTCATCTTCTTCGTATTAAAAATATTTTAAACTTACAGAAGTAAATCAAATTAAAGTAGAATTATTATCAAACTATTTAAGTTAAATTTTCGCAACGAAAGCATACTTTTCTCCCTCTCTGCGTAGCAGTTAGATAAATATTACTTGTGGGAAGAAAAAACATAATTTAATATAAAACTTACCTCAATTGACATAAAATAATTGATTTAAATCGATAACAGTTAAATGTTATACCTAATAATAAAGAAAATACCTATTAGTATTTTTCATTTGTCTACGACGATGCCATTATCGCACCGTAGATTCATGTTTCATAACAAAACATTTAACATACTTACGTAGCATGAGAGATTAAATAATAAATATGATAACTGCATTAGAGCAATAGAATAAAGTTGAATTATTATTTATGATGAACGATAAATAGCAGCAGCTACTATTATTTTATTACAAAACAGTTTTAAGACCGTTTTGTAAAATAAAGCAGAAAATTTTCAACCCTTACAATATCGTTGAAATTAAATTGCATGTCATATCTTACTTTTATAACATGGAGTTTTAAACTTTTTCAATCGACTACGGATGTAAATTATTTTCGAAGCATCATTACCGTATCATAATACTGATATAACTACATCACAGTTTGTATCTAAAAATTTAATTACTTAGATAATAACAGTTGCAACAAGACAAAGATACTCGTATTATAATCAGTTTGTGAGATTACTTCGGCTAATAAGGCTATCGGTGTGACGTAATGAGGGAGCGATAAGCGGACCTACTGTCGAGTGTTGACTGTGCGACTCCGTTGTGGCACATAGTATCTGGTTTATCAGGGGCTATTTCTGTAAATCCTGACCGCACCGATTAGCCAGTAATGCCAATAGCATCGAGGAAACTAGCAATATAACTGAACTACGATCAAAATTATTATTTTAATCCAACGGGATTTTTGTCAAGAACAAAATAGTTTATGTCCGCGATTTCATTTGCGCATGCTTTGAGATAAAAATTGTGTAATCCAGATCATGAACTCAATTTTTTTGCTAAGTTACAAACTTTCAAATACAAAATTTCACAGTAGAATGTAAAAACATGAATTTTTAAACACATAATTTGGATTTTATAAAAACGATAAACTTACACTTTATTACATTTCGTATAAACTTGTTCATTCGGCCGGGGGCAGAACAGTATGAAACATTCAAGCTTTTTTTTATCCACATTACTTAAAAAATATTTTTAGCATATTGGTTATGTTGCCATTTGTTATCTAGTTAGGTACGTAAAGGTAATGTTAAGAACCAAATGGAAAAAAGTTATAAATATGAAGAAGGTTGGGTATGAAGGAAAAAAAATATTAAAGTATATTTCAAAATAAAAAAATCATTCTACTCCGGAAAATTTATGGATATATCGTGTCAATGCGCTATGTTTTGTTGTTAACAAACATCTCATGCCAACGAGACACGCGATGTTCTGAAAAAACAACAAGAGACTTTTATGAAAATGATGTGGCCAGGAAAAATGAACATGAAGCGAGTATTTTGTGATTTATGTGAATACTAGTTTCGTAATTTTATCAGTCTAAAACTATTATACCACCACTTATTTAAATAAAACACGCGTAGCTTGCTCTGGTTTCCATAACATTGTATTCTGAACATTTTAAATTTTATTAATTTCTGGCATACCTAATACCTATAGCTATACCACATCTACAAGATTTACATCACTTAGGAACATTCAGCTAATTTATTACCGCTATTTTCTCATTCCCCCAATCCAAGAAAACTGTCATAAGATTTTTATATTTTGTTAAGGCATTTTGTTTTGTGATAAAGACAAATGGTTGGTATGATTTTTATTGGCAGATTATTTTCTTGGTTATAACCCTAGAACTTTTGTTAAAATGATGAAATTATTTCAACGTCGTTACGATTACGAGTTATTTTAAAGGATTTTTTCCAAACTTTCGAATATAGCTCAGTAGTAAAGTTAAAGCGTTACCCAAATACCTAATGAGCACCATTTTGCACCTGCCGAGGGCAGACACAGCCGCTATCAGGCAGGACTGATAAGCGCGGAATTAATGGATCTGGGGGGCGGCGGCGGGCCGTTTGCTGACACTGCGCACTGTCACCAATTATGTGTTGTTGAAAACTAAATAAATAAATGTAATTGCCTTTCTAATTATACTAATAAATAATCGGTAAAACGCAAGTTACAGAAAGACAAAATACAATTGTTAGAACATGTCACACGTAACCTATTTTGTAAATGAAAAGTAAATATATATATATCCTTACTAATATTATAAATGCGAAAGTCCGTTTGTTTGTTTGTTTGTTTGTTTGTTTGTTTGTTACGCCTTCACGTCCTAACTATTGAACCGATCATCATGAAATTTTGCATACACGTTGTCAGGGGTACAGAGAAGGACATAGGGTACCTTTTATCCCGAAATAATGTATAGTTCCCGAGGAATAGGAAAAAACCTTTCCACGCAGACGAAGTCGCGGGCGGCCGCTAGTTTTTTTATAAAATCATTATCAATCGAGAATCTTTGCTACACAAAAAAAAAATATCGAATAACAATAAAGTTCATTACTACGGTGCTACGATGCTACGAAAATCCGTAGCAAAAACTTTCTACAAAAAATATTACGGTATTTTTTAAAGTTGTCATTGAACTAATTTATAACTTATCTATGTATCGTTGTTTCTATGCCTGGCATAATTATTAGCTGAGTAATCGATAGGTTATCGCCCGGTAGCTAACAACATTGTTATATTGTATCCTAAGCCTAACACAGCTTTCCTGTTCTCAGAACTGATTGCTGATAATACTAACTAGCTTTGTAGCCAAAGTAAGGAATATTGATCGACAGTGGAAACAGTGTTTTTTATATCCAAAAATCGTTAGACATAAGATACAATTTAATTTCCCTACCATGTAATACCACTCTAAAAACGACCCATTACCGATGTGTATAGTTTCTTGAGTTTTTTAAATGTTTCTGTACCTGAACAGCACACCAACTAAATTTTTCATCGTGTAAATAACTATCTATAACTAATCATCACGCGTTACAACTGCAGAATTAATATTGTGCAGTGCAAGAAAACCCACTTCTGGCTACGTTTACTTAGGACTGCATCCTTTGCTAGTTTAACCGTGTTAGTTTTACTTAATTTATATCATGGTTTAATTAGTTGCTCAAATATTCGACCGGAAATAGAATATAAAGAAATAAAATCAAACCAGGAAAATGCTCTGTAATCGCCACCGCTCCGGTCGTAAAGTGGTCACTTAAATGGTGAAACTTAGCATTTATTGGACACTATTAATAGTTTATTGAAGTGGCCTCTCATTTGCATTTGTTATTCACTTTGTTGCTAACTGAGAAGGGGTTTATGAACTCTTATAATTGTCGATTTAATTACTTGACAAGACTTTTTGATATAATTAATTACTGAAACCTTAAATAATAACAACGGCGCTCTTGTTTAGCCAAATATAGTCACCATTTTACTGTATTTTTTTTGTATTTGGTCACGAATTTGGTATATAAATGTGGTGAAGAAGTAAGTGTATAACGCGCATGCGCTGCGCTGGTGGCGTGCAGATGGCGGGGCGGAGTGCGACGAGGGCGCGGGCCGCGAGTGCGTGAACTGCGGCGCGAGCAACACCCCGCTGTGGCGGCGCGACGCCACCGGCCACTACCTGTGCAACGCGTGCGGCCTGTACACGCGCATCAACGGCGTCAACCGGCCGCTCGTGCGGCCCGCCAAGCGGCTGGTGAGTGTGTGACCGCTAGTAACTCCCTGCTCCTGCCGCAGGTGCCGACGCCGAGCTGCTCTCCCGCTTCTATAAGGACGGCTCCGTGCACAGGTGGATGAGTGTGGAGGGCATGGCCCGCGGCATGAAGAAGGTGAGTCGGTGGCGTGTAGACTAGTGCATGCCCCGCGGACTCTGCCGCGCGCACGCGCTTATTCCCTCTTCTTTTTCACTTTCGATATGGCTTGGCGGGTGATAGGAGACTACACGCTACCGCTCCCACTCTAGTCTAGCGCTGCCCTCGATCGAGCACTGTTCGCACTACATTTTGAACCGTTATCTGTAGTTTATTTGAACTAAACCATCCAAACGCGTGTCACGGTAGAGTGTAGTGTAAAAAAAGTAGTAGATAATCGAGCATCTTTCGCCGCGATAGCTAATCTTGCAGTAATCGCGTAACGCTGTCATAGAGCGGGTGCAGCCGGTGTTACGTGCGCGTAGTAATAAGATTTTATTAATTAGCTTCGTGAATGCGAGGAGATGAAGCCGGGCCGCGCGCCGGCGCAGATAACGGTCCGATAGTGCATGAGCCGGCGGCCGTGCCGCGCCGCACACAGGGACCACTTTACGAGTAGATACGCGCGCCGATTACGTATACGATATAGCTAGCGGCCGCGGCCGGCGCGCGGCGGGTGTCGTCAATGAGTTATCAGCGCGCGCGCGGCCAATGGGCGGCGGCCCCGCCCCGCGCCGCCCGCGCCCTTCGCTCGTAGCATTGTGTTGTAAATAAGCATGCGCATTGGGAATTTATCACCGCTGTCAAGTGGCATTTACATTAATGTAGATTGTATGCGAGGTGGTGGTGAATACGAATGGGTGAATTAAATATGGCGTTTGTTTGGCTTGTCTGCTTACTTTATACTTATTGCTCTATCGACTCGACGGGTAGAATGGATGTGTAGAGACATTTTTGTCGATTTTGTGAGTTTTTCTGTCGTAACTTCTGTTCTCTATTCTTTGGTGTATTGGTATTGGTGGGTTGCTGAGAGACAGGTAAGTTTACACATTTCTAACAACTTGGATTATCTTTTAAGTTAAAGATAAATAATTCCTACCTTATTCTTACTTGCATAATAAAATTATTATTCCATAGACCTAAACTCGTAGATACGAAAATATTAATTATTGAATGTGTTAATTATTCTATGACTAGGCAGGTATGCTACATTCTCAAAACAAAGTACCTTAGGATGTTACTAATTGTTATAAATAATTTAATATTTTCGTGTCAACCAGAACTAGTCAATATGCAAGCATGGTAGATTAAGTAATTCATGAAAGAAAAATAAACTCTACAAATTATGCAAGGGTTTAATTAAACTTGTAGGTAATGCACGCACGATACCGCTCTTAATCAGTAGTTTTAAATATTGTGTAAGATTATTTTAATTTATGCTAGTGTTTATTGATTTGATATTGACTCCATTCGAAACCTACAATTTTTCAAATGGTAAAATACCATTATCAATCACCAACATAAAGTACATAATTAATTCTTACTGTCATCAACATGAAATTGTAGAGACAAGTAGGTAGAGTCCTGACAACTTAAAATAGCTTGTATGTACATACCTACATTTTCTTCATAGGCCGTTAGCCGTTTACATTAGCCATTATTGTCTACACGCACTCACGGGTTCGATTCCCGTTTTGCACGATTGTCTCGAAACCGAGTTACGGTTTTCGATTTCTATAGCACAAATGTGTTTCTCATAGTCAAATTAATATGGAGATGTCTGTCTTATTCACGACATGTTAGTGAAATAAACGCACAACCTAAACTAAACACCTACTGTGTTATTCAGAGATGTTTCACAAAACTGGGGTGCAAGACTGTTCTAACAAAACCTGGTTTAATGCTTGTAAACCAATCACAATGCACCTTTTAATCCTTAAACAGTGGGACTAAACGTTACACTGTCACTCTGAATACGATTTGCGCTGGCGATTTGGCGTTAGTCCGCAGTCTAAAGCCATGTTAACTTTGGCCCTAGTTTAACGAATGCACTCTGAATAAGACAGATAGAGAACAATTTTATGTGAGAAACAACAAACTGTTTATTTTTTCCTAACACAAAATGTTAATCGATATTTTTTTAATTCGTTTTCGTACTGAATGAACTCTATTTTTAGGCAGTGCGTTATTTCGGTTACACGTTGTATTGGAAAACCAACATAGAAACAAATCGTTTAATTTTAGGGCACTCAAATTACACTATTTTCCTACTACCAAGAATAAAAAACTTTCTGTGGCTCCAGAGACTCCACAAATAGGCTTTCTTTCGAAACCAACGCGGTAGAGAGGAAGTAGATAGGCTTACCATACTATAAAGTCCCTTTTGCTCCATACAATATCCGTGTGTGTGTTAACATGAGTGAGATTAGACGGTTGCATGTGGTGTGCAGTCGGCGGCGCGGCGGCACGGGCAGTGCTGCACCAACTGCGGCTCGCGCACCACCACGCTGTGGCGGCGCAACAACGACGGCGAGCCCGTCTGCAACGCCTGCGGCCTCTACTACAAGCTGCACGGCATCAACAGGTATACCTTGAAACTGACTTAGTAATTGACATTGCATCTTCGTCTGTGGACGTGCACCGTATTCCTCCGAGAATGGAACATATTCAGTTCTTAAGTAAGCATACCAAACAAGAAAGTCCCTTTTTTCTGATGACCATCAGCCATTTTTAA
Source organism: Agriphila geniculea (assembly GCA_943789525.1). Lineage (NCBI taxonomy): Eukaryota > Metazoa > Arthropoda > Insecta > Lepidoptera > Crambidae > Agriphila > Agriphila geniculea. The sequence continues at coordinate 31,030,023 of OX038872.1, read as the reverse complement.
TGTCCCCACTGCTGGGGCACACGCCTTCCTTATGGGTGGATAAGCAGGATTGGTGGGTGTTAACGACTGCAAATGCACCCGGGACCAACGGCTTAACGTGCCTTCCGAAGCACGGAGGAGATCGAGATAATACATTTTTGGTCACCCATCCCATGACCGAACCTTGCGAAAGTTGCTTAACCTCCGCAATCGCAGGGCCAGGCGCTAAACCACTGCGCCACCGAGCTCCTCGTCGATATCTTATAGGTTCTTTATTTCAAGAAGTTGGGTTGAAAATGTAGATGTACATTTTCAGTACATCTTCAGTAATAAGAATTTTAGCTAAGCTAGTATAGATCTATACTAGCTTAGCTAAAATTCTTATTACTTATTATAAATACACAAATAATTAATTATGAAAACTCAGATCAATCTATTACTTACTATTAAGTGCGAGGGCGGAAGTCCATGACTTTGAAAAGCATTTCAATACGCAGAGCTACAAAAAAGATTATGTAGAGAAATAAATGTCGAAAAAAGTGTTTCTTCTTTGCAATCATGGACTTATCAAACCACCCTCATAATGCAATGTTGATTAAAACTTATCAAATTGTTTAAATTTTCAGACCATTGGCAATGAGGAAAGATGGCATTCAAACGAGGAAACGGAAGCCGAAGAAATCTGGCAACGGGACCAAGCCCCCCCAGGAAGGCGCAAAGAAGGATGGACACTCCTCACCTAGTATAGACGGTAAGAATACTTTTAATTGTCGCATTTGTTAGCAATCAGTTTTGAATAACCAAGTGCTAAAGCTAGCGTCCATCATCAGTTCAGACAGAGCGATTTCTTAATATAAAATTGTAGAGCCACAGGCGAAATGATCATTAGGTATTTTTATGTATGACGGGATAGTGCTTGACCTTCACCGCACCTGATGTTAAGTGACGATAAGGCCGAAGGTGGGAAGCGCACCACACCCGGAATCCTCATTCCTGAGGAACTGGCTACTTTCCTCTAACTGCCGGAACACAACAACTTTTTATGGCGTCGGACTTAGGTAAGGTAGGGTAGCTAGTTAGGCGGACTTGAAATAAGTCCTACCACCAACCAAACCGAGTACCCCCTTTCTGGGAATCGAACCCGGGACCCTTACGTTTTACATTGGTGGGCAAACCAATAGACCACAGAGCGGTTAAAAGTGATTTTGCCGTAACTAACTCCAACTCGTATAAATTTTACAGAAAGCAAACCCATCGTGGCGGAGGTGCCTCTCCCGTTAGCGTCGTCGATGTCCGGGCACAGCGCGGGCAAGATGGCGCGCGAGCACGCGACGCCCGAGTCGTCGCCGCACGCGCACGCGCACGGCCACGCGCACGCGCAAGCTCACGCGCACCATTCCCACTCGCAGTACCCGCTGGGGCTGTCGTCGCCGCCCGCGTTCCTGTCCAACCCCGCGCTGTTCAACATCAAGAGCGAGCCCAGCGCCGCCAACGGCTACGAGGCGTACCCCGCGCACGCCACCGGACACTACCACTCGCAGCAGCACTACCTGCACGCGTTGCACTCGGTAAATACACATTTAGATAGTCAGAAAGCCGGTATCACAGGTTAAGGATAAGTTATTGGTTTATCACACCTGACATAATTTCATACAATCTGGGGCCGTACCGGCTAACGCATCGATTATCGAAAAGTCTGCCGAGTTTCAACTTAAAACAGAAAAATCAAAGTAAGGAATTTCGTCTTGTACTTTCTGTTGACGTACTTTGGAAGATATATGTTCGTGTGACATCATGAATTGGGGTTCGCCATTTTGGCCCAATTGGGGCTCGATTTATCTGTTTCAATTTGAAACCCTTTTCGATAATCGATGCGTTAGCCGGTACGGCCCCTGTTCCTTTTTAGGGTTCCGTAGATACCTCAAAACGAAAAAATGGAACCCTTATAGGACCACTTTGTTGGTCGTCTGTCCGTCAAGACCCTTTATCTCGGGAACGGTATCGAATTGAAATTAAAACCATATACTCAGGTCTACGGTCACTGTGAAAAAAACAAACTTCTAAGTTTACGTAAAAAAAGATATTGCCGTATATGCCGCTAAAAACTTATATTTCGACACTCTCAAGGGATTCAAAATTCATAAGGTACTTACTTGAAGTTCCCACTGAACTAGAACTATGAAATTTGGCAAGTAATATCGTTTAATACTACAAGTAGGTACAGAAGAAAGACTGAAAACTAAATCATAAAAAATTATTAGTCGTTATTTAAGTACCTACAATTTTGTCCAATTTTTTTATTTAAATAAACAACAAGATAGTTGTTTACATCCACAACCGGTGAAACAAGCCGTCTTCTGATTTAACTACTCCAAACTCAATTTTCGCAACTTTTTCCTCATTTTCCCAATTTAGTTTTGAAGTCAAACGCGTAGTACAGATAAGCCCCGCCCGCCCCTTAGCCCTATTTGGTACGGAACTCTAAATGTGCGAAGTTCGACACGTACTTGTTTTATCTTAATATATAAAATCGTAAACTGAATGACTGAATGAATGACTGACTGACTGACTGACTGACTGATCTATCAACGCACAGCCCAAACCGCTGGACCTAGAGACTTGAAATTTTGCACACAGATACCTTATACAGTGTAGGCATCCACTAAGGAAGGATTTTTGAAAATTCCATCCCTAAGGGGATGAAATAAGGGATGAAAGTTTGTATGAAAGTCCCTCAGTTTTGAAGCTAGGATCGTCAAATTTTGTGTTTAGGCTGACGATTGAAAATTAATAAATACGGGTCTCAGCGTTTTTCAAAGTTCTACCCCCGAAGGGGTCAAAAGGGGGATGAAGTTGTGTAATGAAGAAAATCCTTTATTTGCGAAGTCAAAATTGCTAAATATATAATTTAGGCTTATGGATGGAAATCTAACGCAACGTATATTGTTATTGTTAGTATTTCAACCCCTACGGGGATGAAATGGGGGTGAAAAGGTGTAGAGTTGCTAACTCTACATAGGATGTTATGATGGTGTTCAGGAGATGTTCTGCGATGACGTAAACTAATGTTCGGAAAGATGTAAGGAAAAAAGTATAACACGTGTGTCACCGCTAATAGTTTTATTGCCACTGGTTATAAAGGCGTTTAGTTACGTAATTGCAAAGTAAGCTTAAAATAATATGTATAATTGTAATACTGTAGGAGCTCGCTCATACATGCTGCCCAATTTAAGATAAACAACAAATTAAGATTAAACAAAACATTTTAAAATTAAAATTTAAGGCGAAGTCTCTCTGTTGACCCGTCGCGTTGAGTGGCGGCGCTCCGGGTTCCGCCGGGGCGCGTCAGCTCCGTCGCTCGGTGTGCTGCACCGGACACTCTGCAGTTCCACTTCTTGAATGTAATTTTTGTTCGATTTGTACTGCCTTAGCTTCCGGTATACATAAAAGGTGGTAAGAATAATTCCGACTAAACCAATCAGGGTGTAAACCACGTAATGATGGATAGCGTGGGTGGTGTTATGAATGTGAAGATTTTCTTGCGATGTTTTCACGGTGTCTATTTGATTCTGTAGTATGTGAAATTGGTGTTCATGTGATTCAGGAACGTATGTAAAGTTCAAGTTCGTCAAAATGTTGTTGACTCCGGATTCGGGCATGTAAACTTCACTATCCTTGTTAATGACTATCTCGGAACGATATAGTCTTGGGGAATGTATGATGATGTTTTCTCCCTTTAGCATGCAGCCTGGTTTTAATTTCATCACACCTGTGCCACTTAAAGTTTCGGTAGAAACGGTAGCGTCGGGGCAGAAAATGCGCACAGTGCATTCCAGGCAACATGTAAACATCCATTCGGCTCGGCTGTGTAACATGATCCAGTCGTTGCGACAACTTGATACTGCCGTGCCACAGTTAGTTAAGTTATTATTGTTAATAACTTGTGCCTCGCATAGAATTGATAACTCCTTTGTTGTTGTATGTATAGGTAGATTCAATCTACATAACAATTTGTTTTCTTTGAATGATATGCAACTTGTATGCATCTCTTCTTCGGATATAGGTATAATCATATCTTTCTTGAGACTTAAGGCACAGTATCTTGCAGTAGGTATAATAGTTGTAGAAATATGCTTGTTTATTCTCGGGATCGGTATCACGCGATTAAGTTCAAAGTGATCGCTATTAATTAAAGGTAGCTTTACTTCGAATATCAAGTGTTCTGTTAGTCTGACGTGTACTCTTGAAAGTTTGTACATTTCTCGAATACAATCTTGTTGACTGCTGACACATGGTAACGTGACGTCAGAAGCGATTTGAGCTGTTATGATGTTCAGCTGATTTTCAAACTCTTCAGGCTGCAGTAGATGAGTGTCAATTCGCCCACTTCGAACATCAGTTACAAGGTCAAGTAGTTGCTGTTGCAATCTGCGCAGGTTGTCAATGATAAGGTTTGCTGTTAGTACTCCTCCCGTGATGTACATGGATTTATTATGCTCTCCTTCCACAAGGTTATTCAAATGTGACATTTGACGGCTGATGCTGGTAAATTGTTTAATCATCAGTTCTTCGTTTCGTTTCAGGATGTTATGTTCGCCTTCAATTATGGAAACTTGTTTTTTGTACAAATCGTTTAAGTGATTTTCGTTATCTTGTATTGTTTTGATGTCGTTGTCATACTGAAGAGCGAATCGTTCGTCGAGAATACCAAAAAGTGAGTTGGCGACGAAACCGACTCCGTTTATAAGCCCTCGTTTGGTGCGACGGCCATGCTCAACCTTCAATAGTAAATCGTTATGCTGAAGTTCTCTAATTTCGTGTTGCAGCTGTGTTGTAATAAATTGAAAAGCTGGTTCTTCTTTACTTAAATCTTGCAGAAGATTGACGTGGTACTCGATGTTGCCAAGACTATGCCAGTACGTCGTGAGGTTGTAGTAGACGACCATCTTCCACTCATCCTGTACCAATAGCATGTCCGCGAGCTTATCGAAGTATAGAGGTTGGTTTTGTTGTAGGGTTGTCACCTCTCCAAGTTGGGAAGTAGTTTTTCCATATGCAGTAGTACATAAGGTAAGTAATAACAGAAGAATATTGCTTATGTTCATTCCTCTATTTTGCTTTTTTCTTGTTTTTTGATTGTTTTCCATGTTATTAATTACTGTTTTTTCTGTTACAGGTTCTAGTTCCGGTTGAAGCAGTGACGGCAGTGAGTTGACTGTTTGTGTTTCAGGTTCGAGTTCTGGCGGCGGCGCTGACTCGGATTCGATCGGCAACCGTATCAGTTTACCTATCGGTCGCTTTACGCTATTGTTATTTTTAGTTCGTAGGGTGACCACACGTACGCGTCCGTCTTTTCCAGGATGAGTCTCTACGATCCTTCCCAGTAACCAACGCGCAGGCGGGACGTGGTCTTCCTGTATTATCACCAGGTCACCAACGCAAAAATCTTTCTTTGCAAACTGCCACTTGCTTCGACCCTGCAGTGTTTGAAGATACTCTGTGGACCATCTTCGCCAAAAATCTTTGTGCATTTTTTCCATTAGTTTCCATCGCGTGCCGAGGCTGATGTCTTCAACTTCTTGCGAGAGAGGAGGTGCTAAAAGTTGATCTCCAACAAGAAAATGACCGGGTGTAAGGCAGTCCAGGTCTTCAATGCTGTTCGTGAGAGCCACCAATGGTCTTGAATTGAGGCATGCCTCGATTTGTATAAGTAGAGTGATGAACTCTTCATATGTTATTTTTTGTTCACCCAGGACTCGTTTCAGGTGGAACTTCATCCGTTTAACTGCCGCCTCCCAAAGGCCTCCAGCTGTAGGCCAAGACGGCGCGTTAAAGTGCCATTCGATGTTGCAGTTGGTTAAGTGGTTCATGACGTCAGATGTGGACAGGTAATGTTCTAGTACTATTTTGTGTTCTCGATTGAGGCTGTTCGACGCTCCAACGAAGTTGGTACCACAATCACTATACATGTGTTTTGGCATCCCACGCCTTCCACATAAGCGCTTGAGCGCTGCCAAAAATGTTATTGAGCTGAGGTCAGAGACCAGCTCTAGGTGTATGGCCTTAGTTGCCAGGCAAATAAATATGACAACGTAGCCCTTGGATGTGGCTATCCCTCTGCCTTTATTAGATTTTAGGTCCACAGGTCCAGCTAGATCAACCCCTGTGTGACTGAATGCCCGCGAGGGTGTGACACGGGGCTTCGGAAGATCAGCCATTATTTGGTTTCTTCTGTTAGAGACCTTGAATCGCACGCATCTGATGCATTTTAATAGTTCATGTTTTACGGCATTCATGCCTCCAATCATCCAGAATTTTGTTCGTAAAAACGTTAAAGTTAATCTTGCCCCTCCGTGCAAAGTTACTTTGTGAGCCCACTGTATAAGTAGAAAGCTTAGTTTGTCGTTATTCGGTATTATCATGGGATGTTTTTCTTGAGGTTTTAAAATTGAATTTTCGAGCCTTCCGCCCACTCTTAATATTCCATACTCATCAAGCCATGGGTTCAAGTTCAAAAGTGAGCTTTTACTTGACAGTTTCTTTTTATTTGAAAGATTGTCAATATCTTGTTTAAAATGTTTATGTTGTACAGCCCTGACGATTACTCTGAGTGCTTCAGTATGTTCAATTGCTTTCAAATAAGTTGATTTTCGTTTGTCAGCGTTTCGTAGGTTGTGAATGAAACGCGATAACCATGCTATCTTGTGCGTCACTTGTTCCATAGAGCTATATTTCTGTAGATATTCCTCGATCAATGTAGGTTCAATGTTTTGTTGTTGAGTTATGCAAACCTTCATTTTTCTTTCTTCATCTGGAATCGGAATGTCAGTCTGAGATGGTGATTGCGTCATCTTTTCTTCTTTCAGCCAGTTTGGGCCTTCCCACCATAAGGCGTGTGTAAGTAGTTGAGATGGTAACAAGCCTCTACTGGCGCAATCTGCTGCATTTTCCACAGATTTAACATATTTCCAACAAGGTGGCGGCATAATATCCAAAATGCTGGTAACACGGTTGGCCACGAACGACTTCCAACGGCCGATGTCACCTTGGAGCCAACCCAAAACAACCATTGAGTCAGTCCATCCGTGAATTTTTAATGTTCCTGTCTGAATGTTTGTTGACTCTATGACTTTTTTCATTAACTGTGCCAGTAAAAATGCACCGCATAATTCCAGGCGGGCTAATGACACGGCCTTGCTTAGCGGCGCAAGTTTTGTTTTGCCAGCAATAAGTCTTATCACCGGCTGGTTATTTTTGCCCACCGATTTACAATAGATCACGCAGCCATACGCTTTCTCTGACGCGTCGCAGAATCCGTGGAGTTCGATCGGCTTTTCACAATCGCCTATCCAACGCGATATTTTCACTTCAGCGATTTTTGGCAGATCTTGTTTCAATATGTTCCATTCTTGTTGCACATCTGATGGTAAATAGTCATCCCAGTTTAAGTTCATGGCCCACACCTTTTGAAAAAGTAATTTTCCTTTAATTGTAACTGGAGACAGCCAGCCGAGCGGGTCGAATATCTTAGAAATCCTCGATAGTAATGATCGTTTGGTTGTTTGTGGATTTTCAACCTTATCACTTGTAGTCACAGAGCTTAAGAATGAAAATTGATCATTGCATGGATTCCATGATAAGCCCAGTGTTTTGTTTGTTTCGGCGTGTTTAAAGTCAAACATATTTTGGCTTATGTTTTCACTCGCTAAATCTTGTAACAGCCTTGAATCGTTACTGGCCCATTTCTTCAGCGTAAAGCCGCCCCTTTTTAGTAGGTCGATGATTTGATTTTGTGCTTCCTTTGCAGTTTGAATGTTATTGTTTCCACCAAGCAAATCATCAACGTACAGCTGTTTGCTGAGGATGTCGACTGCAAGCGGATGTTCATGGCCATCATCTTGAAGTAGCTGTTGTATGGTTCGCATAGCGAGATAGGGCGCACTTTTTGTTCCATATGTTATTGTACAGAGAACAAAGTCCCTCAATGTGACAGATGGCGAGTCACGCCAGACTATTTTTTGGAGGTGTTGGTCTTCTTCTGTTACAAGTATTTGGCGGTAAAATTTCTCTATATCTGCAGTGTACACAAATTGAAATGTTCTCCATAGTAATATGATAGCTTGTAAATCTTTTTGCAGTTTAGGGCCGCATTCCATCAGGTCGTTTAGTGTGTAGCCCGTTTTAAGTTTACTGGATGCGTTAAATACAGCTCTCAACTTGGTAGTCAGGGAATCCAGTTTGATGACACCATGATGTGGCAGAAAACAGCTTGGCTCGTGGTTAGTGGCGCATTGTTTCATATGACCCAAATTTATATATTCAGATATAAATTTTTTGTAGTTTTCAGCCAGGATTGGATCTCTTGTAAACTTTTTCTCGAGTTGCTTAAATTGAGCCACAGCTTGTGACCTTGAAGGTGCCAAATGTTCTTCAAAATTAGGTTTCATGGGCAATTTCACGACGTAACGTCCATCTGGTTGTCTTGTTGTTGTTGACTGGTATAAGGTTTCACAATAATCTTGGCTGGGTGTCAGGTTACTGTTAGTTTGCGTGATTTCTTCTAATTCCCAATACTGAGAAATTTCTTCTAAGTTATTAATGACGGCATGGCAGTTAAATGTTTGAACGTGACCGACCAAGATCCAGCCTAACTTGGTCTGTTGCGCAATGGGAGCGTTAGCGGGACCCCGTAGTATTCCATCCATCACGATTTCGGAGTAAACCTTGGCGTTCATCAGGATGTCCACTGGTCTTGAAATATTATAATCAGGATCCGCCAAGTTGATGTTATGCAGATGCGGCCATGGTTGTTTTTCGAATGTAAAGTTCGGTAGGGTTCCCACCACTTTGTTCATGACTAATGCCTCTGTTATGAATGTATAGTTGTTATAGCGAGATTCACATATCAGCTGTAAAGCTCCGTGACTCTGGGAAGATGTTATTCCAACCCCAAATACAGATGCGTTTTGATTACATCTGTCAAGGCTCAATCGTTGCGCAGCCGCTTCAGTTATTAAATTGATTTGAGACCCTTGATCTAACAAACATCTCATTGCGATGAAAGTGCCATCCTTGGCTCTTATGTTCAGTTCTATAGTAGAAAGTAGTACTTCGTTGTAGTTTCCGGCCACGTGGTTGGACTTGCGTTTTGTTATTGGTGTTGATGTAGAAGGCTGAACGTCATTCAAGGTTGAAATCATTGAAGTTTGGTTGTTATATATTTCATGTAAAATGGTATGATGAGAGTTGTTACAAATCTTACATTTCTTGGTTGAAGTACATTTATTTTTGTGATAGAATAGACAGTTTTCGCACACCGGCAAAGTCTTGACGGTATTAACCTTTGCTTCGGGTGTCATATTTAAAAACCTTTTGCATGTAAGTAAAATGTGGTCGTTTGTTTTGCACAATGGGCAAGTACGTTCGGCTTGGCTTTTAAATGATTTCATGAATGTAGGTTTTGTTTCCATGTAATTGCGTGTGTGTTTGGGTTCATTTTCCTTTGCAGGTAATGGTTGTTTCGTCTGTTTGGTTTTCTTGTGCAGCGGTTCTAATGAAGTAAATTTTGCTTCTAATATGGAAATTAACTCGTCAAATGATGGAAGGTCACGCTTGTTTTTTCGGGCGTCCATGTAAGCTGCGTATGTTTCAGAATCCATTTTTTCAGTAATAATATGAACCAGGATCGGATCCCAGGTAGACGTATCCACCCCAAGGTTGTGGATGGCGTGGACGGTCTCCATACTCACATCGTGTAAGCGTTTGATTTCGTATGAGTTATGTTTTTGCATGGCAGGCTGATTCATGAAAATCTGCATTTGTTTTGTGAACAATAGTTGGATGTTATTATACCTGCGGTTCAAAATCTCCCAACAGGTATCATAATTGTCGGCTGAGATGGTAAGATGCTGAACGAGACGTTCAGCTTCACCTTTAAGCTTGCCTTTTAGATGTTGCATCTTCTGACATTTGTTCAAGTTTGGGTTATTATGAATCGCTTCACAATACAGATCAGAGAAAGTCAACCAGTTTGTATAGTTTCCAGAAAATATGGGTAATTCGATATGTGGAGTTGCCTCTTGTTGGTGTTTGACGGAGTTTAGTTTCCGATGCAATTTGGATTTAATTGTTTCGAAAGATTCTTCATATTGAGAAAACTCTTCTTCATAAGTTTCATCACACCCTTCTAGCAGGTTGTCGAGCTGCCAGTGAAGGTCGTCGATGGTTCTCCAGCGTGACTGGATCATCTGCAGTTTATCTTCGATTTCCCACTTTTCAGCGAGCTTATCTATGTTTACGTTTTTCACAGCCCTATTGAAGGCGCGAAAGTTAGTTTTTTGTTGACACAACAGTTCGTCACTCTTGGAGGAAGATCCTGTGTTTTCTTTGACTTTGGAGCTGATCTTGGTGCTTCCACTGCTACCTCCAGCTTCCATGTTTTCTTCAGCTTGTTTTTTGTATGGCTTCGCACTTGATATTAATTCAAGGCCATCGATGTAAAGTTGTTGAACGTTTTGGAAAATGTTTCTCGTGAAATAGTCGTTTGTCTTATTTTCCTCAAATTGTAAAAGAGTATTGTTCGACACGAACTCACCCCACAAGTTGTTTAATGATTCCTCTCTAGTCTTGAGGTAATCGGATGTCTTCCGCGTTGCAGAATCTTTTTTGAAGTTGGTAAGGATTCGCTCGATGCTGTTAGCAATCTGGATTTGCCTTTCCAGTAGAGCTTCCATCTCGAGTTGTTGATATGTTGATGTTGATGTTCAGACAGCTCAGTGGCAGTTGCTGCTGCTGGTCAATGTAAAGCGTGCGCGGAATGTACCTTTACTGCTTCTGAAGAGCGTCGTCTCAATTCGACAGGTGAGACCCGCTGGTGGGAGGCCTGTGAACCGATCGCAACAGCAAAGACACAAACACACACAACACTTCACTAAGCTCGAAGGACCACAATGTAGAGTTGCTAACTCTACATAGGATGTTATGATGGTGTTCAGGAGATGTTCTGCGATGACGTAAACTAATGTTCGGAAAGATGTAAGGAAAAAAGTATAACACGTGTGTCACCGCTAATAGTTTTATTGCCACTGGTTATAAAGGCGTTTAGTTACGTAATTGCAAAGTAAGCTTAAAATAATATGTATAATTGTAATACTGTAGGAGCTCGCTCATACAAAAGGGGTAAATAAACCTAAAAATAGATATGGATGTCGTTATTGGGGTTTTCTGGGATGACGATTGCAAAAATGACATTTATTTTGAAGTCCAACACGGTGGACATGATTTGACCCCTCAAGGGGCGAAAATGGGGTTCGAATTTTGTATGGAAAAATAAAGTTAAATGGACATTACAACTTTAAACTTCGTAGGAGCACGTCTAAAAATAAATAAGCAAACACATATTGTGTCCTATTCGCCGTTATTCGAAGCCTTGGTAAACAGATTGAGAATAGCGAAGCCTTTCCGTTTCCCGTTCAGCATCATTATTATAGGTCTATCTTACCGAATTACGTCACATCCGCATCCGTGCGACGTCATACCTCACCCCACTTTGTTCACCAGGCGGCCATGCTAGTTTCAGCGCTCATTGGCGTCCTTTTTTCGCAACCGTTCACATCTAGTCAAACGCTGTTAGCGTTCGAAATTTAAAAATTTTCCTAAGTAGGTCAAACGCTGTTAGGGTTCGAATTTTAAAGTTTTCTAAAGTAGGTCAAACGCTGTTAGCGTTCGCGAAATTCTTAATTCAAATTTAGATTTTATATTACATATTTTTGTTGAAAAGTAACATCTTACGATTTATTTTCGGCTATTTAAAATGAGTGTGCGTAGTTTGAAAACCATACGTAAAATCAGTGTTAGTTACGTGCCGGACTACAGCTGCGCCACAAAAAAAAAAGTTGGAAATCTGACTTTTTGACTATGCCATGATGAAGTCGATAATTTGTCGGAATTTGTCGCACAAAAACCAGAATTTGTCGGTCTTGCGTTCAGGAGATACGTGTGGCCCAGCTGTAGAGACGTCTCTACAGCTGCGCCACACAGATCTCGAAAACGGAAGGTCGTAGCGAAAATCTGATTACTCGTGTGTGCAGCCGTTAATTTGTCGGAATTTGTCGCACAAAAACCAGAGTTTGTCGGTCTTGCGTTTAGGAGATCTGTGTGGCGCAGCTGTAGAGACGTCTCTACAGCTGAGCCACACAGATCTCGAAAACGGAAGGTCGTAGCGAAAATCTGATTACTCGTGTGTGCAGCCGTTAATTTGTCGGAATTTGTCGCACAAAAACCAGATTTTGTCGGTCTTGCGTTTAGGAGATATGTGAGGATACGCTGTGGAGACTTTTCTACCTGGATCTTGAGAAAGGAAGGTCGTAGCGAAAATCTGATAACTCGAGTGTGTAGCCGTTAGTTTGTCGGAATTTGTCACCAAGAATCAGAGTTTGTCGATCTTGCGTTTAGGAGATATGTGAGGATACGCTGTGGAAACGTTTTTACCTGGATCTCGAGAACGAAAGGTTGGAAGCGTATCCTCACATATCTCCTAAACGCAAGATCGACAAACTCTGATTCTTGGTGACAAATTCCGACAAACTAACGGCTACACACTCGAGTTATCAGATTTTCGCTACGACCTTCCTTTCTCAAGATCCAGGTAGAAAAGTCTCCACAGCATATCCTCACATATCTCTTAAACGCAAGACCGACAAAATCTGGTTTTTGTGCGACAAATTCCGACAAATTAACGGCTGCACACACGAGTAATCAGATTTTCGCTACGACCTTTCGTTTGCGAGATCTGTGTGGCTCAGCTGTAGAGACGTCTCTACAGCTGCGCCACACAGATCTCCTAAACGCAAGACCGACAAACTCTGGTTTTTGTGCGACAAATTCCGACAAATTAACGGCTGAACACACGAGTAATCAGATTTTCGCTACGACCTTCCGTTTTCGAGATCTGTGTGGCGCAGCTGTAGAGACGTCTCTACAGCTGGGCCACACGTATCTCCTGAACGCAAGACCGACAAATTCTGGTTTTTGTGCGACAAATTCCGACAAATTATCGACTTCATCATGGCATAGTCAAAAAGTCAGATTTCCAACTTTTTTTTTTGTGGCGCAGCTGTAGTCCGGCACGTGTGTTAGTTGGGTCCGACTCCGACTCTGTGTCGTCTCCGTTTTCGTCGTCATGTTCGTGGAGTAGCAGAGAACGAGGGTGAGGACATGGATCTACAGTAAATACGACGCAGGATTTGAATTGAATTGAGGTAATCTAACGCCTCGCCCTAAGGTCAGTGAAATTTTTCCATATTTTATAATGATATGATTCTACCCACGATATGTTGAAAAATATTTTCTGTTAATTCTAACATTCGTAAAATTGCCGTTCATGAGTGTTATTCGCTTTTGGCCTAAGCGATCTGCTGAAAAGGTTATAATTTTGATAAATTTAATGCTTATGAAAATTTTTACGTTACGGAAAACATGTTTCGTACGATTCCTATTCATTGTTGGTAAAGCTATATTGCGTTGAATGTGAGCTGAGCCTTGTGTTCTTCAAATATGAGAAAGTGTATACAGCTTGAGTTTATTCTGTATCCTGGCGCTGTCCGGCCATTTATTTCCGTGGCATTTCGTTCAACTCATAATTCGTTCAACTTGACCAGTGTTGAGATTAACCATTGCGCCCTATTTTATTTAGAGATGTTGTTTAGCCGTAGACGTTTGAACGAGTATTCAAAAAATTTTTTTTTTTTTTTGAGAAAAGCCGCTGCTTTGTAAATTTGAATAGATACGTAACGAGGCACTTTTAACAAGAATTATATTGGTGTTCAATTAAAACATTTATACAGTCAGATATTGGCTTGATTGCGGAATATTACAACAATTGATGGCGTATTTGATGCAGCGACAGTAAACGCTATCAATGCGCAAAATGACCCGGGTTCAGTTCCCAGTAAAATGAGCGTACTAATCTTGTCTTGTGTACAAATAAAAATGATTGCTTTATATTTGCTTTCTATGCTTTCCAAACCATTAATTTGATTGTTTTAACCTTTGATTGAATAAATGTGTGGTATATTACGCTTGTCGGGTACAGCTAGATAATAATAAAATTAATTGTGGTAATTGTTTTAGATAATTTGAAATCTATTTTTAATTGCAGGCAATTCAAAAGTTTATCATAGTAATTAGATATTTTCTATTATTATTATACCCCTCGGTTCCAGCTTGTTCCGCAACTGGACCGGGGAAGGTCTATCGGCTGCTCCTGGCACCGTTGACAGAAGTTTATGAAAAGTTTTATCTAAATAATTTTGTATAAGTAATTAAAACATGCTGTTTTCTTCCTCTATGGTAGTAAGCCCCACATGTTGAGAGTTGTGTGATTTGTAACAATATTTTGATATGGATTCATCCGGTCGCTTCGAAGCATCGTTGATTGATAATTTGATATGAACTCTGGCGGTCACTCCTAATGGTTACCGTTGATTAAGTATCTTACTATTTAACTTAATTCGGTCGCCCTCTGATGGGCACCGTCACTATAGTTATGTAAGGTGAATAAATAGATTAACATTCAATAAACATTTATTATGGTTTTAACATAATTAACATAAATTCGGCCGGTCGCTACAGAGCACCGTCGATTGATGTTTTAACATAAATTATTTCGGTTGCTTTTGATGAGCACCATCCAGGCACCGTCGATATGTACATATTTTACTCATTTTATCTTATTATTTTATTTTATTATTCGGTGTAAACACTGTCCTTAATCCCTGAGGGAGAGGAACTTAAAAAGGGGATCATCCAAAATATTCCCGTACTTCTGGTGGGCAACATGTTTCTAACAACCATTAGTTGCTGCTTACAGAACAACCAGAAGGATTTTGAAATATTTCTTTTTTGTAGAGTTATTTATTAATAGTTTTTTTTTTTTTTTTAAACCGTGGGCCTGTTAAAACAAGTTATTTCGATTGAAATATTTCAATCAATATATTTTCCTGTTATTTAAAATGTTTCTTTATTAAAAATATCGAACCGGGTGCAAAGTCCGGGTGTCGCAAAGGAGGTTCACCAACAGTTGCGTTCTGGTGCTTCACTGGCCGCTGCCGTGGCACACTCGATGCGCTCGCTCAGCTCGCGCTTCATTGTGCCGTTTTGTGACCAAAAAGGTCAGTTTTAATCTAACCTAACTAATGATGTCCCTTTTGGCTACACTGTAGCCATAATAACTGTCGCAGATTTATGTTATGTTTGAAAATTTTATATTCATTTGTACGCTTTGAAGACTGATATTGTCTCAAGAGTCCGATGACAGATCAGATATCCTAAATAGTTTTAGTTAAGTGGTCACTGCAATGCAAGGGTTGTGCCTGTTTTACATTTTAAAATTTTATGAAGATTTAAGTCTTGATGATGTTGGCTTTATTACAAAGTGCCGGGGGCGTGTAATGTGTATGTACGTACATAAATAAATACATAAGTGCTAGTTTTTATTGTACTTCGACCACGTCGTTGTGTACATTAATAGATATGAATTTAAATAATCACTTTTTGGTGTGATGTAAAGCTTATTAAATTTGTGGGGAATCTCGATTTTACTCAGACCTCGATTGAATCATTCTATATTTCGATTATAATCTTAGCACGTTGTAGATAACAAGTTAACATTTTGTTATATACTTACTTAAGTACTTGTTGAATATTTCAGTAGAATATGAAAATAGTTCTAATTAGCTACCATAACATGTACCATATTCTGGAATTAACTTTAAAATAATATACCTAAGCACTCTGACATTAGTCAGTTGTTGTAAACACTGTCGCTCTGATTTTATATTGGTTGGTGTCTGCGAATAAGTTTTTTTTTTTTTTTTTTTTACTTAGTTACTTAAATATACTTTCCTAATCAAAGCTTACCTACCATGGGGAAGCACTGGCACCCGGTTCTTGTTTATTTATCCGGGTGATGATACTTGATTTATTAGATAACTGAGATAATCTTCTCGGTGGATGATTCCAAAGTATTTATGTGATTTTATTTGAATAATGAAATGCAAGTATATTCATTGTTATTATTATTACTATTATTGTTGATATGCAACATTTTTGCTATATTGTTAGGAATCCAAGTTCAAAACAAATATTATATAAGTATTAAGTTTATGCTGCGTGCAGCTTTTCCGATGGCCATAGAAACCATGGCATGTAGAATCTTGATTGTTTTTTTTTTATATTTATTTTATAGATTGATAAAAAGAAAATATTTTATGTACTTACCTTTATCTATAAAAGACGAAACTTTGTCTATAGAAAGTAAATACATGTTGGAATAATTAAAGTCATGTTTCTTTAT